>OW285239.1:171459807-171787083 GCA_935421215.2 Melolontha melolontha | reverse complement strand
AAGATTTTTCAAGAATGTCAGGATATTAATGCTCAACTCCTGTTCAGACTTATGGAAAATTTTCAAAATAGGTTTTGTTTCGAAGCCAATTTGTTTAGGTACTTAGGGTACCTAAAAAATATTTAAAAAAGTAAAATTGTACATATTATAGTTGTTATATATCGCAAGTTGGTTTAATTTCGTCATTTTTCTATAATTTGACAGCTTTATGAAAATGTGTCATATCAACTACCGAACTTTGTATTATTATCATTATTATTATTAGTATTATTACATTGAAAGCATTTTGTTTGTTAAAACATTATAAAATTTTGAGGTCAATGAAAGCAATATGAACTTATGCATCATACCAATATATTAATATTTACACCTATAATTAGGATTTGCTTGAAACTATAGACAAAGACTTATAAATCTCTAAAATTTGAATCAGAGGAAGATCCTAGAGATAATCACTAATTTGGAGCTGCAATTATTAAAACTGAATTCAATAATTTCATGTTACACAGTTCATAATATACTTCTCTATACAAGACCCTGCCTATTCCATCAAAAATTCTTCGCATGACGATGAATATAAAATATTGCGTTTAACAGATTTGCGTTTCGCGCATACAAATGTGACCCCCTAGACAAAAACAAGAAAAACACCATTTTGCTTCCTCTCACAGTACACCCACACCTTTACCTTCTGAAAGAAGTAAGTAGAAAAAAGTACTGGAAAATTTACGAGTTCTCATGGCCGTTTGCATTATATCTCTTCGCCTAATTAAAAGTTTATGCTACCCCCGTGGACTGTCCAAGGGGCGCACTTTGAATATAAATAAAATAAAAATCCCCAGTCTTGGGGCGATAGCGATCAAGCGTACAGGAACTAAAATCACGATACTTCCGTTCGGGTGGTCGTCGTAAATTCCATTTAAATATGCGTTTTACACTCTTCACTGATTCGTGCGTTCTTTGCCAATGACTCGGTATTCCTTTCTTTGTCTCTTTCTTTGTTTTCTACAGCGCAGTTAGAAATATTTTGTGCATTATTAGAAGACAATTACAGTTTTATAAAAATTATTTATTTAGATCCTTAAGGAATTATTTGACAAATTTAATGAAAAGTATAAAATGAAATTGTATAAAAAAAAACCCGTTGATTTGACGGAGAAGTTCAATGAAATACTTATGTTCGGTGGAAAATATGTTTTATTTTTCAACACAATTCACATACAATTCTATACTCTAACGGTCATATGAATTTAATATATTCTCGAAGTTTCGCTTCCAATTTACATTGTACACTTAAAACACCTTGAAAGTTACCAATCTGAATAGACCGACAGTTCTACGTTTTCAGGCAACGGTAGTATAGTAGAAACGAGCAAGTTAGCGATTTCAATAAAAGAATGAATAGCTCTTTGAGCCAAATCAAATAGAATTGCTTTAAAATACTTATTAAAAATTGGGTGGGAAGAACACAATACATGAATGTATCTTCTTCAGAGACGTAGATACGTATTTCACCTTTCTACAGGATCATCGGTACGCCCCTGCCTAAGAAGAGACATATTCACAAAAACAACAACTTCGCTATCTCACAGAAATTATTTAGACAGAGCGTAGAAGAATATTCAGCGCTGTCTACGTAACAACTCCAGAACTAGCATAGTGTTTCCATCAGACAGTAACAACTGTATCTCTAGAAACTCTATTGCTCTGTCTTCACTCTTTAATGGCCGAACTGCATGAGTATATAACAAAATAATTTGAAACAGACTTGAGTAGGTAAAATCTCACGTCGGAGCCATTCTTGTTGCTACTTGTTTCGTGTTTTAAATTTGTTTAAACTCGTTGTTCTGGGGAACGTGTTTTAAACTGCTGTTTTTAGGTTAACATTTAGATATTACGGCCGGTTTCAAAATATATTTAAACGGTCTCTTGTTTTTTAAAAGGGCTTTTAGTGAAATATTTCGTCTCATAACTGCCTTTTAGCTTAAAAGTTTGTTTTAAATCGCCTCTTAGTTAAAAGAAGAAATCCATTTAGTTGATTTAAATGACCATTTAACCTAGAAATAACACATGGGCTGTCATTTATAACTGCGAGCGTTAGTCAATATGGATGAATTTTATACCTTCTCGTCAGACTCCAGTTCCACTTCCGAAGACGACGAAGATATTTTTGTAAGAAGAAGAAAGATTTATAAGGAAAGAAAAAATTATTTTGAAATATACGACGACATAGATATTTTCGATAGATTCAGATTAACAAAGCCCACATTTACATTTTTACTAAATGAAATTGAACGTGAAATACAGTCGGCTACGAATAGGTAGAACATATAAAAGGTGTCCCAACAGGAACTTGGTGATTTAAATTTCACATTATTTTCAAATAAGGTAACTTAGTAACCTAATATTTGGTATATGTCATCTATAAACTTGTAAAAGTCATCATGCAACGTTTCACGACTGAAGAACGTATCCAAATTGTTCAAATTTATTATGAAAATGGTCGTTCCATTACGAACACAATTCGTCGACTACGCGACTACAAAACTGCCGCATTTGGGGGCGTGAAAATCCTCAAGAGATTATTGAAAAACCCATGCACCCACTACGTGTCACTGTATGGCGCGGTTTCTCGGCCAATGGTGTTCTTGGACCTTACTTTTTTGAAAATGAGAATGGAGAAGCAGAAACTGTAAATGGGGAGCGGTATCGACAGATGTTGAATAACTTTCTATGGCCTCGTTTGGAAGATATGGATCTCAACAATCTTTACTTTCAACAAGATGGGGCCACTTGTCACACTGCCAGGGAAACTCTAAATTTACTGCAGGAGAAATTCCCTCGCCGTGTGATTTCTCGTAATGGTGACGTGGATTGGCCAGCAAGATCCTGCGACATAACACCGCTGGACTTTTTCCTTTGGGGTTTCCTTAAGGATCAAGTCTACACAAATAATCCACAGACAATTGATGAATTAAAAAATAACATTCGTGCGGCTATTGGCGAGATTAACTTGCATATGTGTGATAAAGTCATTGAAAATTTAAAAAAAAGAATCGCTGTGTGCAATAGAAGTCACGGTGGACATTTATCCGATATCTTGTTCCACATATAATTTTGGGGTTTCTATTTTATGTTTACGTTAATAAATCGTTGAATTTCTAAATACTACGCATGTTATTTGGAATTTAAATCGCCAAGTTCCTGTTGGAACACTTTATATTTAGATATATTGTTGTAGTTATATAAAAATTGATTTTTTTTTTAGAGGTGGATGCATAAAACCTGTTATTCAACTATTGCTCACACTTCGCTTTTATGCTTCTGGAAGTAAGCTAGTGGCAAATGCAGACTTTGTAGGTGTGTCAAAAGCTTCTGCTAGTCGAATTATCACCAGGGTCAGTACATCCATAGCGAGGTTGAGCAATAGATATATTAAGATGTATGAGGAGGAACATGAGACTGAAGAAGCAGCGGTGCAGTTTTATAGAATAGCTAGCTTTCCAAGGGTGATTGGTGCTATTGATTGTACTTTAATTAAAATACAATCTCCAGGTGGTGACGATGCAGAAATTTTTAGATCAAGGAAAGGATTCTTTGCATTAAATGTGCAAACAGTATCAGATGCTAGACTTAAAATACGAAACATTGTATGTAGATGGCCTGGCTCAGTTCACGATCAGACCATTTTCAATAATTGCAACTTAAAAATGGAGTTTGAAGATTTACGATATGGGAGGTATTTGCTAATTGGAGATAGTGGATACCGCCTTGAACGATATTTAATGACAAAGTTAGAAACAACAAGGTCGCCTGCAGAGATTCTATATAATGAATCAATTATTCGTACCAGGAATGTTGTGGAACGACAATATGGTGTATGGAAAAGGTGATTTCCAATTTTGTCATTAGGAATTCGCTTAAATGTAAACACAGCAGTGACAGTAATAGTTGCTACCGCTGTATTGCACAATATAGCATTAGACATGCAAGAAGATATTTCTTTAGAATGGAATATTGTAGATGTTAATAATTTAAATAATGAAGCAAAAAATGATAACATTATTGAAAATCAATCAGGTCGCCAAGTGGGGCAGTTATTAATTACAGAACACTTCAACAGATTGTAAATCTTAAATTATAACGGAATGTTTTTTATTTATAAATTTGTTTAATATATACATTATCAATATTAGTTTTTATTTATAAATTAGTATAAAATATACATTTATCTGATTAGTTGTTAATATCAGAGCACTTGGAAAGGTTGTAAATATCAAATCCTAATGTGTATGTAAATAAATATAGCTTTTATTTTAAAATATACATTCATATTCCTTAATTATGTTTATTTTTTCAATTTCCATATCCAACAAATCATTTTCTTTTCATGTTCCCTTTGGTTTTGTTCTATCTGCTTTTCTACAAGTATCATTTTCATTCTGTAATACTCAGCTTTCGCTTCTATAACTGGATTTGCCAACTTGGGTCGCAAACTCTTCCTCACTGGTTTTTTTTATTTTCGAGGAACATAACTACCCCACTGTCAAATAAAATTTTATAAGCATATATATTAACTAAAACAGAATGTAATATACATCATTGTCAGAAACAGATTTTACTCCAGCATCAGTTATATCCCTTGTGATTGGTGAATCATTTTTAGTGGACTGTGATGGTGGAGTGGATGTATCTTCCTATAAAATGCAACCAAGAATTAGCATAAATAAATTCAAGTGATGGTGATTTACGCATATAAACTGTATTCAGTACTTCTTCATTCTGTATTGTAATGGATAACTAAAATATATTTTATAATATACAAACATTACCAAATTTGAACATAAGTAACTGAATAAAAGTTCAAATTAGTTACTTACAGGCTCAGATAAATATTGTTCGGCATTAATGTCATTAGAGTTATTTTCCTTAAAACAAATTTCTATTATTATAACTTATATTTGCAGAACAACTTTCTTACCTTACTTTCATGAATTTCCATTAGAGGCGTGCTGCTTACATCTAGACCTATATCTGTATTGATATCCTGCAAAGTAATATGATGAGATTAATTATATTATATTGCAGATGAGTGTAACAGCAATACCCTAGAAGCATTGATTGTGAAATCACCATCAAAGTTTTATTGCAGCCCTACAACAGTTTTCATATTTATTAGCTGTAGAACAGCCATTAACACTGGGTCTATTTCCGATGTATAACTGGGACCACCACCAATTCCCATCAGATATTGCCTCCTTTGAGCAACTGTCTTCCTAGCTTCTGTTTTTAGATTTTCATATTTAGATACTAGTTGTTGTACTGATCTTCTGGTAAGTAATTTGGAATTAAAACTTTCCTCAATTTTTTTCCAGGCTTCTTGCTATAAATTATAACAAAAATTATATATATGTATAAAAACATGATATTAACATAAATCTACCTTTTCATTACTGAGATTTTATTAGTCACTTTGTTCTCTATTATACTCTTAAATTTGCGAATTTCCTCAATTAAAAGAAGTTGATCTTTAGAGAAATTTGAGCAACGCATTCCTTTGCTAGGCGTATTATTCATTCTAAAATAAAAAGAAATTAAACTACAATACATGATTTTTCTCCATAAAAATACTGTTTTAGTACATAGGGGAAGTTGGGGGAATGGTGGCCACCAGGGTATTAGTAGCCATCGATTATTTTTATGGTAAACGTTTTTAAATGAATTTCAATAGGTGCTGCCATCTATAAATGTCTATTTGAATTGCCCCACCGAATTATAGTGATATGCGACTCGATCTCTAATAACTAGTGTAGAAAACTGCAAATAGGCGCGAAGTCTATACTCTATTTTTAAAGTAGAGAGACGAATTTCTGAATAGACCACTTTGACAGTGAAATCTCATTGGTTGAAAGCTATTTGGCCTTGCTTTCAACCAATAAGATTTCACTGTCAAAGTGGTCTGTTCAGAAATTCGTCTCTCTACTTTAAAAATAGAGTATAGTAACAATTGTTGAGGTTAGTGGGAATAAAATTCGCGTGCTGTATGCTATGTATGTTTTGCAAATATAAAGAATAATTGTGTTTACCTAATACTCGTCTTTATTATACCAGACGGTGAGTTTCTCTGAAAGTAGCGCTTATTGTGCAGCATCATTTAAACAAAATTAGAACTTTTGGGGTTATGGTGGCCATTCAGGCACGGGTAATTGCGGCCGGCCACCATTACCTTATATTTACGAAATTGGTATCTAATATTTTTCTGCAGATGCCAAGAGTCTACAAACGTCGAACTGATAAAGCTTCTTGGACTGTTAATGAGCTTAACGTCGCTATCGCTGCTGTAAGAGACGGTCGATCTATACGGGATGTATCCAGAAGCTTTGAAATTCCAAGAAGCACCATACAGAAGAGGATGAAAAACAACATAATGCAGGTCCATCGCTAGGACGTTCATCAGTGTTTTCAGTAGTTGAGGAGCAAGTTCTTGCAGAACATGTCATGAAATTATCAAAACTGTTTTACGGAGTCACTAGACAAGAGATAAAAAAATGTGCATATGACTATGCAGAGAAAAATAGTATAAAATGCCCATTTAACATGGAGACAAAAAGTGCAGTGGTTTTTACAACGCAATCCTCGTGTTGTACTTAGAAAGCCTGAGGCTACAAGTATCAACAGGATCACAGCGTTCAATAAGGAACAAGTGTCCTTATTTTTTACAAATTTGGAGCAAGTATTAGGAAAATATAAGTTCAAAGCTTCCAGAGTTTTTAATAGTGATGAAACTGGCATTTCTGCAGTGCAGAAGCCGGGCAAAATTCTCGCTGAGAGAGGACTGAAGGAGGTCGGTTTTGTCACGAGCTGGGAGAGGGGTAAGAACATCACCGTAGTTTGTGCATTCAGTCCATCGGGGATCTACATTCCTCCCATGTTTATCTACGGTAGAAAGAGAATGAATCTGCAGCTTCAAAAGGGAGGTCCAATTGGAGCATAATATAGCTGCTCTGACAAGGGTTGGATAACAGAAGAACTTTTTTTGAAATACTTACAGCACTTTCAAGAATTTGTTAAAGCAAGTCTGGAGGATCCGGTTTTGCTTATTATGGATAATCACAACACCCACTGCACTCTTAAAGCATACAACTTCTGCAAAGCTAATGGAATTATCCTTCTGACAATTCCTCCGCATACTTCACATCGACTCCAACCCTTGGACGTCACATCCTATGGACCTTTGAAAACTGCCTTCAACACAGAATGTACAAAATACTTGAAAGATCATGCACATGAGAAAATAAATCCCTTCGAAATCGCAGAACTTTTCAATAAAGCCTATATGAGAGTTGCTACTTTGGAGAAAGCAGCAAAAGGATTTCAAGTAAGTGGTATCTGGCCGTATAATCCTGATGTGTTTTCCGAACAAGACTTTGCACCAGCTGAACTGCACCAAAAAAATCCTCGTGAGCCTCAGGAACAAGAACCTCAACAAGGTCCAGGGTTCCAACACTCTGCAGAACTTCGAATAGCTCAAATGCGACCATATGGACACGCGATTCCAGAGATAGAAACCTCTTTCGAAGAAGTACTGCCTCTACCAGGGCCATCAAAACTTAATAGTCAATCAGTTAAACGTAAACGAGTTATGAAACAAACATCTCAGATAATAACATCTACTCCAAACAAAGATGTTTTGATCGCAAAATCGAATAAAAAGTCGATTAAGAAATCCAAAAAGAAAACGGAGGTAGTCAAGAAAAACCTATTTTCGGACGACAGTGCCCGAGACGATGACAGCATGGAAGAACGGCAGAAGCTGCCAAGGAGCTGTAGGATAAAGGAGAGCTACCAAAGTTCTGCCTCAGATGCAGAATCCAATGATGATGAAGTCCAAGATAAGAATGTGGAATGCCAAGACTTATGTCTGGTATGCGGTGAATTTGGGAAGAATAATGAAGTATGGTTAAGATGTATTTTGTGCGGAAATTGGGCGCATAAGAATTGCACTGATATGGAGAAACAACTTTATGTTTGCGATTATTGCACTTAAACATATTTTATATTGGGGTAATGGTGGCGCTCTGACATCATTACCCCAAACCGTTGGGGCAATGAGGGCCACCTTCTAGTTATGTAAAAAATACATATTACTTTATCGTATATCCTTTGTTAAAATATAATTCGAACATATTAAACGACACATTTTCCTCTATTTATTGTGATTTTTTCGATAACGTTTAATTAAAAAATACGGGTAGCAGAAGTAAAAATGCTTAGGGGGCCACCATTCCCCCAACTTCCCCTACCTGAAATAAATATTAAAATATTTTAAGAAATTTGTTCAAAGAGCACTAAAAATACAACACTAATAAAACGTTAAACGACGAAATAAAATGCTTTGGATCTGGGGCGCGTATATCAGTCAATTCAAATTTTCACTATGACCAACATTACTAATTTAAGGTAAAAGTCCTTTTAGTTAAGAAGCATTGGCAATATGATTATGAGACGGTCGTCTTTTAATTTAGCATTTAAGAGAGCTTTTTAGCCAAATGGCCCTTTAGATAAAATCCCTATTAATAAATACATATTATGAAACCGGCCGTTAAAAAGATTACTTAAAATATGACCAACAGAAAATAGTTATTTATGAACCAGGTCAGTAAAGTGATACTTTATTGAACGAGTTTGAGATTATGAGCCGAGCGAGCGAGGCGAGTAACAGGCGAGTTTTTACTGACGTGGTGCATGCAAAATTTTATCGCCAACCGTAAAAATTTATCTTTAATTTACATTTTATTATGACAAACTAAGCACAGAAAAATAACTGCGAATAAAGAACAAATCTACTTATTACTTGATATATTAAAAGTAAACGAACAACCTGACACATTATAAAAATTATGCAGTGGAAGAAGTTTCAATTAAGCATGCTTCAGGATTATTATCTAAGTTAATAACTTGTAAACCATTAGTAGAATTATTATTTGTAACTATGCTGTTAGTTTGACTTTCACCTAAAATCGACTTTAGAATTTTCATTTTATTGAGTACAGATTCCTCAACATAGGACTCGTGTTGCTTTTCCATTCTCCGTGGCGTTTTAAATTTTCGCAATTTTGCTAGGTACGCTTCCAAAAGTATGGATTCCAATTGGCTGGACTGTGCATTTTCCATTTCTATATGTTAAGAAAAGTTAGGAAAAATTTGTTAAATAATTTTACGGACTTTACTTTTCCTTCAAACTCTGTAGTGATCACAAACAATCGAGGTCTGTTGGTCTTTGTTTTAGTTATCTGAACAACCAAAATTGTTTCTTTATGTTCTATGCCACTTACTTTTAAATTCAAAAGTTCTTCATTACGTAAAGCAATGCCAAACACAATGCAAATCTAAAATAATTACTACATTCATAACAAATTGGTTTTGAAAGGCTTGCGTGAATTACCTTCATCATCAAGTAGATTTCATCCGGTGCATTTATTAGAAATGTAAAATGACTTTCAGGCGGGCGGCGTGCACTGAATCTCTTCTTCCATTATTTTCTATAAATAATTCGTGATAAAACCTTTACTTCTCTGTGTAATGCGATACAGTCATGGGTATGCTGATAGATATTAGCGGCAGGGGTTTAATTTTTACAGTAAAATAAAGTGTTACTTTACTTCCGCAAATCACTATGGTGATGCATGCATCTGTTGGCGATAAAATTATTTATTATTCGAAGTTTATTATTCGAAGTATAAAACTGGTCAAAAATTAAAAAATGGAGATTGGATTTATTGGTTACAGGATTTCCCGATAAAACTGGTCAAAAATTAGAAAATGGAGGTTGGGTTTATTGGTTACAGGATTTCCGGTAACAATATATAAGTTTGGTGAAACAGGGCAATAACTCGTAAACCTAGAAGTGGAACACCTAGAAAACGAACAGCAAATTGCGTAGAAGATATTCGACGTCGAATGGACAACCTACCCAAAAAATCAATCTCAAAACTATCACAACAAGTTCATGTATCAGTGGGAACATGTCATACTGTTTTAAAAAAAAAACTTAAAGTTGCTCTATTACTTCTTATGCACGGGATGGACATGAAACTTGGCCGAAATAGCCAGGAGTACGCGTGAAAAGAGGATGAACATCGTATCCTCAAAGCTGAGAAAAAGCTGAGACTGGGACCCGAGAGGCAAGAATTCGTCTCAGACAGGAACAAAAGGATGCTCTGGACATCACAGCTGCAGCAGGATTTTTGTTATATGGTGCTGAAAGCCAAGATTCTATGTGAGTTATAAAAAAAAATAATTTTCCGTTTTATTTCTACTTGAAACTTCAATCGCATTTTTCTCGAAACACCATTTTTTAAGTCGGTAGACACTATTTCTCGAAAACTAATGCACCGATCTGAACGAAGGTTTTTTTGTCCGACTACAAATAATTTTACAAGGCTATACGTAGTCTAAATTGTACCAAAATTGAACTATTTTGCTGCCAAAAATTTAAATTTAAATTTTTTAAAAATCCTTCGTTCAAGTACGACCTAGACTTATCTACTAACAGAAAAAAAAATGTTTTTTTAATAGATAAAGCTATCATGAGTTATTCTGCTTGCCATGAGGACAGGGTCTCCGAAAACCAGGCCCCACCGGCTGAATTTCCCAAATTTTTTGATGAAAATTTTGTCAAATATTGTTGAATAGTTATTCTTTCATGTACTCAAAACTATATTTTTCAAAAATCAAGAAAATATGGTTTTTTCCTTGGATACGAAACCCACGTAGCCCCTTAAATAGCGATATTTTTAGGAATTGCATTAAGTATAGATCTCGTTTGTCACAAATTTGTTTAATTTCGCCATTTTGTGATCTAGCAATGAATGTTTGAAAGTAGGTCATATCTATTGTTAGATTATTTTATACAAGGACCTTGTATACAATAATCTATCCCAGAAAGATAGATATAAAGCGAATGACCAGGCAAGACAATTTCTCAGAGTTGCCAAATTAAATATTTGCTTGAATGATGAAATAAAAATTAAAAAAAAACAATATTACTTAAGTTTCACTTTAACGTGTGTTCATTTGAAAAGTCAATCTAAGTTACTTTGAAATTTTGATAGAATAAGACGCAAATATATTAGTATGTGTTTGTTGTTCCGTAAACGTAAATCTAAATGACATTTGATAATGTCAATCACAAATATCAGTTAGTGCATAAAATAATCGTGCGTTGATTCTGGTTTAAATAAATTGCTTCTCAGTTTTAAAATGGCTTTCACTTTAGAACATAAAATTTCTTTAGTCCAGGCTTATTTTCGAAGTGGTAATAAAATTGATGGTTTATGTGTTTATTCAGTTCAAGATTGCATGGTAGAATTTCAAGTTGAGTTTCCACATTAATTGTATATAATAGATTCTATACAATTCAAGAATACTTTGGATAGAACTTTGAAGCTTTTTTCTGAAACTGGTAGTCTCTTAAGAAAATCAGGCAGCGGAGCAGTTAAGAAACGTACACCTCAAGTTGTCAATCGTGTTGAAGAAATAATGGAAAATGAACCACAAACATCTGTTCGACATTTGAGTCAACAAATAAACCTTTCTGTTGGTACAACACACAAGTTATTAAAAAAAGATATGCAACTTTATCCATACCGTGTCACAGCAGTACAAGAATTGTTAGAAATTGATTACCCACGTAGACTACAGTTTTGTAATTGGTTTGTAAATATGAACAATAATGGAGAACTTTCGCAAAGAGTCATCTTGACTGATTAAGCATGGTTTTATAAAACGGGATACCTAAATTCACAAAATACAAGAATTTAGAGTAGTGAAAATCCACATGTAATTAATGTAGAATCGCTACATCCAGAGAAAATTGGTGTTTGGGCAGCGATAAGCCAAAGGCGAATCATTTGACCAATATTTTTTTAAGGAAGGTTAACTACTCAAAGGTACCGTACGGAAATTTTACAACCATTTGTCAATCAGTTGCATGATGATGAACTTCAAAATGCATATTTCCAACAAGACGGAGAACCTTGTCACTGTACTGCAGAATCTTTGGATTATTTAAGAGAATTTTTTGATGAGCGTATAATTAGTCGAAATACTGAAATTGCCTGGCCTGCACGTTCATGCGATTTAACACCTTGCGACTTCTTTTTGTGGCCTTATCTACAAAATAACATATTTCGAACACCTATATTGAATTTGAATGATATGCTACAGAGAATCGAACAGAAATGCATGGAAATTAATAACAATCCAGTAATGTTGCAGAATATCATCAGAAATTTTGAACGGAGGATTTTAAAGTGCATTGATCTTGAAGGACAACATTTTCAACATTTGTTATAGTTTTCAATAAATACCTGTTATTTCTTATTTATTTGTATGTATGAAACTGTCAAAATATACGACTTCGTAGGTTAAGTAGTAAATTTAAATTTACGACATACTTCAGTAAATCACATGCTACTAGATTGACTTTTCAAATGAACACTTGTTATTAATAAAGTGGAAATTAGTAATATTGCTTTTTTTATCTTTATTTCACCAATTATTAAATTTCATCAAGTAAATGCTACTTCGATTCAAAATTTTCTTCAATCATTTAAAAGCGCTAGATACATAAATTGTTTCATTTATTCACTACACTAGGAATATTAATTGCTATTTATTTAATATTATAATTTAAAATTACGTATGGTGTAAGAGATAAACAGAGACAAAGATATATTTAATACCTTATTGTGCATAAAATTGATTAATCCGGAAGCAGTTTAAAAATCTTCGTAAGTTATACTTTTGAACGAACTTATATACGTGGAAATACATCGTACTTCATGTATTGGTAATATCGCTTTCTCTTTTCATTATTTTGTCAATATGTTTTCGTTTGTTTGTAGGATGTACATTGTTATTCTGTGGGGTGGGAAAACAATTTGAACACCTTTGCGAGAACCCGCGTTGAATAGGAATTTATTAGGTCTAGGAGGCATGTTGACTTTTGTATTAAATCCAAGTTCGCCAAAGGAATAACTAAGTGAGGTGATCTTCTTAGAAGCCAGTGGACGAAGCAACGTTCCCGGGTGGTATTTGTCTGTCATGATGATCAGGTGCATTACTTGACAGTTACAACTTGGGAAAATTATATTGCTTGTTTGCCGAGTTAATGAATAGTGCAGCCAAACAAGTTAAATATAAAAAGTCGATATAATTTTTATTAATGAATAATGAAATGATAGACATTCGTCATTCTCATATGAAAATTATAGTTTTTATATAATGTGTTCATTTGAAAAGTCAATCTAGGTTACTTTAAAATTTTGATAGAATAAGACGCAAATATATTAGTATGTGTTTGTTGTTCCGTAAACGTAAATCCAAATGACATTTGATAATGTCAATCACAAATATCAGTTAATGGCGTGCATAAAATAATCGTGCGTCGATTCTGGTTTAAATAAATTGCTTCTCAGTTTTAAAATGGCTTTCACTTTAGAACATAAAATTTCTTTAGTCCAGGCTTATTTTCGAAGTGGTAATAAAATTGAGGGTTTATGGGTTTATTCAGTACAAGATTGCATGGTAGAATTTCAAGTTGAGTTTCCACATTTTGTAATAGATTATATACAATTTAAAAATACTTTGGATAGAACTTTAAACCTTTTTTCTGAAACTGGTAGTCTCTTAAGAAAATCAGGCAGCGGTGCAGTTAAGAAACGTACACCTCAAGTTGTCCATCGTGTTGAAGAAATAATGGAAAATGAACCATAAACATCTGTTCGACAATTGAGTCAACAAATAAACCTTTCTGTTGGTACAACTCACAAGTTATTAAAAAATGATATGCAACTTTATCCATACCGTGTCACAGCAGTGCAAGAATTGTTAGAAATTGATTACCCACGTAGACTACAGTTTTGTAATTGGTTTGTAAATATGAACAATAATGGAGAACTTTCGCAAAGAGTCATCTTTACTGATGAAGCATGGTTTTATAAAACGGAATA
Source organism: Melolontha melolontha (assembly GCA_935421215.2). Taxonomy (NCBI): domain Eukaryota; kingdom Metazoa; phylum Arthropoda; class Insecta; order Coleoptera; family Scarabaeidae; genus Melolontha; species Melolontha melolontha. Next base: position 171,773,068 of record OW285239.1, on the reverse strand, counting down.
CCTAAATTCACAAAATACAAGAATTTGGAGTAGTGAAGTCGCTACATCCAGAGAAAATTGGTGTTTGGGCAGCGATAAGCCAATGGCGAATCATTTGACCAATATTTTTTCAGGGAAGGTTAACTGCTCAAAGGTACTGTACGGAAATTTTACAACCATTTGTCAATCAGTTGCATGATGATGAACTTCAAAATGCATATTTCCAACAAGACGGAGCACCTTGTCACTGTGCTGCAGAATCTTTGGATTATTTAAGAGAATTTTTTGATGAGCGTATAATTAGTCGAAATACTGAAATTGTCTGGCCTGCGCGTTCATGCGATTTAACACCTTGCGACTTCTTTTTGTGGTCTTATCTAAAAAATAACATATTTCGAACACCTATATTGAATTTGAATGATATGCTACAAAGAATCGAACAGAAATGCATGGAAATTAATAACAATCCAGTAATGTTGCAGAATATCATCAGAAATTTTGAACGGAGGATTTTAAAGTGCATTGATCTTGAAGGACAACATTTTCAACATTTGTTATAGTTTTCAATAAATACCTATTATTTGTTATTTATTTGTATGTATGAAACTGTCAAAATATACGACTTCGTAGGTTAAGTAGCAAATTTTAATTTACGATATAACGAGCGATCATTAAAATTTTCACTCGTAGCTGGCCGTGTATATAAAAATTATGTTGTAGCTTTAGTCATTAAGATGTTATTTCAAACATCTGTCAGTGTCAAATATATATATTAAAGTTTCATCAAAAGAAAAAGTAATGGCCTTTAATGATATGCATAAAGCGTTTATGGTAGAATGTTACTTCATGACATCTCAAAATATTTATGGTATTTGCCAGCATTCAATAGAAAATTGCCTTCCGGAGTTTGAAGAGAGATATCCAAATACTGTTCCTAGCTATAAAACTTTCCGTGATACGCTAATGCATTGCGTAAATCTTTTTCGTCAAACAGGCAGTATTTTAAGGAAAAAAGGAAGCGGTCCTCCTCTCAAGAAAAGTCGCGGCGTAATTGAAAATGTCAGACAAATTATTAACGAATCTCCTCAAACATCTATTCGCAGAGTTTTGCAACAAGTAGGGCTTTCATATGGAACATGTCAAAAAATTTTAAAAAAGGGCTTGCACTTGTATCCATATAAATTACCTCTGTACAAAATCTATTACCTACGGATTATGAAAAAAGAACACAATTTTGCCAATGGTTTATTCAAACAATGACAGACAATATTTTAAATCATACTTTTTTCACCGATGAAGCTTGGTTTTATCGTATTTGAAAGGTTATGTTAATTCGCAAAATATGCGTATGTGGTCCAGTGAAAATCCTCATTTCTACAGAGAAATTCCTCTACATCCAGAAAAAATAGGCGTATGGGTAGGTATGAGTCGTCACCGATTAATAGGACCAATATTCTTTGAGGGCACGATAACATCGGAGAAATATCGTAACGAAATTCTCAGTGTTTTTACTAATCAATTGACTAATGATGAACTCCAGGTCGGATATTTTCAACAGGATGGGGCTACATCTCACGTTACACTTGAAAATATTCAGTTTTTGCAACAATTTTATGGCGATAGGATAATAAGTAGAAATACAGCGATTCCATATCCACCACGATCGTATGATTTAACAGTCATGGATTTTTTTGTGTGGCCATATATAAAAAATATTATTTATGAAACACCAATTAATAATCTACAAGAGTTAAGACATAAAATCTTAGAAAAATGTGAACACATCAATAACTAACTCACCGCAAATGACAGATCTCCTCTAATAACTTAAGTTAGGACATACTTTTTGTGTACATGGCTTACTTGAGCGAAAATTTTAATGATCACTCGTTACTTCAAAATGTTCTCAGTAAATCACATGCTACTAGATTAACTTTTCAAATGAACACTTGTTATATAAATATTGTTCAATATTAATGTTGGATAAAGTAAAATTTACATATCTAATTATTAAATGATATGCAGACTTCGTAAACATTCATTGAAGTCGAAGTTATAACAGAAATAATTGATAATTAACATTTAACAATAAAAGTCTTTCTTTGGAGACTGTGGTTAAGTAAAAACCTAAAAAATGTATATAACCACTTACCACAATTATTAATCGTATCCTAAATACGTATTTCGCTAGCTTTACCGTGCCCCATGTGCGACACCTTGACTAGTGGTTTTATCTACTGATGATGACAACTTAGTTGTTGAAATACATATTTAGGATACGATTAATAATTGTGGTAAGGGGTTATATACCTTTTTTAAGTATTTAACAATAAACATCAATATTAATGTTTTTGCAGTTGTTTTTGCAAAATGAACGGAAACTACTGTATTCTTATATAAAATTGAGTATAGACAGTGCTTTAAGCAAACTTATTATTCAAAAATATTTAATATGAAAATACGCAAATTACAAATGTAATTTATAATTAGAGAGGTTCTTCCAAATAACATCCCATCGGTATAACATTCCATGAGCGAAGTGCCTTCAATGTTGGCCGGCGGTGACTGACAAAATATATATAAGTACACGCGCCCGTGCGGTGTTGTTCGAATGAACCTCTCTATAATTAATTTGAATACACGCTAAAATACATGTATGTACAAGTATAGGTATATATTCTAAATATTAAAATCGGTAATTTAAAACTGCTATTACAAAACTTCAAATAAAAAATAACTGCAAATACTTTAATATTTAAATTACTACTATTTAATTGGTAGTTGAATACGAAACTGTTCATAGGTCAGAAGACTCTAAATATGTCAGAAGACTCTAAATATGTCAGAAGACTCTAAATAGGTCAGAAGACTCTAAGTAAGTCAGAAGACTCTAAAGAGGTGAGAAGACTGTAAATATGTCAGAAGACTCTAAGTAGGTCAGAAGACTCTAAGTAAGTCAGAAGACTCTAAGTCTGTCAGAAGACTCTAAGTTGGTCAGAAGACTCTAAGAATGTCAGAAGACTCTAAGTGGTTTTTATCCTGGAATTTTGTTTGTGATTTTAATATTAAAGAAAAATGGTTTTCTGTTTTAGGCCCAGATGTACACATTCAAGTATTTTTTTGTACAAAAGGCTTTTTATAATGTGAATAAAAAGAGAAAGACAATATTCTATGTAAGAAAATAATTTCAAAATACAATAAAAACTAATTACTTTAAAATGCATTTTAAAAGAAGATATACATATACAGTGATGGACAAATGTGTGAGGAAGCTTGTAAATATCTGTTAAATTAAAAAAGATATTGTAATAGAAGTTTAGACACGAAAATTAGGGACCAAAAAGCATAATTTGAAAATTTGAAGCATTTTTTAAATATACAGAGTGTTTAAAAAACGTAACGTACTAAAGTGATACATTTTAAAACCGAACGTCCTGCATTTTTTTTTGCATTTTGGAATTCACCTCGACTACATTATTCAACAAACAATAATACTTGGGATCTAAAGTATTTAGTTTAAGATTTACATGCAAACAAAAATCAAAATATTTATCTCTTGGTATTTTCAACATCATAAGTATTGGTACTTAGGTATGATCGTTTAAATAAGGACGTTTGCAATTCGAAATGTAAGCACTACAATTTCTTTTATTTCTTCTTTTGTTGTGTTTGTTGCATGATGATGAAATTCAAAATGCATATTTCCAACAAGACGGAGGGAGCACCTTGTCACTGTACTGCAGAATCTTTGGATTATTTAAGAGAATTTTTTGATGAGCGTATAATTAGTCGAAATACTGAAATTGCCTGGCCTGCACGTTCATGCGATTTAACACCTTGTGACTTCTTTTCGTGGCCTTATCTAAAAAATAACATATTTCGAACACCTATATTGAATTTGAATGATATGCTACAGAGAATCGAACAGAAATGCATGGAAATTAATAACAATCCAGTAATGTTGCAGAATATAATCAGAAATTTTGAACGGAGGATTTTAAAGTGCATTGATCTTGAAGGACAACATTTTCAACATTTGTTACAGTTTTCAATAAATACCTATTATTTGTTATTTATTTGTATGTATGAAACTGTCAAAATATACGACTTCGTAGGTTGAGTAGTAAATTTTAATTTACGACATACTTCAAAATGTTCTCAGTAAATCACATGCTACTAGATTAACTTTTCAAATGAACACTTGTTATATGTTATTATTAATGTAACCTAAATATACAAAGCGCATATTTTGCATATTTTACATATTATATGCATATTTTGAAATATTGGCATATGTTCTTAATAAATAGGATATTGTGCATAATTGTAAGAAGTTTGAATGATGTAGATCCTTGGCAGGCGTTTCAAGAGTTAAAGATAAACAATTTTGTAAATCTTCCATTATGAAGTTCCTAATTTTTGCAGTTCTCAAGAAAAAACTAATTATGAGGTGTATTCCCAGCCTTAAATTCTGAGAATTGAAAATTAGTAGTTTTAAACCGTTAACAGGGGTTTTATTGTACCTATATTTACGTAAGTAGGTAAATAATAACTCGTTTTCTGCATTTTATTTCTTATTGTGCTTTTGAAGAGATAACATAGATTTGTGTTTTGTTGTGTTGTGGTATTTAATTTGGAGTTATTAGTAAAATGCCGGCAGTCAGTAGAGCGTCAATGTGGGTTAAGTCATAAGTGGGTTTCCACTTCCATATTTGGGATTCAGTTATTATTAATTGCTACAACAATGATATAGTTCCAATGAATGTGAATGAAGTGAAATTGTAAAATTTAATTTAGTTTCATTTTAAAATTACGTGGCAACGTTTTTAGGTTGGCATAATGGAGGAAAGGAGAGAAAATGAAAATATAAAATTATTTTTATTTTTCAATATAGGGTGTGAATGAGATACTCCGACGTATGCCAATATACATATAATAGATACGTAAGGCAGCAATTCAAATCTACAAAAAAAATATTCTACCAAAACTTTAATTTTTGCGGAAATTTAGGAACACAAATTTTTCAAATACGGTCCTGTATTCAGATTGAATCTAAATAAATAGAAATTATATGTTTATATGTTGTCGATTCAGCAAACAAATAGGCATTTATTTGTTCAAGTTCACAAGAAAATCCTATTCACATTTCACTAATGTAATGCGTCTTTGTGTGAAAAGTTTTTTATAAACATGTATTCATTCATTTCGTAGATATAAATTTTCTTATGCATCGCAGCGGTTCTGTTGTTATTTTTAAGTAGGTCAATGGCCTTTGTAATATCCCGAAAAATACCGAGTGTTTTTAAAAAGTTTAAATGGTTTAAGCAGTTTTGTGGCGATTTGAAATTTGTAATTAAGTTGCCTTAATATTAAATTCACGCCGAGAAATAATAAATTTCATTTGTAATTTTTAATTGAATGTTTATACAGGCTGGCCCAAAATGACCGAAGGGGTTTGAGTTCATTATAACTTCTTATTTAAGACATAATTATTAAATTTTTTAATTTTAAATACAGTATAGTAATGGAGAATATTTTTAATTTAATTATGAAAAATTATATCTCACAAGTGGTGGCCATTTTCTGCTTCGCATATTCGTGCTCTTTCCAAAACATTTTCCATAACCTTTCGCAAAACTTCAGGTGTTATGTTGTTGATTTCGTCGCGTATATTATTTTTTAATTGCTGTATGGTTCGAGGCTTATTAATATAGTCTTTTCCTTTCAAATAACCCCAAAGGAAACAGTCTGAAGCGTTTAAATCCGGTGAACGCGGAGGCCAATTAAAATCGATTGTATGGGAAATAATTCGTTCACCAAAGATGTCGCGTAAAAGAGCCATTGTGTCCTTCGCAGTGTGCGCTGTGGCTCCATCCTGTTGGAACCATACTTGCGGATGGTTTTCCATGGCTGGCCTTAAAAAATTTTCCAACATTGTCCGATATCTAACACCAGTGATGGAAACGGCGACACCGTGTTCATTTTCAAAAAAATATGGGCCAATTATCCTTTCCGACGAAACACCGCACCAAGCGGTACACTTAAGTGTGTGTAATTCTCGCTGTTGAACTACTCTTGGATTTTCCGTAGTCCATATCCTGCAGTTTTGCCTATTAACGAACCCATTTAATTAGAAATGGGCTTCGTCGCTCATAATTAAATTATGAATAAAATCATGATTTTCTTCTGCTTTTTGACGAAAATAAATTGCGTAATCAAGTCGTTGCTGGTAATCTGTCGGTTTCAATTGTTGGACAAGCTGAATTTTGTATGGAAACATTCTTATTGTATGCAAAATTCTCTGCAGCGACCCTCTTGAGAGGCCAAGTTGTGTCGAACGTCTCCTGGTTGATGTTTCTCCATCTTCCCGAATACTATCCTGTACCCGTTCAATATTGTCATCCGTGTGCAACGTTCGTCGTCTGCCGGCACCAGGAAGGTTCCTTACTGCCCCTTGTTCTCGAAAATTTGCAACCAGACGGTTTATTGTTGACTCTGAGGGTCCAACCCGCACATTAAAATAACGACGATATGCACGCTGAGTCAAATTAATGGATCGTTGATTTGAGAAATAAAGTTCAACGATTTTGGCACGTTGTTCAATTGTGTACTGTTCCATTTTAAATTCCCCAAGTTTTCTTTACAAAATACTGAAAACAAAAACAAAAAAAAATTATAATAAAAAAGTTATAAGGAATTAAAACCCCTTCGATCATTTTGGGCCACCCTGTATTTCTTTTTCTATGTTCTGTTTGCCTTTGACAATTTCGTTGCCCTAAAAAGGGCAGATTTGTGTGAAACAGATGGAATGCTTAAAGGAGATGTTCAATGTGGCTGATATTTGCGTAGATACAAGCTTCTAACCGATCGGTAAACTTTCGAAATAGACGATTTAACAAGACTCGGTCTTCACGGATATGAGCTGCAGCTTGAAAAATGCGTTGCCGAAGATCGTCTTCGTTGACAATATCAGTGCTTTTATAAAGCGGACCTTTCATGGAGCCCCATAAGAATAAATACAATTGATTCAAATCGGGATTACGTAGGCCATAGAATTCAACCATAAACCATTTCACAAGAAATAAGATTAAGACAAATAAATTGTAATTTGTCAGATTACAGTTGTCAAAATTTGTCTTTCGAAAAAACTGTTCCACAGTGGTCCCAAATTTATATCGAAATCATAGGCTGCTCAAAACGAAAATTTAATTAAGGCATGGTAAACTGGCGGATAAAAAAAACCTGTCCAAATCATGTTTTTTAATTGTAAAATGGGTTAGCGATCTCTCAAAAATAGCATATGAATTGCTATATTATAGGTTACAAATAAAATATTTAGATAGATCCATATGGCAGATAATAACAAGTGTTCATTTGAAAAGTCAATCTAGTAGCATGTGATTTACTGAGAACTTTTTGAAGTATGTCGTAAATTAAAATTTACTACTTAACCTACGAAGTCGTTTATTTTGACAGTTTCATACATATAAATAAATAACAAATAATAGGTATTTATTGAAAACTATAACAAATGTTGAAAATGTTGTCCTTCAAGATCAATGCACTTTAAAATCCTCCGTTCAAAATTTCTGATGATATTCTGCAACATTACTGGATCGTTATTAATTTCCATGCATTTCTGTTCGATTCTCTGTAGCATATAATTCAAATTCAATATAGGTGTTCGAAATATGTTATCTTTTAGATAAGGCCACAAAAAGAAGTCGCAAGGTGTTAAATCGCATGAACGTGCAGGCCAGGCAATTTCAGTATTTCGACTAATTATACGCTCATCAAAAAATTCTCTTAAATAATCCAAAGATTCTGCAGTACAGTGACAAGGTGCTCCGTCTTATTGGAAATATGCATTTTGAAGTTCATCATCATGCAACTGATTGACAAATGGTTGTAAAATTTCCGTACGGTACCTTAGAGCATTTAACGTTCTCTGAAAAAATATTGGTCCAATGATTCGCCTTTGGCTTATCGCTGCCCAAACACCAATTTTCTTTGGATGTAGCGATTCTCCAAATTCTTGTATTTTGTGAATTTAGGTAACCCGTTTTATAAAACCCATGCTTCATCAGTAAAGATGACTCTTTGCGAAAGTTCTCCATTATTGTTCATATTTACAAATCAATTACAAAACTGTAGTCTAGGTGGTAATCAATTTCTAACAATTCTTGTACTGCTGTGACACGGTATGGATAAAGTTGCATATCTTTTTTTAATAACTTGTGAGTTGTACCAACAGAAAGGTTTATTTGTTGCCTCAAATGTCGAACAGATGTTTGTGGTTCATTTTCCATTATTTCTTCAACACGATTGACAATTTGAGTTGTACGTTTCTTAACTGCTCCGCTGCCTGATTTTCTTAAGAGAGTTTTAGAAAAAAAGTTTTGAAGTTCTATCCAAAGTATTCTTAAATTGTACATAATCTATTACAAAATGTGGAAACTCAACTTGAAATTCTACCATGCAATCTTGAACTGAATAAACCCATAAACCATCAATTTTATTACCACTTCGAAAATAAGCCTGGACTAAAGAAATTTTATGTTCTAAAGTGAAAGCCATTTTAAAACTGAGAAGCAATTTATTTAAACCAGAATCGACGCACGATTATTTTATGCACTAACTGATATTTGTGATTGACATTATCAAATGTCATTTGGATTTACGTTTACGGAACAACAAACACATATTAATATATTTGCGTCTTATTCTATCAAAATTTCAAAGTAACCTAGATTGACTTTTCAAATGAACATACGTTATACCTATACCATGAGCTTAACACAACGCTGTACATGCTTTAGAATAATTACAGCTAACTTTTTCTGATAACCATAGTTAGGTCAGTTTCATAAACATAATTTGTGTAACTTCTGTCAGTATTAAAACGTTAAATTTGTTTGTAGAGTTTTTTAATTACTCACAATGTATGTGGTAATGTGTTATTTAGAAGGATCATCGTTACGCGAAGTTGCAGCTCTGTTTAGTGTCCAGTATCCAAATTGACCTATTCCTAGTCATTCAACGATAGCAAATGCAATTAATAAATTGAAAACTTCTGGTTGTATCAATACTATCCACAATAAAAAACGGTCTACAAGACCTAGAGTAATAACAGAAGATTTGGAATTAAATGTTGTGGCTTATGTGGAACACGACAAGTGCGCAACATCTAGAAAAATTGCTTCGGAAATGGGCATAAGCCAAGGGACCGTTTTAAAGATTTTGAAGAAGCACAAGTATAAGTCATTTAAGTACCAAATGCATCAAGAATTAAGGCCACATGATTATGAAGGACGAAAACGCTTTTGCGAAAATTTATTTGACAAAATAAATACTGACAACGATTTTCTCAAAAGAATTCTCTTCACTGATGAGGCGACATTTATTAAACACGGGGAACCTAATCGCCAAAACTGTAGGTACTGGTCGAAGGAAAATTTACATTTGTACAACGTAACGAGAACGCAATATCCTGAAAAAGTAAATGTTTGGGCAGGAATCATTAATAATAGTATTATAGGCCCATTTTTTATCGATGGTAACCTAAATGCAGAAAAATATTGTCAATTACTACGGAATATAATTATTCCAGCATTAAATGATCAAAATTTAGAGCAAATCTGGTACCAATGCGATGGCGCACCGCCTCATTATTCGAGAAATGTTATCCAAATTTTAAGTGAAAGATTTCCTAATCGATGGATCGGAAGAGGGGGACCAACTAGTTGCCCACCAAGGTCTCCAGACTTAAATCCGTTGGATTTCTTTTACTGGGGAAGGGTGAAATCTTCAGTGTACAACAATGTTCCTCTAGGCAGCATTGAAGCGCTCAAAAATAGAATTCAGGGGGCTTCTCGGGAAATTACCCCTCAACAAATAAGCAACGATTTAAAAGAATTTTATAATAGATTAGGCTACTGTTTGGCTGTTAACGGCAATATTTTTGAACATCTTGCGTAGAATTAGTAAAAGTTTTATTTTAAAGTTTTTTTGAAGAAATGTATTATAAGATGTACTAAATGTATTATAAATTAAAACACATAATAAGTTAAACTAGCGTGTTTCTCGTATGTACAATTTTAAATTATTCACTGTGCTCAAAAAATATTTTTTCTGTAAGTAACCATAACAACATTCACTAAATTGACAATGTACGATTTTAAATTATTAAGTAACTTCGTGTAACATACCATACACCTGTAATATGCACACCTATTGAATGGTCTCCATAACAACGTCGGTTGGAGTATGTACAGCGTTATGTTAAGCTCATGGTATACTGTCAACACCAAAAAAAAATGGGAAATCTAAAAATTTGTTCCTGTGCTATTAATTGTCAGCTTACGTCAGTTTTATTCGTGTCAAACGGTTGTCAAACGTTACTATTGGTTTTCATTTTAAGTTATGCCGCAATTAAACGAAGTCCAACGGGCTAAAATTTTTAATAGCTCACCTTGAAAATGGAAAAACAATAATTCAGGTTGCTGGTGAATTTGGAATTCATATTATTTTACTACGCTCTCAATTTAATTATTAATGAATAATAATTCGGATGACAATGTCAGATAATTCTAACCTCTTTAAAAAAAACATAATGAAACAGATTAAAAAAACATAAAACACAAATTTCTATTTAGTTACTGTTAAGCTCACATAAATCTAGTATAAACCATTATTGGATTTTTGTTTTGTTGTAATTCATTCTTATAACGCCAAAATGACCTTTGTCACTTTTTGATATCCAAAATGGCAAGAAAACTGACTCCGGCAGAAAAGTACAAATTTTGTTAAATTTGAAAAGTCGTACCATTAAACAAGTCGCAGAAGAATTTCATTTGAACAAATCTACAGTACTACAAGTTAAAGAAAGATGTGAAAATGAAGGTCTTAAAAGAATATCAACTGATGCAGAAGATAACAATTTGTTTGAATATTTGAAACAAGGTTTACTAATAAGGAACAACTATGGAAATCTATTGAAAATACCTGGGAAAACATTGTTGAAAAACCTAATTTTTTAAGAAGTCTCATTGATTCTGAAAGTTAAGAGTGGTAATTGATGTAAATAGCGGATCAATTATTAGTTTATTTGTGTTTTCTAAATTGTATTAAAAAATTACTTGATATATGGTTTGTCTTTCAAAAAAGGATTGATAAACACTAAGCATAATTGGAAAATTTTGACAATTTTGACATGTGAGGTTATACTAGATTTATGCTAGCTGAACTGTACGTCAATTTCCTATTTTTGTTGGTGGGAAGCGTACATTGACATTTTGCATCTCAATACCCTTCAAAACTTAAAAACTAATTCACAACGTGTTAATTTTGTGAAAATGTTAATTAATCATAATTATGCTACTAATTTTCAGTTTATAGGATTATTAATTACTGCTTAATTGGTTCAATTTAATTATGTATGTCTGGTATTGATTATGTTTCTTATTTGGTTTGTATGATTTATTTATTTTGCAATCATACTGGTGCTTGCGGGCCGTACTTTGGAGGCTTCTCCACTAAATTTTAAAATATCCTTTTTTTCTGTATATCTACTAATGTAATTTAGTATTTTTTTAATATTGTCTTCGGGTAGGGAACAATAGCGATTAATTTATCTATGTACGTTTATCATAGCAGAATATTTTAATGTAGTTTAATAATAAATAGTATGGAATAGTTTAACAAAAGTCAGTTGAAATTGAAATATAGAAAAAAAATTATATGTAAATCATTTAAAAGTAATACTGACTTAAAATAGTGTCTCTCAGCGGCCTCGGTAGCGCAGTAGGTAGCGCGTAAGTCTCATAATCTTAAGGTCGTGAGTTCGATCCTCACCCGGGGCACTTTTTTTTTTTCTTTAGTAGGGTATTTCTTTGTACTGTAACGTAATATATTTAGGATTGTTTTATATAATTAATAGAAATTCAATTTGGGGTTACTTGAGAGCCGTTAGATGACTAGACGGATACACGGAAAAAGGCGGTGTGATAAAATATACCGCGCTATGATACATATTTGTCATTTTATAAAATGACTGGCAACATGTTTAGACAGAAGAGGTGAACATTTCGAGCAATTGTTATAATATTAGTTTATTAGTTTGTTATGTAATTTCAGGATTAAATACGTTACTAAAACAGTTTTCTTCTTTTACTGAAATCTAAAGAACAAAAAGAAATGAAGCTAAATACAAAGGTATTTTTAATAATATGAAATATTATTAAAAATCTGGTGTGAAGAAAACAAATACAGGTTCACTATTAATATTTTTGTGAACGTGTCCGAACATATCCCTCCCCAGAGACGTAGATACGTATTTCGCCTTTCTACAGGCTCATCGGTACACCCCTGCTGGAGAAAAGATATCTTCAGACACATTCACAAAAAAGAACCACATCGCCACATCACAGAAATTATCCAGACCGAGCGTAGAAGTAAATTCAGCGCTGCCTGTTGTCAGACAGCCGAAGTACCTCGCTCCGTATTGACGTACAAAATATAAAAATGATGATCATTTTTATATTTTGTACGTCAATTTTATATTTTCTTCAACTCTACATTTTTTACCCCAGAAGAAGCGACAAAGTCTGTTGCGAAATATAGGGTTATTTAATAAAGGAGATTTTTTTCTTAATTGACCGCTTACCCGAATTTAAATTAATTTTATATATATGTATATATATATATATATATATATATATATATATATATATATATATAATAACTTCGTGACCTTGGTATGATATGGTAAACCTAATCAGTAGGCGATTAAAGGTCTGTATATTATTTCAAAATATATGTATTTAAAAAACTCTACATGTTTCGGCTGTATACGCCTTTTTCAAGAGAATACAAAATATGAATGACAGGATATAAATGTCAAGTAATTAAGTTGCTATGGTTGGAGAATTGCTAGTTTAATAATAAATAAAAATAATTGACAAATAAAATGAAATGATAGAATAGCTAGCTCAGAATCTTTAATAATAGATAATAATGATTGCAAGGATACTACTTAATCTCAAAGGGTCTCGAAGCGAGTTCTCGATACACAGACAGACATCTACTAATACTTGAAATAAAACAAAAGCGTCAAATTTATGTATATAAATATATTTAAATGATATAATTTCAACTATCACAAGATACAAATATAACTATCAAATCTGACATTTAAAAATAAATAAAAAAACCATAATTTAAACCATAGCAACTTAATTACTTGACATTTATATCCTGTCATTCATATTTTGTATTCTCTTGAAAAAGGCGTATACAGCCGAAACATGTAGAGTTTTTTAAATACATATATTTTGAAATAATATACAGACCTTTAATCGCCTACTGATTAGGTTTACTATATATATATATATATATATATATATATATATATATATATATATATATAATATTAACTGACATATTAATTCAATTATTTTTCCACGTTTTCCATTGGAAACCTGGAGAGGAAAGCAGTCCCATTTAAAGAAAGTAACCGACTGAGTATCTAAGCTGGACAGAGTTGGTGTGAATAGTGGTACATCCAACTACTAACTCACTGTTCATAGCAATATGATGAGAACACGCAAGCAGCTATTCGACGTAAAGTGCATGGCTTCTTTATACAGAATATGCCATCTACATTAAATACAATTCTTGCTGCTGTCAATGCTGATGATAAACTTCCTAATTTCAGTCGAACAACTTTACATAGATTGTTACACGATATGGGTTTCCAATTTAAAAAAGTAGGACGAAATATAATATAAAAAGATATAAATATAAATATCGAGCGATCAAGATAATTTGTAATCGAGTCAACCTTGAATCCGAAATCGTATGTCGTAAATACATTCGTCCTCAGTTGCATAGTTTACATTAACTGTTGTTATTTTAGCTGTCAACTGACATTTTACTTGACGTTTGTAATGTAAGTGTAGTTCAAGTAAATACATACGATTTCGGACTCAAGGTTGACTCGATTACAAATTATCTTGATCGCTCGATATAATAGAAAAAATATACGTATTTCTATGATTCCAGTTCTTTTTGTTACAAAACTATTATTTGTTAAAGGATCATCATCGTTTTTAATTTAATAAATTGCATAACACCCCAATATCCAAGTAAATATTCACTGTACGTTGCATAGATATCGTTCATATGTATATTTGTTTAGAAATGTGTGTAGTATTGTTAATAAATATTGAAATACAGCTATTTTCCTTGTAGTATTCTTTCCTATAATTTTACGTGCAGCGAATTCGCTATGCACTCTGTTAAAATTTAGTTACTTTAATAAAATAATAAGCAAAATGTCATATGAATCTCAATAATTTTGCACCTTCAACGTCAAAAAACGTAAATAAAGGTTATGTCTTGACCGCGTGAAATGTCAAATAATTAACCGGAAATGGTAATAATGTACAGCTGATTGGATGATTTGGCAACTATGAAACAAATTCCCATAAGATGTATACAGAATACGGAGGTTGGAATGATCTACAGGCTGATTCATTTTCGACCTTCACCATGGGATCTCGCTTATTATTGGAGATAGAGTATAGGTTTAAATTTGGCAAAGTGTTAAATTTTGTGTTTGTTATAAATCCGTAAAGAAAATAGACCTGTGACAAATGACCTTCGTTATTTAAAAAAAAACGCGAAAACCCCATTTTCTTCTTTTACCTGTAGCACCGACATTTGGCCCTGTAGAGAAAATATAAAAACACATCCTTGTGGCCATTTCTAAACCTCTATCCAGTGGTGTACTCTAAATTTTTATACGACGTTTCGTTTCTTTCTGGCCATCATCAACTATCTAATTTCTTATAGGCGCCATATTGGATTTAGACATCTTCAGAAAGAGTTTTTTTTTCTGATTTCAACAATGTACCACATGCTGACTAAAGTTTTTGACATTAGGTTTTATTTGAAAGAATAAATTATAAGATTAAATAAGGTAGCCATGGAATTTCAATCTGTCAAACATTTCATTTATTGTTCATTAATAATACTAAAATGTCATACACTAACGAAGAGAAACGAGATATGATAAGTATTTTTTATTCTTCGAACCGAAATTCAACAGTAGCGAGTACAAGATATCTACAATTATATCCAGAACGACAACAGCCTCATCGTACCATTTTTCTAGATCTCGACAGAAATTTGGTCGAGAATGGATCGTTTACTAAGCCGCGTAATGGTCAAGACAACAGGAATTTAAATGAAAATCGACAAGATATTTTACAAATGGTAACTTAAAAGCGTGTTTTCAAATTTCATGTTAATCTTGTATTTTTATAGATAAATAATAATCCATCAATTTCTACACGCGAAGTAGCGTCAGAATTAAATTTGTGCCAGTCCAGAATTTGGAGAACTTTACATAAAAGTAGGTTTAAATCATACAGGATCCATGTTAGTCACTCTTTACTGCCTGGAGATAATTTGAGAAGGCTAGAATATTGTAATTGGTTAATGGGAAGGATAGAAAATGACGAAAATTTTTTAAGCAAAATCATCTGGTCAGATGAAACAAAATTTACAAATTCTGGAATGTTCAACAGAAATACGGAGCACTATTGGGCAGTACAAAATCCCCGACAAAACAGGGCTAGAAGACCACAACATCGTTTTGGAATAAACGTTTGGATGGGTATTTTGGCAAATCGTCTCTTAGGACCAGTTATGTATGAAGAACATTTAAATAGAGAAAGATATTTAATCATTTTACGTACATACGTATCTGACTATCTTGACGACAATATCCCATTAAATCAATTAAAATATTTATGGTGGCAACAAGATGGCGCACCAGCACACAATGCAGCAGTTGTTAGAAATTTCTTAAATCAAGAGTTTGCAAACCGTTGGATTGGAAATAGGGGAGTTGTTGAATGGCCTGCGAGATCACCTGATTTAAGTCCGCTAGATTTTTTTTTATGGGGATATGTAAAAGTAATATTTATAAAGTAGATGCGCCGCAAAACATTGAATAATTACGAGACAGACTTCAGAATGCCTTCGATGCAGTTCCTAGAAGAACTATACAAAGGGCAGTACAAAATGCCAGAAGGCGTGCCTAATTGTGCATTACTGAAGATGCCCAGATAATTGAACATTTACTGTAATTGTTTATTGTTTACTTTTCTATGTATTTTTATTAATGTTTTTGTTATCTTGCACTCGCTACTGTTGAATTTCGTTTCGAAGAATAAAAAATACTTATCATATCTCGTTTCTCTTCGTTAGTGTATGACATTTTTGTATTATTAATGAACAATAAATGTAATGTTTGACAGATTGAAATTCCAAAGGCTACCTTATTTAATCTTATAATTTATTCTTTCAAATAAAACCTAATGTCAAAAACTATAGTCAGCATGTTGTACATGGTTGAAATCAGAAAAAAAACTCTTTCGGAAGATGTCTAAATCCAATATGGCACCTGTAAGAAATTAGATAGTTGATAATGGCCAGAAAGAAACGAAACGTCCCATAAAAATTTAGAGTACACCACTGGATAGAGGTTTAGAAATGGCCACAAGGATGTGTTTTTATTTTTTCTCTACAAGGCCAAATGTCGGTGCTACAGGTAAAAAAAGAAAATGGGGTTTTCGCGTTTTTTTTTTAAATAAAGAAGGTCATTTGTCACAGGTCTATTTTCTTTACGGATTTATAACAAATACAAAATTTAACAACTTTGCCAAATTTAAACCTATACTCTATCTCCAATAATAAGCGAGATCCCCGTGGTGAGGGCCGAAAATGAATCAGCCTGTATAGGAGTTACTTCCCTTTGTCTGCGCATGAATTACTGTAGTTACACAGTTTAATAATACTGTCGTCTTTTCTGTCACTTATAAATTTATAAAAAAATACTTCCTATTACCGTTAGTGTAATAAGTAGTAATAACATTGACCAATTGGACTGGTTGACAGTTTTGGTTCTAGTTAGTGCTATTTAAATGGTGACATAAATAATACGAAAGAGATGCAAGTATGTTCCTTTTCTCGCAGAGGCAGCGAAGAAACAATGGGCAAAAGGTCCCGATTTGTGTATATATGCGAATGCAGTAAGTAACCATTATTCATAGCTGAGGTTGGTCGCATTTCATATCTACCATATTAGGAAATACCATGCCAGATGTTCAAATGCTTAGCCAAGCTGCTACAGCTTGTCCGCGAATAATTCGGATAAAGCGCGCGCTCAAACTGCGTTATTATAGTACGTATACAGCGCTGATATTGTTTAAATGTTAACTTATAAAGAGGTGCAATAAAAAAAATGGAACCGGAATTATCGGCTGTAAAAGAGAGAAAATGTTAATAAATGCTCTCTCTATCTTCCAGAATGATTAAATGAATTATCTTAATAATAATAAGTTTAATAATTTCATTCACCAACAGTATAATGATTTACAGGACAAATATTACAATATAGAAAAAGATAATTGTTTCTACAGTATTATAAAGCTAGATAGAATATCAGAAAAATTCGGCGTCAAAGTATTACATGGAAATTTGAAGTAATGTCTGATATAGAGTACAATAGAACGATACATTTACTTGGATTTAAACTAATTCAATTTTGTACCGAGATATCAAAAATTATCTTGGAGTGAAAAACATCTGCCTTAATTTATATCATCCTTTTGAGAAAATTCTGATAAAATTTTCAGGATAAGGGTCATACTGCCATTAGGATTAACATATTGACAAATTTTAAGGTCAGTATGATACATAACCTGAAAATTTTATCAGAATTTTCTCAAGAAGATGATATGAATTAAGACAGAAATTTTTCACGTTGACCAAGATAATTTTTGATATCTCTATCTCGGTAGGTTATTGTATACGCAAATGTCGGTGTATGTCAAAATGATATTTCTGTTTGAAAGTAATTGTAACTAGACTCGGCAAAGAGGGGCAAGTTTAAGATTAATAAGGTTGGTAGTCTTTTCAAACAACAACAGTCATCTATAGGTCGGGTCGGGTACTTCTGGCTTATGTTAGCATAGCCATTTAATATAGAAATTATTAATAGTAGATTTTTATTCCTACACAAGCTTAGTAAATAGGTATGGTTGCCTCGTAACTAATGGCTTGACAGTAGAATACTAAATTAATTAATATTGTGCGTTCATTTGAAAAGTCAATCTAGGTTACTTTGAAATTTTGATAGAATAAGACGCATATATATATTAGTATGTGTTTATTGTTCCGTAAACGTAAATCCAAATGACATTTGATAATGTCAATCACATTTGTTATTTATTTGTATGTATGAAACTGTCAAAATATTCGACTTCGTAGGTTAAGTAGTAAATTTTAATTTACGACATACTTCAAAATGTTCTCAGTAAATCACATGCTACTAGATTGACTTTTCAAATGAACACCCGTTATGTGACGGTGTTTCACTGAGTCGAGCACTTTCATTTCCTTTATAATTTATAAGTGAATTTTTTTGGCAAAAATATTTACATTAAATCCTTTTTACACCCATGAGTACATCAATAACTAGCAGTCGTTAACCATTACTTAAAGCAATATTTTGAAATAACGGACGACATGCTTTGTGTAAATAACAAGTGTTCATTTGAAAAGTCAATCTAGTAGCATGTGATTTACTGAGAACATTTTGAAATATGTCGTAAATAAAAATTTACTACTTAACCTACGAAGTCGTATATTTTGACAGTTTCATACATACAAATAAATACTGTCGTGAGCAAAAAAAACGGGACACTGTTTCTGCGTGGGTTTAAATTGTGACTACTTAAGTGGCTATCTTTACTCATAATAGTAAGTCAGGAATTGTCAAAAAATGTGTGTCTTATTGGCATTTATTAAACATTCTTAAAATAAATGTTAATAAAAATTACTAAAAACGATAGAGAAAGATTATTTATTAAATTAAAATAATTATTACATTAAAATAATTAGTATTTCGTCATTCCACCGTTATTATTAACTGCATCTAATCTTGTAGACATTGAAACGACAATATTTTATACAAAATTTATAGAAATTTGATGCCAAGCATTATGAACAATCTCCCAAAATTCTTCCTAGGTAGAAGCTCTATCTCATTAATTACTACATTTTCAATGGGATTTAGATAAGGACTGTAGGGCTGGATATCTCAAGTTTAAATTTCATTCTCTTGTAACCATTGTGTTACAAGACGAGACAGGAAATTGTGTTGTTCTTATAGCTTCCTTTAATGTTTTGAAAGGGTTGTGCCTAATCTCAGTAACTAATGTTTCGTCTCCATGCGTATTCGAAATTTTGTTACGTGCGGAAATTATTTTCCGATTTGAATTATCCTCTTCCCTCCATTTTTTTATATATTCTTGCGGCTGAAGTTTTACCAATATTAAATTGAACCCATACACAGTAACGCGCCAAGTATCTTCGGCGCCGTCGTGCGAAATACTGATAGGCGCCTTTACCCTATATGTATTGAGCCAAAATTACCAGCCACTCTCCCACAGTTCAACATTGAAATTTATGACGAACTCTTTAGACTTGTTAGTACTGGTAGGTATTTTTTATTTGTTGATTTGTTGTAAACTTTCAAAAAATGTTTTTAATATTTTTAAAATTTAACTTATCACAAGTGGCCGTAGGCGCCTTTAAGGTCTTGGCGCCGCTGTGCGCTGCACGACCTTGCCCATATGGACGGCGCGTCACTGCCCATACACTTCTTAATGATTTCCCATTTTTAAAACTAGTAACAAGTCTAGCTTTATCAGTTTTCAAAAGATGCGGCATTTTCAATTTTGAATTATCAACTATGATATATAATTTGACGTAGAGTTTGAAAGTTAATCAAATGTTAAAATTACAACGCTAAAGAATCAAGGAAATTGACGTAACGATTTTGACACTGTCCCGTTTTTTTTTGCTCACGACAGTAACAAATAATAGGTATTTATTGAAAACTATAACAATTGTTGAAAATGTTGTCCTTCAAGATCAATGCACTTTAAAACCCTCCGTTCAAAATTTCTGATGATATTCTGCAACATTACTGGATTGTTATTAATTTCCATGCATTACTGTTCGATTCTCTGTAGCATATCATTCAAATTCAATATAGGTGTTCGAAATATGTTATTTTTTAGATAAGGCCACAAAAAGAACGTGAACGTGCAGGCCAGGCAATTTCAGTATTTAGATTTAATTATACGCTCATCAAAAAATTCTCTTAAATAATCCAAAGATTCTGCGGTACAGTGACAAGGCGCTTCGTCTTGTTGGAAATATGAATTTTGAAGTTCATCATCATGCAACTGATTGACAAATGGTTGTAAAATTTCCGTACGGTACCTTTGAGCAGTTAACGCCTTTAGCTTCACGCTGCTCAAACACCAATTTTCTCTGGATGTAGCGATTCTTCCTTAATTACATGTGGATTTTCACTACTCCAAATTCTTGTATTTTGTGAATTTAGGTATCCCGTTTTATAAAACCATGCTTCATCAGTAAAGGTGACTCTTTGCGAAAGTTCTCCATTATTGTTCATATTTACAAACCAATTACAAAACTGTAGTCTACGTGGGTAATCAATTTCTAACAATTCTTGTACTGTTGTGACACGGTATGGATAAAGTTGCATATCTTTTTTTAATAACTTGTGAGTTGTACCAACAGAAAGGTTTATTTGTTGACTCAAATGTCGAACAGATGTTTGTGGTTCATTTTCCATTATTACTTCAACACGATTGACAACTTGAGGTGTACGTTTCTTAACTGCTCCGCTGCCTGATTTTCTTAAGAGACTACAAGTTTCAGAAAAAAGTTTTAAAGTTCTATCCAAAGTATTCTTAAATTGCAGATAATCTATTACAAAATGTGGAAACTCAACTTGAAATTCTACCATGCAATCTTGAACTGAATAAACCCATAAACCATCAATTTTATTACCACTTCGAAAATAAGCCTGGACTAAAAAAAATTATGTTCTAAAGTGAAAGCCATTTTAAAACTGAGAAGCAATTTATTTAAACCAGAATCGACGCACGATTATTTTATGCACTAACTGATATTTGTGATTGAAATTATCAAATGTCATTTGGATTTACGTTTACGGAACAACAAACACATACTAATACAAAGAATTCAAATAAATTTTACCTCAAAGTAGCCCTTGGAGATTATGATTATGTCTTAGCTTGTTACTAATTTTAATAGGAATTTTGTTGGTTATGAGATGAGGTATTTGATTGATATGACAAATGTCAAAATAATAAAACGAACATTTTTAAGTGAATGAAATATGTTTATTTCCAACAAATAAGCAAAATTTTATAAAAATTGTTCAAAGTGTCCACCACCTTGTTCGAAACATTTCTCACATCTTCTTCTAATGGAGGAAAAAGTGTTTTGTAGTATCGCATTGTCAATTCCATTAATTCTTTCAGCAATTCTGATTTGAAGGCCTGCAAGATCAGGTATCTGTACTTGATAAATTGAGTTCTTTAAGAATGGCCATAAAAAGAAATCACATGGGGTAATGTCACAAGATCTTGGTGGAAATTCATGTTCAGTGTTTAAACTTATCAACCGATTTTGAAAAAATTGCTGCAGAATATTAATTGTTTCACCTGCTGTGTCTGCTCTAGCTCCGTCTTGTTGAAAGTAACCCTGTGTTATTTCTTCGTCGTCAAGCTGTTCGATAAATGGCATAATAATTTCTTGTCGATACCTTTCTCCTGTTAAGGTTCCGTTAAAAAAAATAGGGCCAATAATTCTCCTTCGACTAATCGCACACCATACACCAATTTTCTGCGGATGAAGTGCGGTTTCAACAAAAAAATTATGTGGTTTCTCATTAGTCCACATCCTCATATTTTGTGAGTTCACATATCCATTCAGATAAAACCATGACTCATCAGAAAAAAAGGTTTTGTCAAGAAGGTCGTTATCAAAATTATTTAAGAACCACTGACTAAACGTTATTCTTCTGGGATAGTCGATTTCCTTGATTTCTTGATAACAGGTCATGTGATATGGAAATAAATGTAAGTCCTTTTTCAAAATTGTATAACATGTGCCAATTGACACACCCACTTGTTGTGATAATGCTCGTACGGAAGTTCTTGGTGCATTATTTATAATTTCTCTTACATTATTAACTAGCTCTTCTGTACGCTTTTTCGCCCGACCTGCGCCTTCTTTCTGTTTAACACTCCCTGTTTCTCTGAAAACCATAACGGAATGTGTCACTGTGTGCCGAAAACTGTCATAATCAAAGATGACGTTAGGAAACTCATTTCTAAATTCTTCTAAACAATCTTGAAGAGAATACTGCCATTGTCCGTCAATCTTACGTCCGTTTCGAAAATAAGATTCTAGCATGAATGATTTGTGTTGTATAGTAAAAACCATGTTAAATCAATTTTAAATTACAAAGCAATTTTTGTCAACTATGCATCTGTCTAATTGACAACTAATGCAAATTTAAATTATTAATAATTATATGTTTTTAAAGGAATGGCCTACTAGAGGCAAAGCTTATTTGAACGCTTTTTATATTTGCGTCTTATTCTATCAAAATTACAAAGTAACCTAGATTGACTTTTCAAATGAACACTTGTTATATGTGATTAGATCGTACATAAACTAATCGTTTTGTTTATAAAAAACGATGATTTACTTTACTCGATTTATACCCATTTAACGAATGATACAATTAAAGTCAAAATCATTTTAATTTAAATGGGCACGCCGAGTGACGCTTCCCGCGTAAGAATCTTATTGGTGGAGGTTTACGAGGCGACCTTATACATTTAGTAACCTTTATTCCTAGCTACGCAAAATCGAATTTGATGAACAGCATATGAATCCGAAGTGTTTCGTAATTTTTAAAAGTAATTCATTCTTGTAACGTCAAAATGACGTTTGTTACTTTTTGATCTCCAAAATGGCAAGAAAACTGACTCCGGCGGACAAAACACAAATTTTGTTAAATTTAGAAAATTGCACGATTAAACAAGTAGCAGAAGAATTTCATTTGAACAAATCTACAGTACTACAAGTTAAAAAAGATGGAAAAATGAAGGCAGTATATGTCGTAAACGAGAAAAAGAATATCAACTGATGCATATCACATTTTGTTTAAATATTTGAGAGAAAATAAGAAAAATAAAAAAAAAATCCATAGATATCGTATAAGATTTACTAATACGGAACAATTATGGAAATCTATTGTAAATACTTGGGAAAACATTGCTGAAAAACCTAAGAATAATGACAGTAATTCATGCGAATGGCGGATTAATTAAGTATTAGTTTATTGTGTTTTCTAAATTGTATTAACAAATTACTTGACATTTGACTTGTTTTTCAAAAAAGTTTAATAAATACTAAGCAATATTAGATAATTTTGACAATTGTGACAAATTAGGTTATACTAGATTTATGTGAGCTTAACTGTATACCGCCTCATTCTGAGCAAACGCAACGATCCGAATGTATGAATATTTCTCCCGCTCCGAATAAAAATCCCCTGAACGCTTTTAGCCAATCACAAAACAGTCTGTCGCGCAAACATTTGACAATTAATGTCACAAATTAGTGTCACCACTGTCACCCTATACGGAGTCTCTTAAGCGTTTGAATAGTGATCATGCCGCATTATACACTAGAAGAGAAAGCCGAAATGATGAAATGGTATCACGCTGATAATTCTTATGAAAGAGTATGTGACTTATTTGCCGGAAGGTATGCCGACAGGCCCATCCCGAACAAAGCTACAATTTGTAGACTTAAAAAGAAAATAGACATTACTGGTTCTGTACAAAATTTAAAACCATTATTCCCAAAATGTCAGAGTTCCTAATGATACGTCCATTTTAGTATGCGCTGCAATAGAACTAAATTGAAATTTGACACTTAGCGATATTTCCAATGATTTAGGCATATGCTGCTCTTCCGTTAACCGCAACTAAAATTAAATGGTTTTCGTAATTATAAATATTTCAAACATCATCAATTATTTTACGGCGATGAGTTTAAACGGATGAATTTCCGTTATTATATAATTAATTTCTCATTATGAACAATTTATTTTATTATTTGTAAGAGTAAATTTTTCTTTACATTACTGGAATTTAATTTAGTTTTTATTAGTTCTGAAATTTATTAGTATACTATGAATAGTTTTTGTGACCTTTATTATTAAAATTTAATTTATTAAATCTCTTGATGCCTTATTTGCAATTTTCTTGATCGCTTATTAATAATATCATTACGCTTTGTGTAACCATCGTCAGTATAACGTATTGCAATTTACTCATTACCATAACACAGGACTAAACAATTTATAGTCTTTTAGTAGTAATTTGGTAATCAGATAATTTTTCTTACGCGGCTCCATAATATGTAAGTATTTATGACATATGACATCGATTGCACATTCGGATCGTTGCGTTTGCTCGGAATGAGACAGACTGTGTTGTGATTGGCTAAACGCGTTCAGGGGATTTGTATTTGGAGCGGGAGAAATATTCATACATTCGGATCGTTGCGTTTGCTCAGAATGAGGCGGTATATGTATCAAAAAGTGATGAGAAGTACCCGACCCGACGTATAGATGGCTGTTCTTGTTTGAAAAGAATGACTATTGTAGGAAATACTAACCTTAAGCTTAAACTTGCCCCTCTTTGCCTAACGTCGCTTGAAATTTCATTAAAATACCATATTAATTGATAACGAGTGATCAAGATAATTTGTAATCGAGTTATGCATCAATTTGAGTCCGTATGCCTTTTCCGATTGTAACCGTTGCATAGTTATACTACGTAATTAACAAATAATTACATCTAGTTGTCCATGAATTTGTCCCATAAATTATGATGTTCTGTATTCTTGAAATGCGGGTATAGATTAAATGGTATGAAGGTTCTCTACCTGCCACTGTCAAAATTTATCATCGAGAGATTTGGCGATGAAATTAATAGCAAGTACAATTAGATTATTAATTTATTTAATGAGAAATTTTTAGAAATGGGATATTAATCAAACAACCAAGATAAATACAAATTTTAATTTTTATAATTTATAACAAGTGTTCAAAATGGTCATCATTCTGTTGAATATATAATGCAATACGACGTTTCATCAAAAATATTCTGCAATACATTTGGGGTTATTTCATTACATTTAATTGTAATTGTATTCATAAAGTCATTTAAATTATTCATTCTTGTTTTGTACCGGGTGTTTAACAGTTATATTGTTCCAATGGCGTACTTCCACTATCTAATAAAATAAAAATTTGGGGCGTCTGATATACATCTAATGTTCTTTAAATTAAGCCTAATATTAATATTCTTTCACTGCTGGTTTAACTGAAAACGATACTAACTTTTTTATTTTAAATAGTTCACTGTATATTTTCCTCAAAATTTGAATTCTATGGAAAATTCTCTTTCCCATGAAGTATTTTCTTTTTAGACTTCAAAACAAAGGTGAAATTGGATTTCAAATATTCAAAAAGTGGGATTGTAGAAAATTATGAAAAGCATCATTTCGTATTTGAATTTAACACGTTCGCTGCCAA
The DNA here is from genome assembly GCA_935421215.2 of Melolontha melolontha. Classification (NCBI taxonomy): domain Eukaryota; kingdom Metazoa; phylum Arthropoda; class Insecta; order Coleoptera; family Scarabaeidae; genus Melolontha; species Melolontha melolontha. Next base: position 171,747,492 of record OW285239.1, on the reverse strand, counting down.
GGTAAATTTGTTAGTCTTGCCAATAACGCTATGTCCATCGATATGGGTTGACACAAGTTCTCAAGTTTTTGCTTTTGTCCACCCATTTGGGTTGAAATTGTGATACATACTGGATAAGAAATGAGCAAGAGGATTACGCGAGTAAAGATTTTTGACGAACCTAATGCAAAGCAACGATTGACCGATAAAGAGCTTGAGGAATATTGGGAAAATTACACGAGTAGTGAAGAAGAACCCTTTCAGGACAGTGGTAGCGAATATATACAAAGTGAATCGAGTAATTCTGATAAAACTTTAGATGCAGAAGACGATAGCGATATAGAAGACGAGGAGGAACTGGTAAACGAACGCACTACTTTACTTACGAACAGAGATTTAGCAGACGATTGCAATACATGCACGTTGAATACGAGGAATATTCCGTTTACTGGATCTGAAAAAATTGAAGTTCCATACTTTGAATGCCCTTCCAATAGATTATTATAATCTTTTCATATCAGATGAAGTTATAGAGTTGATGGTAAATGAAACAAATAAGAATGCTACCAAGTATTTATCCTTAAACCAAATTAAAAGGAGCAGTCGCATGAAAGATTGGAAAGATACAACTTGCTCTGAAATGAGAACATTTTTAGGTATACGACTATGGATGGGTTGTGTTAGGATGCCTTCTATTGAATTATACTGGAGCAATGCCAAACTATTCAAAATGAAGTATCGTTGTTTATGACTAGAAATAGGTTCCAGCTAATCCTAAGGTTTTGGCACTTTGGAGAAGAAGTTGAGGGTGACAGACTGTGCAAAATAAAACCGCTAGTTGACCTAATCGAAAAAAAATTTCAACGGGTTAAATCTCCAGGGGAAAACTTAGTAATTGATGAATCAATGGTGCCTTTTCGCGTCAGGCTCAATTTTAGACAGTATATTCCCGGAAAGAGTCACAAGTACGTTATAAAAGTCTTCAAGCTTTGTGACCAAACTGGCTGTACATACAAAACTTAAATCTATGCAGGCAAAAGAAATGAAAATTCAAGTAGTGGAGCTGCCAGTCTTGCTACCAATGTAGTGGTGTCCTTACTAAATTCTTACTTAGATTCCGGGAGGACAGTATGTACGGACAACTTCTACACAAGTATTCCGCTAATACACACACTATTGTCAAAAAAAACATCATTCGTCGGTACCTTCCGGAAAAATAGAAAGTATTTCCCTAAAGAAGTAGTTTCTGCAAAACTAAAGCGTGGAGAAATAAAAGCATTAGAAGATGCTAAAGGAGTAGTTGCTATGAAGTGGAAAGACAAGAGAGAAGTATATGCTGCCTCTTCAAAATTTTCAGCAAACCTGTTACCAACAGGAAAGAAAAACCGTCAAGGTGAAGAAATTGTTAAACCAGAAATGATTATGCAATATAATACGATGAAAGGCGGAATAGATATTTCTGATCAACTTTCGTCCTATCACTCCGCAATAAGAAAATCCATACGATGGTATCATAAAGTTCCCGATGATGTTATATTTGGCACTGCAGTAGTTAATGCTTATCTTCTCTACGCAAACGAAAATCCAAAAGCACACCTTCTGAACTTTCGTATAAAACTAATTTATTCCTTACTAAATATTCCAGTAGAAGAGGAAAGGGTGCGTACCCCAAGATTAGCTAAACCCACAAACCATTATTTAGAAAAATCGAAAGAGTACTCCGGAAGTAAACAGAAACGGTATGTATAAGAGATGTAATTACTTCAGGCATTATCAAATAATTTTAGGTTACTTCGACGTAACTGCAAGTATTGTTACGAAAGAATTACAGCGAGATTTGGAAGAAAAGAAGCGAAAAGCAAGGCAAAAAAGGTCACTACTTTTTGCAAGTCATGTGAAGATAGGCCGTTTTTATGTACAGACTGCTTCGAAACAGCACACTCTTCTATACGTAACTAAACTAACCCAAATTCAATGTTAAAATACAAAATATGTGTTTAATAAATATTTTTTTAAATATTTCGTTGTCTACCCAAATGGGCAGACAGCATACTTTTCCTGAATAAAAATGAAACTGTCCAACCATTTGGACCGACAAATTTATTTATTTCAAATAATTCTCTTGGACAAGCGCTGCCCGTGTGTGTCAACAGGATTATCGTATCATTTCTAGAACTGGAGATATAGGCTTGGCAAATATGGAATAAACTACAAATCTGAAGCTGGTAGAATTGGAAGTTCGGTGTCTACCCATATGGGTGGACGTGGCAGCGAACGTGTTTAAGTAATAAAAATACACTTGCATTTTTAAGATCTCTGTTAAAAAGAATATTCGTTTAGGCAAGAGTGATTTACAAACATTTTATTGAAAGTCAAATAACCGAAAATCATGTTAAATGAATGACAAAAAATATTACACTTATTAATTTTATTTATACAAGAACGGTATTTATGAATTTCTTAGTGGCACCAAACGTGAACCGTGAGCGCCAGAAAAAATGCAAAAGAAAATGTTCACCATTTGCTATGATGCAACATTCGGCTCGATGCAAAAGTTCACTGAAGGTAACACTTTTTAATAACTCGGCATTAAGAGCTGCGCATTACTAATTCTATTTTTTAAATTTTCCAGATCTGCAAGAGGCATATAGTATACCTTTTCCTTCAAATATTCCCATAGAAAATAATCTAAGGGCGTTAGCACGGGTGATCTTGCAGGCCATCTTATTGGTCCATGTGTGCCTATTCACTTATTAGGGATAATCTGATTAACGTAATCAGTCACAATTCTAGAATTGTGAAAAATTGTGAAATTTTCAAGGAAACCTGGAAATTTACTATGAAGGAATTCTAAATATGCCTCACCAGTTGAGGTTCCTTCATAAAATTTTGTACCAATAATATACCCATCGATCAGGCCGCATTTTACATTAATTCCTAAAATTCTCTGAAAGTTTGTTTCTCTCATTCAATGAGGATTTTCTACAGACCAATAATAGCAATTGTGTCGATTTACGGTTCCATTATTACAAAAGCGGTTGGAATCTGTCCATAATATTGAGCTAATAATGCCATCTTCACTGGCAGTCACTAGTCATGTAAGAAACGCCAGTATTTTGCCATAATCTCCTGGTTCTAATCCTTGATGCAGTTGAATTTTGAAAGGCCTTAATTTGGTGGATTACATGTGGTACACATTTTTAAATTTTTAATAGTTCATTTGAATGTATAGACAACTGATTTTGTACGAGGCATTGATCATAGCATACAACGATGTTATGGTTTTTATAACATCGACAGCTGTTACGTATGTAAAGATACGCTGTAGCGTGTATGTGTGTGTAACTTCAATAGAGGTATTTTTTATTTATACACATTATGAATATTTTGAATTCATAGGTAACATATAATAGAATTTTCAGGAAATTTTTAATTTTGGAGTTCGTGTCATAATTGACTGACAGTATTTTGGATTTATATTCTAATAATTACAGCTTTCTATTTATCATCATCTTTATTTCAAAGACAGCCTTGTACTCTTGTCAAAGTGAGTGAAATATGTTGTAGTTTAGACATATTTTTCGCTATTCGCACATGTGTTTCATTGCAAGCGTTTTTATGCATTTTACTAAATGGAAATTCAGAAAGTAAAGACCGATTCCATTACAATGATATGCACTTTTCAATTAATCACATGATGGAATATTTTTGCTCTATTCTGCGAATAATCTTCTGCTGAATGATATTCCTTGAATTATAAATACATAAGTTCATTAGTAGGCACTCACTAAATGAAATGCAATTGTCGAATGTTACCAAATTGACATGAAAGTTTATCCCATTTAGTATCGACATTGCAAAATTTAGTAGTTCTTATTGTTTTAAATGATTCCAGGTGACATATTTACAATACATTTATAGCACGAATAAATGTAGAGTTTATGATCTTGTAACGGTACATATTATATGCGGCACGGTAGAAAGAAAAACAAAAGAATGTAGAAACAGGACAGTAGAACAAAAGACGATATAGAGAATAAGAAAAATAATATAATAGCCCTGTCTTGTCAAAAGGGGATTCATAAGTCAGAGCAGTCGCAGTAATAAAAACGAAAGCTGCGACGAATGCGCGGTTGCGCGCGCGCCGCTATTTGTGTTTTGGCGCTTGTAGTTCGTTCGTCCAGTGTTGCATAGCTAGCGCCCGTTCGCCACTTTTTCCGCTTGGCTCAAACGCCCCATGAATCTTTATTGTAGGTGGTCTGATGCAAAAAAGCTTCGGAAAACGACTTTAGAAGAGACGATAGTGAAGCTTACAGGGACGTAATGGGACATATTTAGTCTATAGTTTTGTAATCTTGTATTGCATAAACATGATGCTTATATCGGTGGCGTTACTATCGGGGTATTTATATTCAAGGAATATCTAATCTTCTTACGATCTTGAAAACAGTAATAATAATAGTAATAGTAAAGGAAATGAATCATTAAAGACACAAACATTCAAAAAAGTAGCTGCAGGAAATGCAATTTACATCCGGAAACCGTAGATCATATGAATGCAAGATCTAAAAAGCCAGCAGGAACAGAATATACTAGAAGACATAATAATGTAGCTAAATACCAAGCAATCGTATTTGGATACATCTATTTGGATACATCTACGAAAACCAAAGATACAAACTCAATTGGTATATTATAACACATGCAGATAAAGAAATTTCAGAAAATAGACGAAACATTGTTCTTCAAGATAAAATGGAACACATCACATACTTTAGACATAGCTGCACCATCAGACAATAATATTAACAGGAAATAAAATTGAAAAATATACACTACCGAAGACGGAACTTCAGCATGGAAACAGAAAAACATAAATATATATATATATATATATATATATATATATATATATATATGGTGAATTCAATCAGTTGGCGATTTAAGGTCTGGCTTTACTTTAAAGTATATATATTTAAAACAACCCTACATGTTTCGGCAATGATGCCTTTATCAAGGATATAAAATATAAATCACAGTATACAAATGTCATATAATTGATTCCAAAAAACAGATAGACAACAAAAACTGGGAAAAGCAAGACATGAGTTATTATTATTTTTTTGGAATGCTGGGGCATGATTTGTTATTATTCAATTGGAATGTATCTTTGAATAATTTTATCCATAGCAACTCAATTATATGACATTTGTATACTGTCATTTATATTTTATATCCTTGATAAAGACGTCATTGCCGAAACATGTAGGGTTGTTTTAAATATATATACTTTAAAGTAAAGCCAGACCTTAAATCGCCAACTGATTGAATTTACCATATTATACCAAGGTCACGAAATAATTATATATATATATTATAATAAAAATGTTAATTAACTTATTGAAAACACTAGCTTTAATTTGTTACATTTCTGTTATTGGGATTTCTTAGAAGGTGGAAGTCTATTATGTTTGTATTGTATAATTAAATTTCAAAAGTATATGACTTTCTTACATTTACCAAAGAACTATGTAAATTTAGTTATTTTATATACAATTGTTAATGTTTGCTAATGTCAAAGGTTATGTGTGAAGGAAAAATTTATTTGTAAAACAATAAGTTCATAATATTAATCAAGGATCAAAATTATAGTATAAATGTCAAATATTTTGGAAAATTCTGTATAACTAAAGCGACCAATGAGCTTCAAAAACAGAAAAAGCTGTTGGGTTGCTATGGTGAGTTATTGAGACAATTGTGAGGAAGAATCTTGCGCGATAAGAAATTAAGTTGATATTTTGAAGAAGAATTTGGAGGAATAAAAATTAAGTGGTATTTTGGAGAAGAATTCGAACACCTATATTGAATTTGAACGATATGCTACAGAGAATCGATCAGAAATGCATGGAAATTAATAGCAATCCAGTAATGTTGCAGAATAACATCAGAAATTTTTAACGGAGGATTTTAAAGTGTATTGATTTTGAAGGACAATATTTTCAACATTTGTTATAGTTTTCAATAAATACCTATTATTTGTTATTTATTTGTATGTATGAAACTGTCAAAATATACGACTTCGTAGGTTAAGTAATAAATTTTAATTTACGACATATTTCAATATGTTTTCAGTAAATCATATGCTACTAGATTGACTTTTCAAATGAAACTTTTTACGTTGTACTCATGGATACTTCAAATTAAATTTCTATTCGCTCCTGTTCAAATTTTCATAGAATACGGCCCTGAAACTGGAACGCTTTTTTTGTCCAAAGTCCAGTGATCATTTTAGAATCCGATTCGTTATCGGAATCTTTCCGAAACGTCCGGCCGCAGATCTCACGATCAGATCTCCATTCAAATTAAAATTATCGGAATTTATTGAAATATTCATTACTACATGGAAAAGGAATCCCATTTAATACATGTTATATAGAGATGGTTTTTCTTTTGTTTCTTTCGAGGGGATGGCGTTTGTGCTTTTTTGTGCGAGGACGTTTAGCCGACACGACAGGTTCAAGACGTTCGATATCGAAGACATCGAAAATGCTTATGTATATTTATAGGAACTAATTTACTACTCGCAGGAATTTATGTCGAAAACGAATCTTTTTTCTCCACGGATTCATTTTGTCTGTCCAATTTCGCAAATGTTTAAACGTCAAAAAAAGGATTTACGTTTTATTTTATTTTGGAAAATTTATTTAGATGCATACACTGGATTCGTTTTTGGTATGAAAGGTATTCAATTATTACCTTGCACATTTAGCCCTAATGTTTATTAATGAATTAATAATGGATAATCTTCCTTCTTGTTAAAATAATTGGCTTTCTTGAATTTTACATCTGAAATATACTGTATTTTAATTACAACTAATTAACGAAGTAATCAGGGCGAGCGCGTTAGTATAATACCCTAATACCGGGTATGAATTCAAAGACTTATTTTAAGCAAAAATGATTCTATTTACTAATGGTTCTTGAAATATTGGATTTTGAAGTTAACAGGTCGCATGGATAGATGCTAAAAAAAAATTGATTGTCAGTTCGTTAAGTAGAAGAGTAGAAGACGCAGTTATTGAATAGCACTATTCATTCGGTTAACCACACATCTATTTTTTGTAGTTGAATTGCAATAACTTCAATTTTGCAGTAAAATTCCTTTCTTCATAGGCGTAGATAGCGTGAGGAGTTTAAAAAAAAAATTTATTGGCTTATATTCAGGGATGGGCGTTTACGCTTCGAATTTAATAGATTACATCTACGCGTCGACAATGCGTAGACAATAAATGTACACGTCGACAATGTAGACAATGTAGACTATCTCAAGTAAATAAAAATTGTGAGGTTATATTTTAATGTTTGTTCTGCTCCTAAGCGAGGATACTCATTTTTGGCGCTAGGTTTTGTGTCATAACAATATGAGTGGACGCAAACGAAATAATAATTTTGTAAAATTAGAATTTGAATTAATTAAAGTGGGCGGAAGATATGCAGCCAAGTGCCTTCTTTGTACAAACACTTTAAAAAACACAGCTGCAAATAGGTTACAATCTCATAGGTGAGTAGTAAGTAGTGAGTACCTAATTGTTGTTTAAATAAATATATATGTTGGGTTTATTCTATGCTGTATTAAAACATTGAAAATATTTTTTTTTTGCTTTTTAGGAATATATGCATTGCTAAAAGTGAGACCCAGTCAACCGTCAAACGTATTGAAGAATCAAGAACTGCTGACAATAGTAAACAAGTACGTATAGTTGTTGCATTATAAAGTACATATTTCATTTATTATTTATATTCTATTATTTTAGTGCGAACAAGAAACCGCTGATTTAGAGGTTATGCATACATATTGTCGTGGTTTTTTCCCTATAGAAAAAAGAAGAATTAAATATTGAACAGTATTTGTATAATTTGGATTTAAAATGCATTGTTGAATTTTATGTATATTTATATTTATTGTGTTTGAATTTATATTTTGACTGGCCCTGTATGTATATTATATTAGATTGATGGGTGCGGCCAGATTTTGTACTAGTGAATTCGATGTATGAGATTTTCGCGGTAATTTTATTTAGAGATACCAGTACTGGCAAACCAGATGGTCAGAGAGAATAAAAAACTTCATTTTTATTCTCCTGTTTTTAAGTAAATTCGGGTTATTTGTGTTTGATGCTTTAATTTGTGCATTTTAAAATTAATTACGATTTGCACGAGTGTTTGTGATCTCGTTTCTTTTTGATAGTAAATTTAAATAATGGTATCTCTCGCGTAGTTTAGTGTTGGATGTGATTAGATCGATGTAAGTACATTGAACAATTAATTTATATAATTGCTACTACGATAATTTGCTTATGTTTGTAATGGTAGTTTAGAATTTGCATAAATTTTGATATAAAAATTAGTATATGAATATTCAAGAAAATTATCATGTTTTTGGTAATGGAGTTTTTTTTTTAGTCAAGATGTTCTAGATCGTTTTAAATTCAGGCTGGTTTTTTGTTGCTGGGTTTGATTTTGTCATGTTTTATTGCGAATGACTGTAAGGCTGTCACGCGTACTGGATAACTTGGTGGTTGTTGACATTTGATTTTGTTGGGGATACAGTTAGAGGTCAAACTTGACAAGTTTCTTAATTATTTATTAATTATATGTTTGCTCTAGAGTCACAGGGGGTTTTTCTCTTTGTGCGTGCCATTATCATAAAGAGTGTTTCCTCCTAAGCTACTGTTAATTTTGCTTTAGCTCCCTATACACTCGGTAAAGGGATTTTTTTTTATTTTTTATTTTTTTTTAATAAACGAAAATGATGAAAGTGTGAATTTTATTGACTGCTATATTGTGTGTTTTTGCTTACACGTTTCTTGCTTGCTTGAGAGCAAGACCTGAGACTAGAAGATTCCAGCTTGGAGATTGAGCGACTGAGCAACCGGACATTCGTCGTGAACTGTACCCATGAGCTAGGCACAGTTCATAGCAATATGTGGTTTCAGAGGAAGGAACACTCACGCCAATGGATGCAACAACTAACCCGATTGCTATTGTCGATATTACTACACCGACAGCAAACTCTTCCGGGAGTTTTAAAAGAAACTTATCTGCTAGTACACCAAGTGGAACCTTTAAACGACCTAAAACAATTTTCAGTTATTTTTATATTTTAAAGGAAGAAGAAGAAAAAAAAATTAATGAAGCTTTGTCTAGGTTTATATTTGGTTGCAATCTACCATTTAATATTGTTGAATCTCCCTTATTCAAAGATTTTATTAAATCGATTCGACCGGCTTATTTAGATAAGATTCCCAGTCGAAAGAAGCTAAGCACAACATTTTTAAATAAATGTTATGATGATTGCATAATTAAAACGAAACGACATGTAAAAGAAGAAGCAGTTATTTTATGTGACGGTTGGAAAAATGCTACAAGCAATTCTAAGATAGTGGTGACAATGCTTCATAGTACAGATGGTGCAAATGCTTTTCTTGAGGCCTGGGATTTGACTATGGAGTCTGAAACTGGTGATAAACTTGCTGAAATAATTACAAAATCTGCTGATATTGCCAAAAAAAAATATGATGTGAATGTGTATGGTATCGTTTCTGATCATGCTAGCGCTATGACTAAAATGGGGGCTCTTCTGAAGCACTCAATGTGGCATAGTACATGCAGTAGCCACACTGGCAACTTGCTCGCAAAAGATATATTGGATAAAAAGTTGGTCGAAAATGTGAAACTGGTACTAAAAGAATTTAAACAACCAGATTTTGAGAAAATAATAGTTATGAAAGGAGGCCATCGAATCAAACTTCCAGCCGAAACAAGATGGTGCTCTTACCGGGATTCCTTCAAGAACCTCTTGGAAAATGTCGATCACATGAAACAAATTATTGCGTCTACGAAAAAGAAAATTAAATCCAAAGTTATCGAATTAGTTTTTAGTGAGGATTTTGTCAATGAGGTTAGACAAAATTTAGAAACACACAATCCAGTTTGTGAATTAATCAATATGTGTCAAAATTCAGATACTTCTATTGCAGATTCGACAAAGCTCTGGCTAGACTTAAAATTGCCAGAAAAATTTCATGAGCAATTGAAAACTCGACAGGAAATGGCTCTAAATGTATATGCATTATCAGCATTTTATTTTCACCCAGCATATAATATCAGTAAGCTTTCTGCAAAACATAAAAATATAATAAATTCATTCCTATTACAACAACTTGACAGCCAGGGACTAGAAGAATGGGATAAATTTAATACAAAAACAGGTATGTAATTTGTTTATTCATATATGATATTTATTAATGTAATGTTTTTTAAATTTAAGGTATATTTCAAATTCTACACGAAAAAGATGTCAAAAAACCTTTAGTTTTTTGGAGACTGGCAAAAATGGAGTGCCCCAACTTAGCCGCTTTAGCAGTTAAACTGCTTAAAATACCGGCATCATTCGCACAGACTGAACGACTTTTTTCAAATTGGGGACACATTCACACGCTATTAAGAAACAGGTTGACATTTGAAAACTCCAAAAAGCTAATTCATATTTATTTTACTTTAAAGGCCGAAACGGCTGAAAATAGTGAATATAATTTCACTGATGGTGACGAAGAAGAAGAGATGCTGTAAGATAAAATATATAACTTTATCATTTATCTATATTATCTAAAAATGTGTAAGATTCCTTTAAATAAAAAAGTGTAAAATTAATTTTGCTATTGTTTACATTGTCTACATGGGCAGATGTGAAAAAATTTGTCTACGTCGACATCATTGTCGACACGTCGACAATTACATTGTCTACGGCATGTAGTCTACGTCGCCCATCACTGCTTATATTTCGTAAGATAAATAAGGTACGGCGAGTTAGTTTCCTTTTTTCATTGTTTCAACTGTTAATTACATAGTGAATTTCGTTAAGTTTCAATAACTTACGCATACAATTTAATTTTCAATTATTTAGGTCTAGAACATTGTTTAAGTTAATTTTCAGATATGATATGGAACAATGTCGAGAATGGCATCGAGAAGTAATGGCGAGTTGGATTAAGGGCCAGACTGATTGTATGTCCATTGCCAGTGATTCCGAAATTTATTGCAAAGTCTTTAAAATATCGTTAAAAAATTCAAAGAAATAGCACGTAATGTATGGAACATAAGTTTTTGAGAAAAAAATCAAAGATAAAAATCGATTACTATAGAGCGTTACACGCCCTTGATGAAGTACAGGCCATATGGAGATAGCGTATGTACGCTAGGTACGCGTATGTTCGCGACTTGGCAACTATGTAGTTGCCAAGTCGCGAACTCATTCCTACCAACATACCTATATTGCTGTTAATCAGACCTGCTGTCAGTAGTAATTCAATAATAAGCAATAGTATTGTATTGACATAACCTTCATTGTGGGAAAAAGTCCCGCTACCATTTTGATTGCGCGCCATTTTGGTTATGTGACGTTTAGTTCAGTTTAGCTTTAACCATTGTCTTGTGTAGACGTCCAAATTTTATTATGGATAAATATACGCCACAAGAACGAGCAGAAATAGTGACAATATTTATTGAAAATAATCGTTCCATTATTGCCACTCAGCGGAAATTGCGTCAAAAATATCCTAATCGTCCAGTGCCTCACAAAACCACAATTTATCGTTTACATGCGAATTTTCGACAGTACGGTACGACAGCAGACAGGCCTCGTTCTGGAAGACAACGGACGTCTCGTAACGCTGAAAATGTGGCTCTGGTGCGCGATAGTGTTGCAGAGTCTCCAGAAACATCAATTCGGAGACGTGGTTCCCAGTTACACATGTCTGCACGCAGTTTTAGGCGAATTTTGAAAACTGATTTGAAAATGTTCCCGTACAAAATTCAATTAGTCCATAAATTGCTACCGAGAGATCATGATCAACAAGTTGAGTACAGTAATGCAATCCTAAGGCTGTCTGATGAAATTGAAGATTTTTCGTCTAAATTGATAATGAGCGATGAAGCCCATTTTCTTCTCAGTGGCCACGTCAATAAACAGAACAGTCGGTTTTGGGGGACACAGAATCCTCAATTAATTCATGAAACGTCATTGCATCCACAAAAAACAACTGTATGGTGTGGTATTCATGCTGGAAACATCATTGGTCCCTATTTTTTTGAAACTGACGAAGGTGTTAGAGTTACTGTCACTGCTGAACGGTACCAAGACATGATTCGAAATTTTCTTGTGCTTGAAATGGAAGAGCAAGGACTACAGGAAATGTGGTTTCAGCAGGATGGGGCCACAGCACACACAGTTCGTTCAACAATTCAATTATTGAATGACGTTTTTCCACGACGACTAATTTCGCGAAATGGCGATTTAGCATGGCCAGCCAGATCTCCGGATTTAGCTGCACCTGACTTTTTCTTATGGGGTTTTTTAAAATCAAAAGTTTATGTGAATAAGCCCCAAACGATTCAATATCTTAAAGAGAATATTCGTCAAGAAATAGAGGAAATTCAGCCTGAGATGTTGCAGGATGTCATGAAAAATGCCTTGAAAAGAGCCGAAAGTTGCATAGCGAATCGCGGTCACCATTTAGCCGATATAATTTTCCAATCATAACGAAAAAAAATGTAAAGAGCAAATAAACTTTTTATGAAAACCAAACTTACTTATCTTTTCTTTCAACAAAGTTATAGGCAATCAAAATGGTAGCGGGACTTTTGCCCCACCTTGTATTTATAATGAACAAAATTTTAAAATTATTATTCTTAGTTTGCATCTGTTTATAATATATTCGATGCCAAGAAAAAGTAAATAAGAGTGAAATATCATTCTAGTTAATGTATATGAAAAGTAAATCATTATATTAACAAACTACTTAAAATTGTATGTTTAAGTTATAATTTGTTTAACCAACACACCATTTCTATACTCAAGGTTTGTTTTGAATTAAAACAATTATTTTATATAGGTATATTGGTTTCCTTTATTATAAAAAATAGTTTGATTTGTCTATTAGAATACAAGCAATATACATAAAAAGTTTTTTTGTGTAGACCATAAACATACAAAAAATACTGTAATATAGATATATTTAACCAATAACATAGAAATATCAACATCTTAAAAACCTAATTTTTTATTTCAATTAAAACTTGACTGGTGTAGTAACATTAATTATAGGTTTGTTCCGAGAAGAATCCCTAATATTTTTAGTGAATCGGAATTTAAATCTGTTTTACAGCCATCATCGTGTACTATAATACCGTCTACCAATTGGCTAAAAGAGATGCAAACTGTCAGAGATTCGTTCTTGGAACAGACCTACAATCCACTGGATGTTGAAGCAGCATTCGAATAGCCGACAGGGTCAGTTAATAAATCGTCTTCCATATCATCAGTTGAACCTGAGTCTCCCACATGGATGATAAACTCCTCACCATCATCTTGCAATCCATCGACAATACACATTTCTTCTTCAATTTTTTTTACATGCTGAATATAATTCTTCCAATTGTCAGCTGTCACATTACTATAGGCACTCGTAATTAATGGTGCCATATCTTTTACTTTAAACGTAGTTTTGTGCATCTTTATGTGATTTTTCAATTGGGCTCAAACCATCTCCATTGGATTCAGCTCACAATGGTAAGGTGGTAAACGTAGAACTTCTCGGCCAGCACCTTTCGCCAACATATCAAGCTTATATTTGTCATATTGATATTTTACTTGTGATACACTAAACAACAAATCTCTTTTTAACATATTATCTTCAACGGATATATTTTTTTATGTCAGCCAGTCAATTATATTTTCTTTTCTCCATGAATTTGTAGGTATCTTCTCAACCTTTCTGCTGTGGTACGATGCATTGTCTAGAACAATTACAGCATTTTCAGGAGTATTTGGCAATAAATACTCAATGAACCACCTTTCAAACGTATCTGCATCCATCTCATTATGTGCATCAGCTGTATTTTTCTTGCATAGAAATGTTAATTCGGCACCAGAAAGTAAGCCATTTTCATTGCCAGCATGTAATAATGCAAAGCGAGGACCAAGACCACTCGGAGATTTTAATCCTGTACTCAATCCTCGAACAAATGCTTCTCGAGTACTTCTTATTGTAGTATCTTGCCAGACTTTACTTACTGTGTGTCCTACATTAACCCACGACTCATCTGTGTAAACTATACACCTACCTGGAACAAATATTCTTATAGGTATATGCTTTTATATAAAGAACAAAGAAACTTTACCTTGATTTCGAAATGTCTTGATATCTCGCAGATACTTGTGTCTCCATCTTATAATATCATTTCGTTCAATGAGTATGCTTTTCCGTTTTACAGTTTGAAATTCAAAACCAATATCTTTCAAAAGTCTATATAATGTTGATCGTGTTAAAGTAGGGAGATCATTGTCATTGTTGATGGTAGCAAGAACTGTATTCACAGTGGGTGGTATGTTTTGCATGAAAAATCTATGAACTTGTTGTCGTACAAGTGCGTGTATATTTTCATCATAACGGTGTAGACGAGCATTTACTTGTACCCCTTTTCTCTTCTGCTTGTTTTTTTTTGGACTCAACAACGGCCCTTTTTCTTGTTCCTTTCTCATGTTGTATATGCTGTGTACTGATCAATGTAGTGCTTCACTTGCTTCAGCAGCAGCTGCAGTAACAGTCATAGGTTTTTTAAGAAAATGATTAAAAACATTTAGTATCATCTGCTTTTCTCTTCGACTAAAACATTCACCCCTTCGTGATTTTTTCTCTCCAGGCTCCATTACTGAAGTTTAGAATCTGTAACGGTAATGTTCTTATTTGCGAGCACATTTCCTTCACATTCCAACTTACCACAAACTTTTGTAAACAACAACGGGAGAATATAATAAAGAGAGAGAGAATATAATATATAATAATAAGAATATAAGGTATATAATATAATAACACTATAACAATATAACAAGAACGAAGAACAACAAATAATATTTAATAAAAATACGGAAAGGAACAATTTGACACTTAACAAGATAACAAAGTGAACAAACTATTGTACTGTAGCAGTCTGGTTATCTGTACGAATTAAAAATCCCCAATAAAAATTAATATAAATTTTCGACATAGCGAGCGGTGGAAAAGGATAGTGCGATGCAATTTCTTAAAGAAAATAAAAGAGGGGAATGCTCCATAAGAGCCCATACTTCATCGTGGGCGTGAAACGCTCTATAGTAAAAATTTTATTAAAACAAACATTGGGAAATTATTATACACTATTGAGTCATACAAAAACTAAATTGACAAAACTGATAAGGGCCCATTGTCCTCAATGGCGCGCAATTTTGGTAGAATTCTCCCCATCATTCTCTAGACGACGTTTATATTCACTTCTCGAATCTTCTGGAATATTTTGGTCCGTAACTTTGCTTCATTTTGGGCTTGGGACCCTTGCCATAAACTTTCCTGCTCAGTAGTGTCCAAAATTCCTCAATGGGGTGCGCCTGGGGTACGTTAGAGGGGTTGTCTTCCTTAGGTACATAATTGACGTTATGTTCAGTTAACCAGTTCTGAGTGATTCTAGCATAATGGAATAAAGCCAGATCGGGCCAGAATATTACATAATTTGGATGATGAGCATTAATGAAATTTATCAATTTAGATAGACATTTGCGAATATAGACGTTTGCATCCACAGCTTCACCTCTAACTTCCCAATGTAACATCTTGAAATTCCTGCTTGAGAAATAGCGCACCAGACCATAATCTTGTCGGCAAATTTCGCTTTCGGTTTGAATTTTACGTTGTCAGGACAATTTGCAATATTGGACGTGTAAAAACCATCGTCACCCTTTATTTCCGAATTGGATAATGTGAAATATTTCTCATCGTCTAAAACAATAACTCTGTTGCCAATAAGATATTGACGCTTTAATGTTCGGCAGCATCTGGTGATTCTCTCTAGCTGGGTTGCGGTGTATTTGGGACATTTTCTTCTTTTTCGATATTCTAATCTATTTTTAGTCAAAATTCTGCCAACAGTTCTATTCGTAATTCCAAATCTACGCTCTAAAGTACGCGTAGACTTCCCAACTCTATCTTGAGCAGATTGGACAAGTCTATTTACTTCATGTGGGGCCAAAACTGGAGGTCGTCTACTTTTCGGTAAATTTATGCATGGCATACCTTCTTCACATTCTTTAATTGTGCGGTAAATGGTTGAAAGTCCAATATTTTGGCCTCGAAAAATGTTAACAATCTCGCGCTTAGGTACTCGACCAACTAAATTATATATAGACTTTCGTATTGCAATCTTGTATGACATCCTTCAAAACTATTTCTGACAAATCTAACATGTCTACCATAGGAACTAACAAACCAGCATCTTCTCTAGCCTAATGGTAACTAGTTTGGACCATTTTTGGAAATAACATTCCTCGTCAAAACTTCTTCTCAAAACTTATGTTCCATGCGTTAAAACGTAACTTGGCATCGCAAACAAATGCACAGATATTAGATCCGTTGGAATCTGACAATTTTAACGAAGAGCTCTGTGGAACTTTAATGGCGCAAATATTCCATTAAATAAACTTAAAAATTCCACCTTCAAAATATTTCTCCAAAAATATACTGGTCGAAATGTTCCTGATGTATCCACCTTTCGCAAATATTATGTTTCTAAATGCTATACTAAAGCAGTGGAACGCATTAGAAGCTATCTTTTAAATCAGTACCTATGGATAAGTGCCGACGAAACTGTCGATATATTAGGACAGTGTCTGGTAAATGTTGTAGCTGGTGTACTACATCTAACTATTCCATATAACGCATATGTATTAGCAACAAAAGTTATAAACATAGTTGATGCGGAAACATTGTCTAAAATCATTTACGAGAGTATGCACCTAATGCTTCATTCGGACGACAGGTACAAAGAAAAAATACTTTTATTTGTCAGTGACAGTACTGCATATATGTTAAAAATAGGCAGACTATTAAAGGAAACATATCCTAATATGCTGCATATTACTTGTGTAGCACATGCTCTCCACAGAATCTATGAATATATCAGAGACACCTTTCCCGAAGTTGATAGACTTGTATCCGCTTTTAAAAGAGTTTTCAGAAAAGCACCATTGAGAGTAGCTCTTTACAGGGAAAAACATCCATCTTTGTCACTGCCTCCTTCTCCGGTAATAACTAGATGGGGAACATGGTTGGAAGATACTAGTTTTTATGCAGAAAATTTCGATAGTTTACAAAATTTCGTTACATGTTTAAATGTTGATACTCGAGGAACTAATACAAATTCCAAATTAAAAAAATCTGTTTTAGTTTCTTCGGGAACACTTTGGAAATTTACCAAAACTAATAACTTATTTTGAAAATCAAAATCTCAAATTAAATTATGGATTAACCACATTAGATGTGGCTATTAGTAATCTGAAAAATATTCCAAGTGACTTCGGATTGGCGCCTTCGGCAAAAGTTTAATGCAGTTTTTAATAGAAATCCAGATTTAATTACATTGCGGTAATTGTGTACGGAGACAATGCGTCAAAATCTAACTGCTAAATACGCTGAAATAAAAGAATATTTCCAGTATGCCCCTATAACCAGTTGTGATGTAGAAAGGACGTTTTATATCTACAAGGATGTATTTCATTCAAAGAGAACAAATTCTACAGAAGAGAACCTTGAGAAAGTATTGCTAGTTAATATTAATACTCCTTTACTCAACTTGAACTACAAAATGAACAAATGAAAATCTATTTCATATTTTATAGATTACCACCCGTTTGTTTTCCAATTATATAAATAAAATTAAAAACTTAAAAATACAAATTATCATTAGTACGCCCGTGGGCGATGAGTCATTGGCCTTTCGTGTCCGGTCTCTACTTGTAACTAACGTAACTTTAACAACAAAACGTCTAACAGATAAAAAGTTGCTTGATTGTTTTTCACAGTCTACTAGATTTTCTTATTCTTAATAAATTCAGCTTATCTCTCGTGTTTTCACTAATCATCTTCGTTTTGTAAGCCGTTTCGAAAATTGACCATTATTACAATAAATGTATTTTCCTTGACAATATAGGCAATTTTAAAAGTAAAAACAACAAATCGTTTTATTTATAAGCTTGTTGGGCTTTCAATTTAAATTTAAATTTAATTTAAAAAATGAGGCATACCTACATAAAGTTGCAGAATTGTTGCTAGTTTAAGAAATAAATTTTCAATGATTTGCAGTGACCCGTTATAATACTAAAGTAAGAGTAAAGAAATTGCAGCCATGGCATATAAAATAACAGTCATGTTTGTTAATGAATTGTATTAGGAAGTTCTTTCATCATTAATTAATGTATCGTTGGGTATATACATTCACAACCTCTATTCTAATAACAAATAATTCTTAATTATTTCGTGTGTTTCATAAGGTTGATATTTGACTTGTTGTAATGTGCATATATTTTATCAAAAAAACAATAAAGGTTTATTAGCATAAATGTATTTATTGTTTTATTAATAACAAGTGTTCATTTGAAAAGTCAATCTAGTAGCATGTGATTTACTGAGAACATATTGAAGTATGTCGTAAATTAAAATTTATTACTTAACCTACGAAGTCGTATATTTTGACAGTTTCATACATACAAATAAATAACAAATAATAGGTATTTATTGAAAACTATTACAAATGTTGAAAATGTTGTCCTTCAAGATCAATACACTTTAAAATTCTCCGTTCAAAATTTCTGATGATATTCTGCAACATTACTGGATTGTTATTAATTATTAATTTCCATGCATTTCTGTTCGATTCTCTGTAGCATATCATTCAAATTCAATATAGGTGTTCGAAATTTGTTATTTTTTAGATAAGGCTACAAAAAGAAGTCGCCAGGTGTTAAATCCCATTAACGTGCAGGCCAGGCAATTTCAGTATTTCGACTGATTATATGCTCATCAAAAAATTCTCTTAAATAATCCAAAGATTCTGCAGTATAGTGACAAGGTGCTCCGTCTTGTTGGAAATATGCATTTTGAAGTTCATCATCATGCAACTGATTGACAAATGGTTGTAAAAATTCCGTACGGTACCTTTGAGCAGTTAACGTTCCCTGAAAAAATATTGGTCCAATGATTCGCCTTTGGCTTATCGCTGCCCAAACACCAATTTTCTCTGGATGTAGCGATTCTTCATTAATTACATGTGGATTTTCACTACTCCAAATTCTTGTATTTTGTGAATTTAGGTATCCCGTTTTATAAAACCATGTTTCATCAGTAAAGATGACTCTTTGCGAAAGTTCTCCATTATTGTTCATATTTACAAACCAATTACAAAACGGTAGTCTACGCGGGTAATAAATTTCTAACAATTCTTGTACAGCTGTGACACGGTATGAATAAAGTTGCATATCTTTTTTTAATAACTTGTGAGTTGTACCAACAGAAAGGTTTATTTGTTGACGCAAATGTCGAGCAGATGTTTGTGGTTCATTTTCCATTATTTCTTCAACACGATTGACAACTTGAGGTGTACGTTTCTTAACTGCTCCGCTGCCTGATTTTCTTAAGAGACTACCAGTTTCAGAAAAAAGTTTTAAAGTTCTATCCAAAGTATTCTTAAATTGTATATAAGCTATTACAAAATGTGGAAACTCAAATTGAAATTCTACCATGCAATCTTGAACTGAATAAACCCATAAACCATCAATTTGATTACCACTTCGAAAATAAGCCTGGACTAAAAAAATTTTATGTTCTAAAGTGAAAGCCATTTTAAAACTGAGAAACAATTTATTTAAACCAGAATCGACGCACGATTATTTTATGCACTAACTGATATTTGTGATTGACATTATCAAATGTCATTTGGATTTACGTTTACGAAACAACAAACACATATTAATATATTTGCGTTTTGTTCTATCAAAATTTCAAAGTAACCTAGATTGACTTTTCAAATGAAAACTTGTTATATCATCTCTACTTATATACTTAATGCTATGCTAACCTAGTTACATAATTAAACTAGAATGTGAAGACGCAGTAATTAATGAGGACGTGTTTCGTTAAATAAGTATTACATTGAATATGTAGAAATAGGTGTCCTACTTTAGATAAAACAACAATCATTTAAGTAAATCCGAAAGGGGGCGCATTGTTGGTATGCAGGAAGCCGGTTTGTCGATAAGACAAATTTTCGACCGCATTGGACGCAGTTTGTCAACAGTGTTACAGTGCTAGTCCAAGTGGTCTGAAGAAGGAATCCCACAATCGTTGTCATCAGCTCGAACCTTGACAACTACAGCAGGGTAAGATCATCATTTGAGGAATGCGGCTTTACAAGACAGAGTTTTCACTGCCAGGGGGGTTTAGAAATGTTTGGCTGGGAGTTTTACAACAAAGAATCCCTGTGGCAACGATATATCGTAGAATACGCGCTTTTGGACTTCGTTCGCATAGACCATTTTTCTCTCTTACTGACACTTCGACATCGTGCTGCTCGGATTGAGTAGTGTAACGCCAGATCAAATTGGGATGGTGAATGAAATTGTGTTGTGTTCTCTGACGAGTCCCGATTCTGTCTGTGGGTCCACGATGGTCGCAGAAGATTAAGACGATTTCGTGGAGAACGCAGAAATTTAGAATTTGGTGTGGAACGGCATATGGCCCTTATACTGGGGTGATGGTATGGAGTGTGATAACATACGGTAGCAGCCTTCCTCTAACTTTTATTGACAGATTATTGAACGCAAATGATTACCTACTGCAGCCTATTGGACTGCCACAAAATGCCTAACAATAGAGGATGTGGATTTCTGCCCAGATATACTAATAATGCGCATTGTGGTATCCTTGTCTGCTGAAAACAAAATCCGAGATACAAAATTAAGATTGTTTTCTTCTTGATTTAAAAGACATGTACAGAATTCCAGTCTAGAAGGGTAATCTTCGGTCTGCAAGTGCTTCGCACGCGTATAATGATACGGATGTCGTCGTTCAGCCTTCATCACTCGATGTACAGAAGTTTTCGAAATATTCACTTCCTGTGCAACTTATCTAATGCTTTCAGTAGCTTCTTCAAAGGCATCTGAAATTGGCTCCTCGTTTTCAACAGTGTGTACAGTCCTGGGTGCACTACCTTTCTCTTATGTAAAATTTGGCCTGTTGCAATAGTCCTGAGAGCCGCTTGACTTGGCCTGACTCCTGTTGGAAAAGCGTTGGTAATAAACGGTTGCGCCCGACCACATTCTAATAATCTTGAATAACATCTGCCTTAACCTTTGACACTTGTCAGACATGTCATTCTGACAGTGCGATAATATAAGCTTAGCAACCGATTTTATACCCGTGGAGTGCCCTTTCTGGAATTGGTGGATAGTAAAAATCTCACAGCTCTGTTAGGCAAGCAATTAATATTTATTCGCTTGCATTTTTGTGATCTAAATTGTCGTTGGCATTTGTCGGTTTTCTTTGGGGCGCCAGTTCTGGGACCATACAGGTTACCAGAGAAGAGGCATTAAAGTGCGTTTCTATGATGAAAATGTTATTTCACCATTAACATAAATTATTCAATTATGAAACAGACATGTAAATAATTTACATATCTGTAACTGTATACATGGACAATACACCTCGTATTTTCAGCATTTACTTCTGCTTCAGGCATATGCTTCTGCCATCTATAGGCGTCGTCAGTTAAGCTAGTGAAGCAATGTATACAAATGATACAAATCTTTATAAATAGATCTGTATCTGTATATAACATTCAGCCGAAATCACCTACTAGATAAAGCAAATTTCATCCTATAAGGTGGCACTTATTTAATAAGTGACATCTGACGGACGAAAGAGACTTTGTCGAAAAAGGCGATCTTTCGTTCGACCAGCTATGCTGATACGAAAAACGAAACAATACGGGTAGTCCATTAACAAGCCAGATGGCGGTAAATATACAAAAAGGTTTTAAGTATATCTATACGTTAAATGCACGTATAACGCTTTTGTTTAATTATGAAACAGACATGTAAATAATTTACATATCTGTAACTGTATACATGGACAATACACCTCGTATTTTCAGCATTTACTTCTGCTTAAGACATATGTTTCTGCCATCTATAGGCATTTGTATATAAATTATTCACTAAATTTACACATTTTAGTGGGATTTTGATTTAACAAATTTTACACTTCAAAAGCACTCCAAAACTATAAATTCTGCACTAATTAAAACAGAAACAATATGAAACATACAGTCGCAGTCACTGTAACAGTAATTATATTTATAACCTGCAAATGGCTGGACAGTTAACAGGTGCGACAACTCCCAAAAACATAATTTCCCCAAAACTGAAAATCTAGACTCCAAAAAATAACATGTCACTGTATCTCCAAAGCAAGAAGTAATTGATCATTTTTTATTGTGATTTTTGAATTCAGCAGGTGGAAATACATAAGAATCAGTTAGTTTTGAGCCCGAAACATTTTCATTGATGGTCAGCGTAATCATTCAATTTCGTTTGTGAATATTAAAGTTTATTTCGTTGAGTATAAAAACATATTGAGACACTTGTAAGCTTGAAAACTAACTGTACAAAGTGC
Organism: Melolontha melolontha; assembly: GCA_935421215.2. NCBI lineage: Eukaryota > Metazoa > Arthropoda > Insecta > Coleoptera > Scarabaeidae > Melolontha > Melolontha melolontha. The sequence goes on along the minus strand of OW285239.1, from coordinate 171,724,918 downwards.
TTCTATTAATTTGCAGAAAGATGTTTCTCTTACATAAGGCTCTGGGGTTCAAGAACTTTCTAATATTCGATTTATTTTTTAGATATATTCGAAAAAGAAAATGTGGCACTATTATAAGCAAGCGATTACAATGCATCTATTTATATTAATAAGTAACAAAAGCTACTTAATTAAATAAGCAGTTTACAGCTCTTATGAAATCATTATTAGATTATTACAGAATAGATTTATTTAATTCATAAATTAATTAATAATTTTACAAAGGCACATTTGCTGTTCGTTTAGTGAATCGTTTTTTAATTGAATTTTGGTCTGTCCTAGATACATAAAAACCACTTTCGCTTTTACAATTCTTTACAAATACATACCAGACAAGTTTTAATTAATAAACAAGTATTAAGACATGCCTTTAATAGCAATCACTTAAAAACAATAACAAACAATACAAAATCTTGAACGAAATTTTAATTTTTTTTAACGAAGAATTATATAATATTTACTTTATCTTTCTAAGTGCTACACGAAAGCAGTAGAATGCATTAGAAGCCATTTTGCAAGTCAGTACCTATGGATAAGTGTCGACGAAGCTGTCGATATATTAGGACTACAGAATACAATCAAGAGCATGTTTTTCAATCCCGGGATTACTGAATTTTTGAAACGTAATCGTGGTTTCTAATTGGGCTCAAATAAAGAAAAAACTTAATTTCTTTAAAATTATTTATTAATATTGTTACACAACACAATACACAATATACTAAAATAAGGAACAAAAAAACAATACAAAAAACTATTTAGAATTTCGAAAATACAATCGCAGAAATGTCAAAGCATTTAATGTTTGACTTCCAAGCCTGCTTCGTAGTTTATTGCCAACATAAGCAGCAGCTGAAAACGCTCGCTCAGGTTCTACACTGGTTGGAGGAATAGACAATAGATATTTATATTCTAATTCTAAGTGATATCCACGAACTCCTCCATTTTCGAACAGGCTCATTTCGCGTCTAATACTATTTACCAACCCCGATTCATTTTGTACTTCAGGATCTGGGGATTTCATGCTCTTATTAATTTCCAGCTGTAACTTTTCCTTTAGTGTTCTTTAGTGTCCTTTAGTTGGGAGGTTTGTTTCCTTGGCTCATCATCTATTTGTGATCCTGACCTTTCTTCCTCTTCCATGTCATCTCGACTATTTAGTCTTTTAACAATACTCTTTATTTGCGCCCTCACTAAAGCCTGTGCATGAACTGGTAATAAGTCAAGCCATTTCAAATCCGATAATAATTGATTTTAAACATCTTTTCGTGGATTTTCTAAATAATTTAACACACCAGTTAAATTATCATTTGGTCGTTGCTTTATACGTTCCACTAAGGATGTTTTCATTTTATTGGCGAGTGCTGAGTTTTTGCTAGACAATTGTGTTATAAGAAATTTTAAAGCGGCAGCAGCTGTGTATAAATTAGCATCTCGTTGACAGATTGCTTCTACTGTTAATTTAATTGGGGTCAGCACATCAACAATTTTATCTACCAAGTCAAAATCAACATCTTCTAAACGGATTGGATGATTGAGATCTATAAGAGCTTTTTGAATGCAGGTTTTTAAAAGAGAAAATCGTTCCAGCATGGTTAAAATACTATTACACCTGGTTTTACAGTCCAAAAGAAGTGACAGCTGTTTTTCATGTTCAATCTTCACATATTTTTGAAGTACTGTTTACTTTTTTAATGGTGATCTTTTCTAAACGAATTGGAGGATTGAGATCTATAAGAGCTTTTTGAATGCAGGTTTGTAAAAGAGAAAATAGTTCCAGCGTGGTTAAAAGACTATTCCACCTGGTTTTACAGTCCAAAAGAAGTGACAGCTGTTTTTCATGTTCAATCTTCACATATTTTTGAAGTACTGTTTCATTTTTCAAAGATCTTTTGAAATACACTACAACTTTGCGGATTTTCCTTATCAGCTCATTAATGTTTTTATCTTTCGTTAACTCTGGTATGTATTCTAGCGTAAGTTCATTTTGTGACATTAAGATTAAACCTGTTTCTGGACAGTCTAAGTCTTCTAAATTGTCATCATCATCGCTATCGTTAATATAATCAGCAGTCACAGCTGGTTCATTTATAGTATCATCTGAGACTGAGGTAGGGCTGTCTTGCCTGTCTTGAAAATAATTGTTTATTTTATAAAGCACATCACAGACGCGCAAATTGATACCATGTGCGAGACACAGTTGTTGTTCAGTGCAAACCAGCTGTCCCACCTTTATCATAACGTTCGGTCCATCGGTTAGAGTAGCCACGACATCAGTTTCCAGGGAAATATCAAATTTACTTAGACGCTCTTTCAATATACGAAGACAATTTTCAGCCGTCATACTTCCAGGAATAACGAGTTCTAAGCTTCAATTTTTTTTTATATGAATGAACGTTGATAGCCATGTATCGTTTATTGGACGTTGATGTCCACTCGTCGAAAGATAGACCGAATCTTTCACCTGCAATTTTCAAATGTTTTAATTCTGCAGTTACTTGCTCTGTGATCTATTTCACTGTAATTCATAACACACTTTCGAATTGTGACTGCTGATTTTGGTAAATCCGGGTATTTTGCTAAGAGCAATTTTCTCAAATCGTCTGAAGTTATGAATACACTGAATGGAAATCCATCTAATGCAATCATTCTTGCCAAAACATCATCCAGGCTATCGTCGGTACTTTTAGTAAAATAATCTTCTAATTTTCGTTTAGCTAGCGGCGGTGCTGTGTTCAGATTTTCAGAATCCTGACTTGTTAAAGCTGTTAAACGATTAACGTCAGCTAAAATCTTAATGTTATGATTTGATGACAAGTGTGTATGTAATCCCTTAGTCGATCCACCCAGAGTCTTGAGAATGGCAGGGCATTGCTTACATTTAGCACTATTCCCGTTTTTTGCAACTAAAAAATAACTCAACGCTGACGACGTATCACTGTTTTTTTTTTTTATGTTGAACAAAGTCTCACGCTATTTAAAATAACTTTCTCAGATAATTGACTTTTAAATTTAAATGACGTAACCTGCGTAACCTTGTCGCTGGTAGAATAATAAATGAAAAAAGTAAATTCTAATAACCGTATTTATACTTTCGTACAAGGAATCCCTCGCAACAATATTATAATATATCATATGAGGTGATCTGGTGATTCCCCTGTTGGCCCGTTGGGGAATTACTTTAACAGTATTGTATTGAAGTATGCCAGGCGGGGAAGTCCCTTATAAGTTACTTATTATTTGGACTGTACCTGTGTAGTTCTTTTATCGTACGGGGTACTTAAGGTTGCTTTTTTTCTTTATGTAATAAGTGCCCTTAATATAATCTAGGTAAGGTCAAGGCGCAACGGATTGCGGAATGTAAGCTGGCAATTCTGAAAATCCCGAGGTTAGCCAAGTACAGTCCCGGGATTTACGGGATTAAAACCCGGCCGGGATCCCGGAATTGTATTCTCTAATCGTAGTATACAATGGTTTCAATTCTCAAGAGTTAACTCCATTTTCAATACGATTAGTAAACTTTAAGACTGCACTCTGCACAAATTAACTGATATTTTGACAATTAGACAAGAACGTCATATTTTTAAGATATTGCAATACAGCAGAGCACATGCATCATTTATAAAGACGGCAGACTATGTGCCCGAACAGTAGCGTGATGTGGAGGGATCGACTAGAGGCGTACGACGATCAATTCAGTTGCCGTTAAGACGTTGTAAGCGATACATTGTTAACACAATCGTGTTGAAAATGTCGGGAGTGCGTAGAAAGAATGCATCGACACGGTTGCATGCTAACGTAGTAAAGAAATTTTTACTTCGGTTTCCCGATTTAATATATGACGGTACCGTAGTGAAATGTTTAGTTTGTGAAACAATTTTATTAACTTGGAAAGCAAGTCAGTGCCAAAGACATATAAATAGTGACAAACATAAATCGAATAATAGTGGACGCAGATCATATAATAAATTTGTGTGCGATTTAACAATGATGTTAATTGCGGCCAATATAAAAATGCAGAAAGTGGAACACCCAATGTTTCATCAGTTTTGGAAGAAATACAATCCTACGTGGAAATTACCAGCAAGAAGTACGCTACGGAATTACGTACCGTCAGTGCGTGAGAGAATTGTAAATTGTACGAAAAATACGGTAAAAAAAAATTCCTGTGGTTAACAATAGACGAAACTACAGATATTAAAAAACAGTCCATCCTAGCCATTCTAGTACGGACGCTGACTCCGCAAAGACCTTCTCCTCCTTATTTACTAACCTGTAAACGAATGCAAGGGTGTACTGCCAGAGCGATATATATGATGTATTAATAGAAACACTACACAAATTTGAGATTTTACCGAAGCAAGTGTTAATGTTAGTTACCGATGCTGCCAAGGTTATGTGTTCCACGGCAAACTTACTCAAAACGATTCAACCAAACCTGCTGCATGTCACATGTTTGCTTCACGCTTTACACCTTGTAACAAACACTATATGTACAACTTATCCTGATGTGGATCAACTGATAGGACAAACGAAAGCGGTTTTTCTTAAATCTCCGAAACGGATTCGGTTATTTCATTCGCTGTGTCCTGATATACCCGAGCCGCCGCAACCAATTCTTATACGATGGGATACTTGGTTAGAAGCAGCATTTTATTATTATAAACATTTTGAAAAAATAAATCAGTGATTTTACAACTAGATGCCAAAGAAGCAGCTGCAATACGGCTCAGCCCGGTTCAATTTAACAATCCTCAAGTTGCAGCAAATTTAAAAATTATTTACGACAGTTACGTTCCAATACTGGAGGCAATAAAAAATTTACAGAACACTGCGCTGTCCTTATCGGACTCATTAGCAATTATTGACCACGTAAAACTTGTGCTGCATATCCTTGAAGATGAAAACAGTTATTGTGTCCGTGAAAAATTTAACAGTGTATTAGATAAAAATGCAGATTTTACAAAATTAGGGCAACTTTTTACCAATACTGAAGATCCGTTGTACAGATACAAAGAGCGCTTTAACAATGCAAATATAACATCTCTCAACGTCGAACAATCCTTCTCTGTATATAAACATATATATATATATATATATATATATATATATATACGTCGCTACGTACGAACCTTTCCGAGACTAATACAGAAACATATATTATGGTGCAGTTTTTTCATCGCGCACATCCGCATTTTTTTGCAACAATGTAAACATATTGGGTAAGTTATTTATGTTTTTTCTTAACGTTTTGTATAGGGATTCGATATATTTATTTTTAAGTAAGCGCACTGTTATTCTGCTAAACTCTCCACGCAACGCCACTGCTGGAGCACATAGTCTGCCGTCTTTAATCATTTATCAAACTGGACATCGTTGCCAGATTCCCGAAATTTTTTGACTGTCTCTCGCATCAATTTTGTATAAATGTCACTTCTGATATATATATTAATATTGATTTACAAATAATTCTAATCATATATATATATATATATATATATATATATATATATATATATAATCAAGACCTTTTCTACCATAAGGTGTAAAGGTTTACTTTCTCTAATGTATGAATTTCTTCCACTTCTCCCGGCCACTGGCCTCCTTCATAGCTTCTCCAAATTCTTTGTTTCTCCCCTTCAGTATTTCTGCTATCGCCATATTCCACGTTTTCTTTGGCCTGTCTCTGTCTCTTTTCCCGTTTGTTCTAGCTTGCCAAATGTTTTTTGTTGGTCTTTTCTCGTTCATTCTTACTAGGTGTCCGAACCATCTCAGTTGATTTTGTTCAATTGTTTCAATGATTGATTTTACATTTAATTCCTGTCTTATTAACTCATTTTTTATTTTATCCTTTCTTGTTACTCCCTTAATTCGTCTTAGATACTTCATTTCCATGGATTGGACTCTGCTTGTCATCCTTTTGTTTAGGACCCAGCTTTCGCTGCCATAGGTGAGTATTGGTCTATATATATAGTTTGGTACACTGCAATTTTTGTTTTCCGACTAATTTCTTTCTTTCCTATGAAGGCTTTACTCAGGGTGTGATACACTTTTGATGCATTATTTATCCTTTCTGTTATTTCCTCATCCATTTTTCCATCACTTTGTATCATTATTCCTAAATATTTGTAACGTTCCACTTGTTCCAATTTCTTTGTTCCTATCCTTACATTTATTCTTTGTTGCCTTCCTATGCTCATTATTTTGGACTTTTGTGTGTTAATTTTCATTTTTCTCTTATTTAATTCTTCTTCCCACATTTCCAAATTATCTTGTAACTGCTTTTCTCCTTCTGCACAGATCATAATGTCGTCTGCAAAGGCGCATTCTCCCAGCTTTACAGGTCTTAAATTTCTATATCCAATATTCACTTTCTTGGTTTTATTGCTTATTTCTTTTAGTATGTCATCCATTATTACTATAAATATATTCTAATCATATATCATTCATAATTATGAAAAATATTCTAATCAAAATAGATAACCAATTTCTCAAGTTTGCCAAATTAAATATATGCTTGAATTATTTATAATCACCCGGTATGTAAGCGAGTCAATATAAAAATAATTTTCATTTTATTTAGTATCCTTACGGCTCACGAAAGAATGCAAAATTGTTACTAATATCCGTATTACTCCCATGACCTCGTTACCGTTTCACCGTTTAGAATATATTATTACATTTCCCATTTCCCGGTAAAAAAAAAAAACGGTCCCGAGATATCTTTCAAGAAAATGCAATATTATGCGTGCAGTATGAAACAAAGATGACGATCTTGATCGTTTTTGATAGTGCGACGAATTTGAGAGATTTGGGCGACCAGGGATCCATTACAAAGAAACACCGCGTCTTTCCGACATATTTGACCTAAAATATGCGCGTAATAAATCTGTCATGCGAGTTGGTCTTACGTGTGTGGGACATACTACGATCTCGGTTTGTCCCGTGTATATAACTACCACGTTATGTCTTCGCATACGTGTGTGAGCGTGTGGATATATATGCTCGGCACGTTTCCTTTTTCCTTCCAGATAGGATCTCCGTCGGAGTGTAAAACCAAATACTACAGAAATATCATCACATATATGTGCATATATATATATATATATATATATATATATATATATATATATATATATATATATATATTTATTTATTGCTATGAAATGCATATAAATAAACAAACAAAAGAAATATCGTTAATGAGAAAAAGAAGAAGAACTTAATTACAATTAAAAAGTTATTTTAAGTAAACTGAATTTGTACGTATTGCTATGAATAGTGGTTTTGAATTTGATGATACCACTATTCACAACCAATCTGTCCAGCTTGGATATTCAGTCGGTTAATTTTCAAAATGAGACTGCTTTTCCCTCAGGGTTCCAATCGGGAAACGTGGTTTTTCTCTTCTACAAATTTATAATGCGCCAGTAAAGAGTATTGACAAATGTTATAGTTATAATGTCTTTGAGTTAGTTATAAGCACTAATGAAGAAAGGTAAAATTCAAAAACACACACAGCAAACTTTAAATGAAACTATAGTATTTTTAACAATATATATTATTAAAAATGGGGTGTGAAGAACACAATACAAGTTCATATGTATTTTTGAATGTATCTTCTCCAAAGACGTAGATACGTATTTCACATTTCTACATGATTATCAATACGCCCCTGTTGGAGAAGAGACACATTCAACAAACATAACTACCTTGCTATCTCGCAGATATTATTAAGACAGAGCGTGAAGGAATATTCAACGCTGTCTATATAATAATCGCAGAACTAGCCGTGGTGTTCCTTATAGTCGGTAACCACCGTATCTATAAAAAACTGTATTATCGTGTCTTCACTACTTCACTACTGTTTCAAATTATGTTGTTATATACGTATTCGGTTTACGCCGACAAATAGTGCTCCAATAGTGCTCCGTATTTCTGTTGAACATTCCAGAATTTGTAAATTTTGTTTCATCTGACCAGATGATTTTGCTTAAAAGATTTTCGTCATTTTCTATCCTTCCCATTAACCAATTACAATATTCTAACCTTCTCAAATTATCTCCAGGCAGTAAAGAGTGACTAACATGGATCCTGTATGGTTTAAACCTACTTTTATGTAAAGTTCTCCAAACTCTGGACTGGCACAAATTTAATTCTGAAGCTCCTCCGCGTGTAGAAATTGATGGATTATTATTTAACTATAAAAATACAAGATTAACATGAAATTTGAAAACACGATTTTAATTTACCATTTGTAAAATATCTTGTCGATTTTCATTTAAATTCCTGTTGTCTTGACCATTACGCGGCTTAGTAAACGATCCATTCTCGACCAAATTTCTGTCGAGATCTAGAAAATGGTACGATGAGGCTGTTGTCGTTCTGGATATAATTGTAGATATCTTGTACTCGCTACTGTTGAATTTCGGTTCGAAGAATAAAAAGTGCTTATCATATCTCGTTTCTCTTCGTTAGTGTATGATATTTTTGTATTATTAATGAACAATAAATGAATTGTTTGACAGATTGAAATTCCAAAGGCTACCTTATTTAATCTTATAATTTATTCTTTCAAATAAAACCTAATGTCAAAAACTATAGTCAGCATGTGGTACATGGTTGAAATCAGAAAAGAAAAACTCTTTCTGAAGATGTCTAAATCCAATATGGCGCCTATAAGAAATTAGATAGTTGATGACGGCTAGAAAGAAACAAAATTTAACAACTTTGCCAAATTTAAACCTATACTCTATCTCCAATAATAAGAGAGATCCCCATGGTGAGGGCTGAAAATGAATCAGCCTGTATAAACCCAATGTACAGATATTTTTTATTATATACTTGAAATTAACAGCGTTTTATTATTATATTATAGGGCCCTAATTTATAGTCAATACGGCCCCTAGATTCATACGTTGCAAATAGGTAAACCGTACCCGTTCAATAAGGAGACCAGGTATAATAATTATCATCACAGAAGGAGGTGCAATAAAAGCATTAGAGCCGTTCAAAGTTATGTTCTTATAATTTGAAATAAATTATGAAAGATAATTATAAATTTAAAATAAACTGATTCTTATACCTTGACGAGTTCCAAAATGATCTCTTAATAGACGCATAATGTGTTTATTGGTTTACTGTTACCTGCAAATTTTACGCACAAAATTCAAGAAAAAAGAAATATAGTTTGTACGCCCGAAACGGGAATATTTCAGGTAACATTTTTCGAAGCCCGAAAGGAGAAGATACCGAAAGCTACATTGAATAGATTTACGTACAGAAATGTGTTTTGCACTCCATGTATGTCTGTTACCTAAAGATTTTGTGAATATGCTTTAATAACAGGATATTGATATCGTTCTCCCATAGAGCGGATATTAAAAATATCCACTCACTAGCAAAGAACAACAAGGAAAAAATAAGCAATACGCCATGTGAAGTTGAATTAAGGTAATATTTAATATCTTATAAAAACTGTGGTTTTGTTTAAAAACTGTTATTTGCGGTAATATCTATGATTAAAAAGGTTGACCATACCACAGCGACGGAAAGGAAAGTGGAGAAAAAAAAGTATAGCACACAGAAAAGAGAGTATAAAAATGGAGGCGCTTTAGCCTGTAGGCCTTACCGACTCGCACAAGAAGAAGAAGAAGAACGAGAACAACAAAACCATGAAGAAGAAAGAGTACAACCCCAAACGAGAATCCAAAGTATATAACAGACCGTCGTATACGCGAAGTATATTAGAATATATGTATGAACATTTTTAACATTCTATCGGCTCTTACGTAGCTATCAATTATGTATTAAAAGATAAACGGCTATCTGAATGCTTATGGCTAAATATGTGTATATACATATATAATTATATAGTCGTGGTTTTTATCAAGCGTGCCGTGGCCCAAGAGTGTACAAGATTGGGGATAGTGGGGAGTGGATCTCGAGCACAGGGTACTGAGTTGGATATTCTCGAGATTTGCCCTGGGGCAATTAGCAGTCACACCGTGTTCTGTCCGCTTCATATTATAAATGGCTCATTTGAATATTGGCTATAGTATCCACATGTAAATGTATATGTGTGCAGCACACAGACACTTTATAAGATTTTTATAACGGCCCGCGGCTTTTTCATGTCGAATAGTATTATTTTTTTAGAACTTCATACATGACTATGTTTTTTCAACTCTTTTGTTCCGTTTTTGTAATTTTTTCTGTTCCTTTTTGATGCACTTCATAATTTTGGATCAATATTCTTTCGATGCATATTACGCACTATGTTATAAATTGTTGTAAAGGTGTTGAAACTATTTCTAAAATTAGTTATAACTCATCCATTTGAATGTTAAAGTAACATACAAATATGAATTGACGAAACAGTAGTTGATGAAGTTTTCACATACATTTGCTTAAAAGGAAATGGACATATCCTCCTGAGGCCCAACTACAAAATACAATCCCGAGCATGTTTTCAATCCCGGGATTACGGGATTTTTGAAGATTTTTAGATTATATGGTTTCTAATTGGACTCAAATGAAAAAAAACTTAAGTAATTTCTTAAAAATTATTTATTAACCCTTAAATGCATGACTTTTTTTTTCTGTTTGAAAAAAATATTTTAAATTGTAACAATGCCAAGGAACCTAGGAAAAATAATTAAAAAAATCTATCGTCGTTTTTTTTTGGAAAATTTGTTGAAAAATATATTTGTTGCCTTTCGGCTACATTATGCATTTATCGCACATATATATCTCGTATATGTATATATAAAGTTATTCATTATGAAAATTTCTAAAACAATTATTGTTTTTATTTAAACAAAGAGCTATGCCGCACTTCTCACATTTAGTACGGGTGAAACCTTTACACTTGGGGTATTTGCATCTCATTTTTCCCTCTTGAATAGTAGGCCAATGACCAATTTGGTCGTTCCTCACTTCTTTTGGCGGTACGTGTTGTGTAGGGCCCCTCTTCTGTTTCTTGACGATTTCATTCTCTAAATTACTTGGTCTACCACGTTTATAGGAAGACGTTCCTACCAAACAAAAACTTTTCGCAACTTGACAACGAAATTTACTTTGACTAATTACATCTGAATCTTTGCCGTTTTCATGATAAACTCGCTTATATAACAGCGACGCAATTACCATAGCCAAGTCAATAAGGTGGTAAAATATCCGAATATACCATTTTCTACTCTCTATGCGTGTTTTGTATCTTCCCATAAGACTATCTAAAAGGTCTACGCCTCCCATGTGCCTATTGTACTCTCGGATAATATGAGGACATTCTACATCAATAGTCTTTTTTTCCTTTCGATCATACCGTTTGATGGTACTTACGGGAATTTTCCCTACAAACGATGAAAGAAGGGTCACGCATTTATTATCCTTCCAAACCACAGAGGAAATATCTACTCCATCAACTGCGGCCATATATTCGTAACTTGTCCCACGGCTAACTTTCTTCATTGCTGACTCTGTGGGCAGTGGACAATTAGGTAATCTATTGCGTCTGACAGTTTCTAGGGAATGTATGCCCTCTTTTGCCAAATGAATCATAAGTGGTAAGCCTGTATAGTAGTTGTCGTGATACAACCTATAATTTTGGTTTCTTGGTATTTTATCAGCTAAGCGTAAAATTGTATTTCCTGTTGCTTCCAAATCAACAGAGCCTTCAACATTTTCTGTCCCACTATAAATCTCGAATTTGTATGCAAAACCCGAAACTCCCGACATCACAAAGAATTTGAAACCCCATTTATGGGGTTTCATTGGCATATACTGTTTGAGGTAGCGCCGCACTTTAGTACAGCACATCTGTTCGTCGATACTAAGGTGTTCTTCTAATGGTATACAAGAAAATAACGAATTCAGGTGACTTACTAATGGTCTTATTTTATAAATTTTATCATGTCCGTCTTGTCCTCTTGGTACAAATGCTTGGTTGTTATTGAAATGGATGTATTGTCGAATTTTCTCGAATCTATTTACGGTAAAGATATTTTTTATTTGATAAAATTCTAGATCCTCTGACCAATACGATCTCGTATTTGGCATGTGTACAAGGGACATATATAGCAGTATTCCTATGTACTGCTTTATTTCCATTTCTGTAAAGGTTGGTGGTCTTTCTGGTTTAGTTTGAAATGAATAAATGTTGGTTTCAGTAACAATTTTCTGTATCAATTCATCGGTAAAGAAATAAGTAAAGAATTGGTATGGTGTTTCTAATTCTAAAATATTAGCTGGTAAATTTGTACGTCCATGAAACTGTAACTGTTCTTCATTTAGTTTCAATGACTTGGCCTTCCAGTTTATGTTTTTGTTTGTAAATTGCTTATTTTGCGCAGACTTTTTTTCTGAAGTTGGTTTGTCTTGAGGGATGTCTGAAAATACATTTACGCTATTATTTTCAGTATATTCTGGTATATTATCAGATTCGTCGATTGTATCATCCTCAGAATTGCTGTCTGACTCAAATTCATGGTCGATGTTGCTTTCAGGAGCGAAAATTGGATCATCGATATCGCTCGAGTCACTCTCATCGGCATCATCTTCACTCTCTAAACCAGTGAAATTTTCCCAAAATTCAACTATTTCGTTAGGAGACAGACATTGTTGTTTACGACCACTCATTTTATCCTGTAAAAATAATATATTCCATATCAGAAGACAAATACACATCACATCTTGTAATTGCCCCAAGTGCATTTTGTTGCCATTTGGAAACAAAACAAGAAGTCAAGATTTTGTAAAACATTGAAGGAATATTGAAATTTCAATATTACGCATTGAAAAACTTACTTTCTTTCATCGTAGAAGTCAATTTTTTATTTAGTAACTACTTTTTCCGAACACTCAACAATAACACTAAAACCAACGTGCACAAACACTTCGGCAAGGCTATGTTCAACTATATTATACCGTACATTTAGTACAACTTGCATAATCTAGCGTGGTGTATAGGAACTACATGTCCACACAGGAATGTTCCCAATTATCTACACTATGCGCAGAAACCCATATTTGTATTTCTAGTCTTATTACCGCATTTAATATGAGTATGTTGCCAAATAGCAACATAATGCATTTAAGGGTTAATATTGTTGCACAACACAATACACAATATACTAAAATAAGGAACAAAAAAGACAATACAAAAAACTATTTAGAATTTCGAAAATACAATCGCAGAAATATCAAAGCATCCAATGTTTGACTTCCAAGTCTGCTTTAGTAGTTTATTGCCAACATAAGCAGCAGCTGAAAACGCTCGCTCAGGTTCTACACTGGTTGGAGGAATAGACAATACATATTTATATGCTAATTCTAAGTGATATCCACGATCTCCTCCATTTTCGAACAGGCTCATTTCGCGTCTAATACTATTTACCAACCCCGATTCATTTTGTACTTCAGGATCTGGGGATTCCATGCTCTTATTAATTTCCAGCTGTAACTTTTCCTTTAGTGTCAATTGAGGTTGGGAGGTTTGTTGCGTTGACTCATCATCTGTTTGTGATCCTGACCTTTCTTCCTCTTCCTTATCATCTCGACTATTTAGTCTTTTAACAATACTCTTTATTCGCGCCCTCACTAAAGCCTGTGTAGGAACTGGAAATAAGTCAAACCATTCCAAATCCGATAATAACTGATTTTCATCATCTTTTCATGGATTTTGTAAATAATTCAACACACCAGTTAAATCATCATTTCGTCGTTGCTTTATAATTTCTACTAAGGATGTTTTCATTTTATTGGCGAGTGCTGAGCTTTTGCTAGACAATTGTGTTATAAGAAATTTCAAAGCGGCATCAGCTGTGCATAAATTAGCATCTCGTCGACGGATTGTTTGTAGTGTTAATTTAATTGGGGTCAGCACATCAACAATTTTATTTACCAAGTCAAAATCAGCATCTTCTAAACGGATTGGATGACTGAGATCTATAAGAGCTTTTTGAATGCAGGTTTTTAAAAGAGAAAATCGTTCCAGCATGCTTAAAAGGCTATTCCACCTGGTTTTACAGATCAAATCTTCACATATTTTTCACCTGCACTTTTCAAATATTTTAATTCTGCAGTTACTTGCTTGCTGATTTTTTCAGTGTAATTTATAACACACGTCTTCGAATTGTGACGGCTGATTTTGGTAAATCCGTGTATTTCGCTAAGAGCAATTTTCTGAAATCGTCTGAAGTTATGAATACACTGAATGGAAATTCATCTAATGCAATCATTCTGGCCAAAACATCATCCAAGCTGTCGTCGGCACTTTAAGTAAAATAGTCTTCTAACTTTCGTTTAGATGGCGGCGGTGCTGTGTTCAGATTTTCAGAATCTTTACTTCTTGAAGCTGTTAAACGATTAACGTCAGCTAAAATCTTATGTTTTGATGACAAATGTGTATGTAATCCCTTAGTCGATCCACCCAAAGTCTTGAGAATGGCAGGGCATCGCGTATATTTAGCACTATTCCCGTCATTCGTAACTAAAAAATAACTCCACGCTGACGACGTATCACCGTTTTTTTATGTTGAACAAAGTCTCCCGCCATTTGAAATAACTTTTTCAGAAAATTGACTTTTAAATTTAAATGACGTAATCTGCGTAACCTTGTCGCTGGTAGAATAATAAATGAAAAAAGTAAGTCCTAATAATTGTACAGGGAATCCCCGACGGGGAATCCCTCGCAACAATATTATGATATATCATATAAGGTGATCGGGTGATTTCCCTAATGGCCAGTTGGGGAATTACTTTAACAGTATTGTATTGAAGTATACCTAGTGGGGAAGTCCTTTCTAAATTACATATTACTTGGACTGTACCAGTGTAGTTCTTTTATCGCACGGTGTACCTAAGGTTGATTTTTTGTCTTTATGTAATAAGTGGCCTTAATATAATCTAGGTAAGGTCGAATTTTATTGGTGTGAGAGATGACAATTATTCAAATCTCATCTCACATGCAATTGTCGCTTAATTTGTTGCGTTGATTCTACAATCTGACAAGATTACTCCTGCCGAAGAATGTAGACGCAAACACGTCGCGACGTCAGCCATCCGGGTTGTGCGGATAATGAAAATTGTGTGAAAAAAACCACATCCGTCCAGAAACGTGCAGATATCGATATTTCACTGTCGTTACAGATCATCAGTACACGATATTCGGACATAGACATGATTTTTATTTGTATACTTTCGTGTATATATACGAATTATATTGAATTTTATTGGCGTGAGAGATGACAATTATTCAAATCTCACACCAATAAAATTCAATATAATACGTATATATACACGAAAATATACAAATAAAAATCATGTCTATGTCCGAATATCGTGTACTGATGATCTGTAACGACAGTGAAATATCGATATCTGCACTTTTCTGGACGGATGTGGTTTTTTTCATACAATTTTCTAGGTTAGGTCATTGTCAAGGCGCAACGGATTACGGAATGCAAACTGGCAATCCCGAAAATCCCGAGATTAGCCAAGTGCAGTCCCGCGATTTACGGGATCAAAATCCGGTCTGGATCCCAAGATCTCGGGATTGTATTTTCTAGCCCAAAGTCCATTAAAATGGACATATTAGTTTTGAGAGATTTTAGAATCAAATTCGTTTTTGTCGGACTAAAACCCGGCAGTCCGTGCATAAGGTGCCATCTATCGGTGTATTGACCAAGTGGGGTTACTTGTAACTAGGGCAGCAGCTGTTAAAGTGTGACGAAAATAAGTGCGTTCGATAAGGCAACCTTAGATGGTAAGTTTTAGACATATTTTTGAAAATATAAAAGCAAAACTTTCGACGCAGAGACAGAAAGGTTTAATCTTACTCTTATAATGTATTTCTATTCCTTTCACAACGGAACCGTCGGAATTAATTCATGTACATTTAAATGGACTCGGAATCGTTTTATCGACATTAATTTCCTAACCTGCAAATCAATATTTTTTTTATTTAGCAATATTTGGCAATAGAATCAATCTCCAACCTGGAGTACATGATGCAGAATTGCTAGCATGTTTGGAAAATTCAGATATCGACGGATACGAGGACGATAAAACTAATTCCGATTCCGAAAATGAGAATTTTGAAAATAATGAAAACATTGCTGATGGTCTAGATCATTGATTCCCAAAGTAGTCCAGGTGGACCCCTAGGAGTCCACGGGAGACTCGACGGGGGTATACGTTGGCGTGACAAAAAAATGGGGGTTCACAATTCGTAAGCGGGGGTCCACGAAAATTTATCTGATTTCGATAGTGAAGAACTAAAATGTTGGCTTGAGTTCACCTATCAATGTAGGCAGATAATATTTTAAGAAGCTCAGCGACTGTTACTTGTAAAAACTTGCATATTCCATATTCAGTACAACGTGTCGAGACTTGCAAAGCGCTGCCGCTGCCGCCGTCCGCAATGCTTGTTCAGACGTGCAAAGGGACAAAGTACGACTTGTGGTGTGTGTGCTTGCAATCTTGCATGAACTTGTTTATTGCTTTTAATAACTAGAATCAGTTTGCCGCCGGTACTTTGTTTATTTCATTGCAATAATCAATTAGTCCTGTTCAAATAGCCATATCCTGTTAAGTAAGACCGCCTTAAGATTACTACAACAAAGTTTTTTTTTTATTAACAGGTAGGTAACTGATACGAAACGGCTGAATCTAAGACGAAATGTCGACAGTACAGTGTTGATTATTTAAAACTTGGTTTTCTTCCATCAAAGGCAGACAAGTGATTGCCCATATGCCATTTATGCAACAAAGTTTTGAGCAATGACTCTATGAAACCGTCGAAGCTCGAAGATCATCTAAGAAGGTGTCATCCTGATAAAATAGGTAAAGATTTGAAATATTTTCAAACATTGAAGGAAAAATATGAAAAGAGACCCACCGTGCACAGTATATTCGCTTCAACGTCAGAAAGTAACGATGATGGCTTCCGGGCATCTTACAATATCTCATTACTTATAGCGAAATCTGGAAAATCTCACACCATTGGAGAACAGTTAATTTTAACCGCTGTTGAAGAGGTTTTAAAAACTGTTCTGCACAAATCTCCATTTGACATACTCAACAGAAATACTTTGAGTAACAACACTGTACAAAGACGTATTGACGAAATGAGCTCTGTATATTGAAAGTTTCTTGTGTAATTATCTGCAAACAACTCATTTTTCTATTCAACTGGACGAGTCAACTTTACCTTTAGCTGAAGCATTATTATTGGCATATGTTCGATTTGTTATGGACGAAGAAATTCATGAAGAGCTACTATTCGCGAAAACTTTGGAGACGGACACTAAAGGTGAATCAATATTTAATGTCCTGAGTGATTTTTTTAAGGACAGATTTGTTCAAAAAATTTAATGACATTAACTTACAATTACAAGGGGACAGCCTCAATTTAATAAAAACACAGGGTGTAATTTCAGCTTTTCTTGGAAAATTGAAATTTATGAAGCAAAATATTAGTCGGCGCGAATTTTCCCAGTTTTCAAACTTGTCACAGGTAGAATGCCTTGATGAGGATATTCACACATACGTTCAACATTTAATTGCCCTGCATGATGACTTTAAAATCAGATTTGAAGATATTCTGACGATGAAAATACCACCATGGATCATAAATCCACTTGATGAAACGGAAGTGGAGAATGTGATATTACAAGAGGAGCTACTCGAGCTTAGCACTAATGAGGAACTGAAGGTGAAATTTAAAAGAGGGTATCAAACATTTTGGCTGCAAGCAGAAATACCCGAAAAATATCCTGGACTGTGGGGAATTGCGAGAAAGCTTTTGATAGTGTTTCCCTCGTCATATCTTGTCGAGAAAAGTTTTAGTGTCGTTACAAACCTTTTAACAAAAAAAAAGGAGCAGATTGAATATCACAGAACGGGGAGATTTGTTATTCCTAACAAAACTGAAGCCAAATATTGATAATTTGCTGTCAATCCATCAAGTATATCGCTCCCACTAAAATTATGACTATTTTGTGATTGTCATTGTAGAAGTTACGTTACGTTATTAATATTTAATTTTAATTATATTACGACTGCTATCATATTACAATGTAATATGATAACAATAATAATTAATAGTGTAATAATTACATATTTGAATAAATACAACACAAGCAAATATACTATTTTTCTTTTTATTTTTGCCACTCCGAATGGGGAGTTTTCTAAATAAAATATGTGAGAATTGATTGGTTTCTTGTGCTGTGAGTAGATGTCAAAGGAGTAAAGTTGGATGAAATCACTTTTTTGATTGGCTAACTTTACTTTTTGACATCCACTCACAGCACAATCAATTAATTAATTAACTAATAACTCAGCCGCAACGCAAATTTCCATAGTTAGATCTAATCTTCACATTTTTTGTCGAGTTTTGGGAATATGATAGAAATGTAGCTGCAGGGGGTCCACCGGAACCAGCAAAACTTTCAAAGTGGTCTATGAGAAAAAAAAGTTTGGGAGCCTCTGGTCTAGATGAACAACCTGAAAAAGATGCAGATGAACAACCTGAAGAAAGTTGAGATGAACAACCTGAAGAGGAAACATCTGCCGACTTAAGTTCGGATTCCAGAATTTAACATTCCTCTAATTAATTTGAAATTTCGTCGTGGACGAAACTCCTGGAAAAAAATCTGACAGATTTAATGGACCACAATTTGATACAGCAGCTCCTACTGATAGACACTTGGAGCGAAAAGACTGGAAAATCTCACTAATGAATACCATTTTCAATACTAGACATCATACAATGAAAGAGCTTCGTAATGCTATTGTGAATTCTGGTTCTGATATAATCCAAGAATTTCTATTAAATGGCTTTGAAAGCATGAAGCCTAGAGTTTAACTTTGTCTTCAAAATAATGGTCCATTTCCAACATTTCCAACATCTGCTTTTGTATTATTGTCTTTTAATTTTGTCTATTGTATTTTTTTCAGAAACAAAATTACTAATTATTACACACATTTACATGATATAACAAAACTATAAAAATTATGCGTTTGTAACATATTACGTGCGCTGTCGCCGACGCCTTTAAACAAAAGCAAGACAGTCTCTAATAAGGAAAGTTTTTGAAGGCACATTATTTGCTTGTTTGACGTTTACTTTGTAAAATTTTTGACAAATTTGAATATAAAAATCAGGCTTATCAACGTAAAGTTTAAAAAATTTATTACTGTTACATAATGTTGTATATATGTAGTTAATCTAAATACTTTGTAATAAAAATCTCTTTAGCCATAACCTCTGCTTACATGGAGAGATGAGGTCATGCATACTATACATGTGGACTAAAAATGTCACTGCATCTAAATTTCCAAGTAGAGTCATCCTCGTCGTCAAGAGGAAAAGAACCGAAAAGAGAAATTTCATGAGTTACATGTGGCAATGTATGGTATGTCTGGTAAACACAAAAAGATGTCCTGGCAGGTGCATATATTACATATTATGTGAAACTGTATGTGCAGAGATTGCTTTTTTGAAACGTGTGTAGGCGCTGATGTATTTGAATGCGCATTCATGACTATTCACTTGTGACGTGATGGTATGTGAAAAAACGGGAGACTTTAAATTACATAATACTAACTATATACAGAGTGATGGTAACTTAAAGATGCAAAAAATATTTTAATTTGTGTATTTTTCTTTAATTTATCATTGTTATTCATACTATTTTTTTTCTGAATGTCTTTGTTGACGATAAATTTAATATCCTTTCTAATATTTTAATTTCAAATATTTTTTACTGTTAAATATAAGTGAATCTAGGATATAGAATTATAACATAACATTTCCAATTTTATAAATATTTAACGTTTATTTTCGAATTTAATCCACTGTATAACATAATTTTATTATCACATTCAAATTATAAAAATTTCTTTAGTTTCTAAGAGAGCGATATCTTTCACATTTGCGAATTGTTTCCTTTATAAATTACACAGCTGTTTTATTACCTAGGGTTATTAGTAAGGACTGAACACGAGAGGCCGATGACTCATTGCACACGGGCGTACTATTGAAAATTTGTATTTTTAAAGAGTTTTTAATTTTATTTATATAACTGAAAAACAAACGGGTGGTGATTTATAAAATACGAAATATATTTTTATTTGTTCATTTTGTAGTTCAAGTTTAGTAAAGAAGTATTAACATTAACTAGCAATACTTTCTCAAGGTTCTCTTCTATAAAATTTGTTCTCTTTGTAGATAGAATTCCCTTTCTAGTCCTTTCTACATCGCAATAGGTTATAGGTGCATACTGGAAATGTTCTTTTATTTCAGCGTATTTAGCAGTTAAATTTTAAGGCATTGTCCCTATACACCAGGAATGCACAGACTTATAGGGAACAGGGGCCACTCGGGACAATTATAAGCCAAGGACGGGCCACTACAAAGAATACTTATTAACACAAATATTTTTATTTTTAAATAGTATGAATTACTACAAATGATAAAAATAAAAGAACATTCAAAAATGTTTGTTGTAATTATGTAATCGTAATGTAATCTAATTACAATGTAATATTTCATGTTTTATTATTTTGATATATGACATTGCATTGACCTAACAATTCTGTTTATGTTTGGCTCCACATTACTTGTCGCCACACGTAAAATTGCTTCCAGATTTTCATTTGCCAGACGGTTTCGATTTTTTGTTTTGTTAAGTTTCATCACTGAAAACGTTTGCTCACAAATATACGTCGATCCAAATAAGCTTGCGCATTTCAATGCATTTATTCGCAACTCTTTATAAGCGGCTTTATCAACGCAACGGTAAAAGTTGAGTAAATTACCTTCATTAAACTTGTTTCGTAAATTATCATCATTTTGCACGTCTATCAATTCCAGCTGTATTGATTCCGGTGTATTTTCGGGTGAAATGTTGAAAGGATTGCTGAAAATGTCTAACAGAGGTTTAACTTTTTTGAAGTCTAGAAAACGATCATGAAAAGCTTATATTAAAATATCAAATTTTTCAACATAAGCGAAATTGACATCAGTTTTATTGAATTTCTCCATAATTTTTTTGTAGTTCGTAAATGGCTGTAATTGGCTGAATTGATTTGTATCCTGAAAAGACTCAATTTGCATTGAAAGGACGAAACATGAGTATAACTGCGAAATCAATTGATCTTTGCCTTGGAGTCGCGTATTTAAGACATTCAAGTGATTTGTGATGTCTACAAGAAACGCTAAGTCACACAGCCAATCAGGGTTGTCGAGTTCGGAGACGTCCTTTTCTTTTCCGCCAGAAATATTTTGATTTCTTCAATTAAGTTAAGAAACCGCTCTAGCGACAACCCACGATTTAGCCACCTTACTTTATTGTAAAATAGGAGATCACCATATTCGCTTTCAATATCCTCGAGAAATGGTGTGAATTGTCGGTGATTGAGACCTCGTGATTTTATAAAGTTTACAGTAGGTACTACAACTTTCATCACATTTACAAATCCCAATAATTTTGAACAGAGGGCCTCTTGATGTATAATGCAATGAAACTGCATTAATTCCTTGGTATCTATGTTTTTAGTTTGTAGATACTCTTTTAACATAGTTATTATACCAGATTTAATTCCAACCATTGAAGATGCTCCGTCAGTCGTAATTATAGATAATTTCGTTAAATCCAAATCCATTAAAGAACATTTTTCCAGAAGAGCTTTGAGCATGTCACTCACCTTGGTTTGACTTGTCAAAGAACTCATACCAATCAGTTCTTCACTCACTTCAAAATTTTGCGTTACACCCCGTAAAAATATTAAGAGTTGAGCAGTGGAACCTACATCTGTAGATTCGTCGAGTGCTATAGAAAAATGCTTAAAACTTTTCGATTTCATAGCTAATTGCTCTTCTATATTAGCTGCTAATGTGGCAAGTCTTCTTTGAACAGTCATCCGATTTAGTTGAATTGTCTCAAACCTCTTTGCATCATTCGGACACATTTTTTTTTTTTGCGGCGATATCTAAACACTGCTTAACAAACTCACCATCTTTAAAAGGTCGACAAGTTTTCGCTATTATTCGAGATATTTCAAATCTAACTTCAGTAGCTGTTTCAGCATCTTGAATTGGTTATGTAAACATAGCTTGCTGGCCTATTAGTTCTCTTTGTAAAGTGGAAATTTTTTGCGTTCGATTTTCGCCGGTTAATTTGGTAAAAGTATGATGCTGGGTTTCATAATGCCTTTTCACATTATATTCTTTCGGAATAGAAACACTACTCTTGCATATTAAACAGACACTTTTGTTATGCGATGAAATAAAAAAGTATTTTTCGGTCCAAATATCTTGAAACTGTCGATTTTCATCTTCAACCTTACGACTACGTTTTTTACTGGGGCTTTGTTTATCCATATCAAAATTGATATTATATTGTTACGTAGGAAGATGCCAAGTTCGAACGACGAAATATTTATTCTTCACAGATTACAATTCAAACAATATAGCGTTCGCTTGTCTTTAGTTAAAGCTTAACTGCCCCGATAGCGGGCGATGCGTTGTATTTATACGAGTTACCTAACATCGAGAACCTACCACATTGTTCGGGGATAATACCGACGTGTTTCGCGAATCTTCGAGTAATCTAGTTGGTTCGCAGATTTCTGGTCTCGTAACAATATGCTTGGAACAACGAGGAGCGTACCTGTCCTACGTAGTAAACCTGAACAAGAAAGTAGTAGGTACTTAAAGATACATATCTTACTAACAATTACAAAAGTTAGAATAAAATAAAAAGTTAAGAAATATTGATTTGAATAGATTTTTACCTACTTTTGTAGTTTCCGAACAATTTTTAAAATTTGTTGGCGAGCCGCATAAATATCGACAGTGGGCCGCATGCGGCCCACGGGCCGCGGTATGTGCATCGCTACCATTCTGTTAAAAACTGCGTCTAACTTTTGCCGAAGGCCACATCCGAAGTCACTTGGAATATTTTTCAAATTAGTAATAGCCACGTCTAATGTGGTTAATCCGTCATTTAATTTGAGATTTTGGTTTTCAAAATAAGTGATTAGCTTTGGCAAATTTGCAAAGTGTTCCTGAAGAAAGCACAACTAATTTTTTAAATGTGTTGTACTTAGCGATGTTATAGGCTATTTATATAGTTCATCGTAATTTCGGCCTGATGCGTCCGATCTCTAGTTATTACGGCGAATGTTTTGAAAAAAATAGAATGTCGCTGAGCTAAGTGTGTAAAATTTCTCTCTGATTTGTTATTTTCATGTATGTAATGAGAAAGAAAAATTTGTGTTGAAATAAAGGATATATTATTATTATTATTATTATTAATTGGATGGTAATTGTGTTGAAAAATATAATATATTTTTTAACCTAAAATAAACATTTCATTGAGAAGTTTCCTATCAAATCACCGTTGTACATATACGAATAATAAATAAAATAGAACATCATATTTTTATATGTAGCATTATCGGCAGATGTTTGAAGTACACTTGTATTCGAAAAACACCAATAGCAGTAACTCGTTATGGCAATAAGTAATAGCCCAAAATGTATAACATCTAATAACAATAATTATAGATCGTAGAATCTATTTTAAGTGTAAATTAAATTCATTACATCTTTTAATGTATTCTCAGATAAGTTTTTATGATAATAATTACATAGTTAAGTCAGTAAACGTTTTATTAATAAACTATATGCTTTTTATCAGCTGATCATAATTTATTAACTAGATCTAGAATCCCAAAAAAATAATATAAAAATGTAGCAACAGACGTTTGAATAATTTATTAATTGAAACATCTCAATTCGAAATATAACAAAAGCAATTTGATTTCGTCTTAAATTCTTGGAATAATTTTTATTTTTGAAAACCAGCACTTTCTATAAAAGCTTTACATCTAGCTCTATTTATCATTTACGCAAATTGAAAATTGCTACCAATAACACAGGCCTGCATTTTTCAACTCTTTGAATGCTGATTTAAAATTTTAACTGTTTTCCAATCATTGGGTAGCGCTGATTTCAAATCTGCTTTTATTTTTTTTGTATCACGTAAGGTTATTTTTCGAACTAGTAAAATCAAAAAATATAGAAAAAAACACGATTTATTTCATTTATAAGCTAGTTTTATATTATATTAAAAAAAATACAAAAATATACACATAGAAAATATTATAAATAGTTATTTATTCTTTATGCTCCTTAAAAAAACATTTTCGTTTTTCAGAAAAGCTTCGTTTGGTTGTTTTTCTGTCATATTCAGCTAAAGGAAGATCTGAAGGTAGTTTCTGAGGCAAGCAATTTTTCTTGTTTCAACCTAGACCCCAGTAGGTACTTCAGAAAGATCTTTTGAAAGTCCCAAATCTCTTACTAAATCATTCAGTTCGGGTTGTGAAAATAGCTGAGGTTGGTTTTGACCTGAGGTTGATGGATCAAAATCACTATCCATCTGTACGGAGCCGGAAGTTGAAGAGGTTTCAATATCTTCTTGTAGTACTTTGGGGGGTATAGGTATAGGTACATGATTACCGTGAGGAACTGGTCTGATAGCTGATTTAATATTGTTTGGGTACAAAATATGTTTCAAAGTTTTTATATTATGCCCCTTAATATCACAAAGACAAAAGTAGCAATCTTCATGATGATTTTGTGGTTCTCTCCAAACCATCGGTATTCCAAAAGGAAGGCTTTTTCTATTCCCTTTGGTCCAATGTCTTAAACCTTCTTCACATACCTTACAAACAACGTGCGGTGCCCAATCTTTATCTTGATCTCCTAATTTGATTTTAAAATAAGCATAATATGCATTTTTCACAAATTCACCAATTGGTCTCTTAAAATTTTTCAAGACGAAATATCCACAAATATAACAGAAATCATCTGGTTTGTTTTGCCAACACCGGCTAGACATATTTTTAAGAAATGTTTATTTATCAAATACCACGCACAACACTAAAGACAAATTAATTTTACTTGTTTACTGATCGACACTCAGAGCTGTAAATGACATTAAAATATACATTTTGTTTGGAGTGATAAACTTGAAATCCTTCTTCGCAGTACTAATAGAGTGAAAGCATAATAAATAGGTTTTAGCAGGTAAAAATTCCCGGAAATCTTGTCCAAAATTAATACATGTAATAAAAGATTTACATCAGGTAATGAGAGCCTATTTAACAAATTTCTTTAAGACCACAACAGAAAATCATTTTTGGGTTAATACCTAGAATTTGAAGTAGTACATTCATTTTAAAATGTAATAAAATGCCTATTATAAGACTTTTTTTTATATTTTTTTCTTTTTCTTTTGTGAAAAAAAAAATCTGTGGGTGGTAGAGACCAACTGTATTTTAATTAGTTATTGCTATATAAAAACTGAGTTTAACAAACAAAAATCACGTCATCACAAATTTTATGCAGGCCTGTGTAATTAGTAAAATATTAATTTGTTCTTAGCTTTAGTGAATGTAATAGCAAAACAACTTAAGATAGACCCACAAAACTACCCCCACTTACATGACTTAACTACGTCTTTAATTTTTATAAACCTTCATCAAGATTTCTAACAGAATAAATAGAAAAAAATTCACGGAAGACTTGAAAGATATAAAACCACCAAAATAAACTTCAAAAGATAATGTATCAGACAATAAAAACAACATACTTTAAAAAAAAATTAGCACAAGACAAAGAAATGGCTAATGAAACGATATAAACAAAAATAAAATAGAAAATATTAGGATTCATTTTTCTTTCTTTTCTGGAAATTATATTATATTTCTGGAATTATATTAGTTTTTGCATATCACGTCAAAATGAAGCTCTATACAATACTATGCTCTGATGCGGCTAAGTGGTAACTTACATAAGACCTGTTACGATATAAAGAAAGCATAAAATTTAATAATTCATTTATTTATTTTAATACAATATTAGTCACGAGTATAGTGGAAGTATTTAGTACACAATAATCATTAAAAAATTACAAGAGTATTTGTAAAAGGAAAAATAACAATCAGGACACATACATTTTCGATTGTAGGAATTTCTGCTATGTATTTTGGTTTGGCAGTCCCTTTGAACACTCTAACAGTAGTCGGGCATCATATGAGCATCCCATCTTCCTTGGTACCGCGTCTCTATGATTTTTAAATTTTGATGAAATCTCTTGCCTTGTGCATCGCTTATAGCACCTAAATTTTCGGGAAACCTATGAAGATGACTATGAAGGAAATGAAGCTTTATGCTCATGTTACAGCTTAGGCGGTGAAATTTTTTAAACATTGACCGCACTAGATCTTTATAATTGCAGGATTTTTTGTTTCCAAGAAAATTGTTCGCGACCATCGTGAATGAAGTCCAGACTTCTTTCTCAGCTTCGTTCATAGAGTTGATGAAATTTGGATCTCTCATTAAAGTTCTAACTTGAGGTCCATCAAATACCCCAGTTTTAATTTTTGCGTAACTTAGTCGTGGAAACTTTTCACATATTGCAGTGGATTTTTCCCCGAAGAAACTGGGTTATGGACAATAAGAAAATTAAGTACATTTATTTAACATGCTTATTTGTTTTATATCTAGGTATATTCACATGTTTAGATTTTTGAGCTATTTATTAAGACAGTGACTGTACACTATTTGAAACTTTACAGGAAGGAGTCCGTCTCGCGGTCCTATTTTGTAGCTTTTCCGCTTGATGCCGGATCATGCATCCGATTAAAGTTGAACATTATTTTTTACATTCAGGTGTTTGGATTTAAAGTCGGTTTATTTTATTTATTGTGTTTTTGATGTGTATTTCATTTACGAATTTTACGAGAGTTCGTGATCTCGTTTGTTTTAAATTTAAATATATTTGGTATCTCTCGCCCTAGATTTTGTGTAAAGGTGTTTATATCGATGTAAGTACTTCACACATTTGATTTATATAAATTTCTATTTCGAGATAATTCTTTGATATCCGTGCTTGTATCTTAAATTTTCATTATTGTTGATAGTAGAGATATATGGATATTTAAGAAAATTATCATGTTTTTGTGAGGGAGTTTTTTTATGTCAAGATTTTCTAGAACTTTTTGATTCAGGATTTTGGAGGGAATATTTTATCATGTTTATGTTGCGCATGATCTGATCATTGACACGCGTGGTTAACAGTTGGTTTCTGTTGACGTTTGAAGTTTGGGGGTAAAGTAAATATTTGAATTTGACAATTTTCTTAATTATTTATTAGTTTTATTATTGCTCGCGAGTCATAGGAGGTTTTTCTCAATGTGCGTGTAATTTATCACACAGACTGTTTCCTCCTAGCTTTAGTTATTCAAGCTTTAGCTCTCTTTACATTCGGTAAAGGGTTTTTTTTTTAATTTTTTTTTTAAATAAATCTTGTTAAGGAAAATAGTGTATTTATTAATGGTACTTTGAATTTTATTTTCCACGTTCTTGCTTGTGCGAAAGCAAGACCTGAGGTACGAAGATCCCAGCTAGAAGAATCGACGATTGAGCTAATCCGGACATTTGTGGTGAGCTGCATTTATAAGCAAAGGCACAGTTCACTGCAATATGTACTGGAAGCAGTTACCTTGCAAATCTAGAGCTTTAACATGTTGCTCCATAAGACCCAATTTCATGTAAGGAGGGGATTAGACTATGTGGTTTCTAATTGGGCTCAAATGAAAAAAACTTAAGTAATTTCTTAAAAATTATTTATTAATACTGTTGCACAACACAATACGCAATATACTGAAACAAGGAACAAAAAAGACAATACAAAAAACTATTTAGAATTTCGAAAATACAATAGCAGAAATATCAAAGCATCCAATGTTTCACTTCCAAGCCTGCTTCGTAGTTTATTGCCAACATAAGCAGCAGCTGAAAATGCTCGCTCAGGTTCTACACTGGTTGGAGGAATAGACAATAAATATTATCCATGATATCCATGAACTCTTCCATTTTCGAACAGGCTCATTTCGTGTCTAATACTATTTACCAGCCTCGATTCATTTTGTACTTCAGGATCTTGGGATTCCATGCTCTTATTAATTTCTAGCTGTAACTTTTCCTTTAGTATCTATTGGGGTTGGGAGGTTTGTTGCATTGGCTCATCATCTGTTTGATCCTGACCTTTCTTCCTCTTCCGTGTCATCTCGACTATTTAGTCTTTTAACAATACTCTTTATTTGCGCCCTCACTAAAGCCTGTGTAGGAACTGGAAATAAGTCAAGCCATTCCAAATCCGATAATAACTGATTTTCAACATCTTTTCGTGGATTTTGTAAATAATTCAACACACCAGTTAAATGATCATTTCGTCGTTGCTTTATACGTTCCACTAAGGATGTTTTCATTTTATTGGTGTGTGCTGAGTTTTTGCTAGACAATTGTTTTATAAGAAATTTCAAAGCGGCATCAGCTGCGCATAAATTATCATCTCGTCGACAGATTGCTTGTACTGTTAATTTAATTGTGGTGAGCACATCAACAATTTTATTTCCCAAGTCAAAATCAGCATCTTCTAAACGGATTGGATGATTGAGAAATATAAGAGCTTTTTGAATGCAGGTTTTTAAAAGAGAAAATCGTTCCAGAATGGTTAAAAGACTATTCCACCTGGTTTTACAGTCCAAAAGAAGTGACAGCCTCTTTTTCATGTTCAATCTTCACATATTTTTGAAGTACTGTTTTATTTTACAATGGTGATCTTTTGAAATACACTACAACTTTGCGGATTTTCATTATCAGCTCATTAATGTTTCCATCTTTCGTTAATTCTGGTATGTGTTCTCGCGCAAGTTCATTTTGTGATATTAAGATTAAACCTGATTCTGGACAGTCTAAGTCTTCTAAATTGTCATCATTATCGCTATCGTTCATACAATCAGCAGTCACAGCTGGTTCATTTATAGTATCATCTGAGTTTGAGGTAGGGCTGTCTTGCCTGTCTTGGAAATAATTCTTTATTTTATAAAGCATATCACAGACGGCCAAATTAATGTCATGTGCGAGACACCGTTGTTGTTCAGTGCAAACAAGCTGTCACACCTTTATCAGAACGTTCGGTCCATCAGTTACAGTACAAATTTACTTAGATGCTCTTTCAATAAACGAAGACAATTTTCAGCCGTCATACTTCCATGAATAGGAACGAGTCATAAGCTCCAAATTTTTTTATATGAATGAACTTTGACAGCCATGTATCGTTTATGGACGTGTGTGGACGTTGATGTCCACTCGTCAAAAGACTGAATTTTTCACCTGCACTTTTCATGTTTTAATTCTGCAGTTACTTGCTTTCTGATTTTTTCACTGTAATTCATAACACGCTTTCGAATTGTGACGGCTGATTTTGGTAAATCCGTGTATTTCGCTAAGAGAAATTTTCTCAAATCGTCTGAAGTTATACGAATACACTGAATGGAAATCCATCTAATGCAATCATTCTTGCCAAGACATCATCCAGACTATCGTCGGCACTTTTAGTAAAATAATCTTCTAACTTTCGTTTAGCTGGCGGCGGTGATGTGTTCAGATTTTCAGAATGTTGAATTGTTGAAGCTGTTAAACGATTAACATCAGCTAAAATCTTAATGTTATGATTTGATGACAAATGTGTATGTAATCCTTTAGTCGATCCACTCAAAGTCTTGAGAATGGCAGGGCATCGCTTACATTTAGCACTATTTCCCTCTTTCGCAACTAAAAAATAATTCCACGCTGACGACGGATCACTGGTTTTTTTTTATGATGAAGAAAGTCTCCAGTCATTTAAAATAACTTTTTCAGATAATTGACATTTAAATTCAAATGACGTAACCTGCGTAACCTTGTAGCTGGTAGAATAATAAATGAAAAAAGTAAATCCTAATAAACGTATTCATACTTTCGTACAGGGAATCCCCGACGGGGAATCCCTCGCAATAATATTATGATATATCATGTGAGGTGATCGCGTGATTCTCCTGTTGGCCCGTTGGGGAATTACTTTAACAGTATCGCAGGCGCGGCTCGTGATGACGTATTTTGGTTTGCAGTACAATGATACGAGTGCCTCGTGTGTTTTCGGTGTTTACTAAGTAAACGTTACATTTAGTACACGAGAAAACACGAAGCACTCGGATCATTGTACTGCAAACCAAAATACGTCATCACCAGCCGCGCCTGCAGTATCGTATTGAAGTATGCCGTGCGGGGAAGTCCCTTCTAAGTTACACATTATTTGGGCTGTACCTGTGTAGTTCTTTTATCGTATGGCGTACCTAAGGTTGATTTTTTGTCTTTATGTAATAAGTGCCTTTAATACCTAAAGGCTGGGCAAATTTGAGGTTAGGAAGTAAATTGGCTTAAAAACACACTGTTTTTTGACAAATTCAGTTTTATTGATACCAATGTAAAGTAGAAATATGGGAATTAATAATGGAATATGATGTCGAGCAAATGTCCACCTCTAGCACGTCGGCAGACGTCCGCACTTTTCACAAAATTTTGAACCACATTTTGCAACAAAGCTTCGCTTATCTCGGCAATGCAGAACCGAATTTCATCTTTCAGAGCGTCAGTTGTTTGTGGTTTGTTCACGTAAACTCGGTCTTTTAAATGGCCCCAGAGAAAATAACCAAGCGGCGTTAAATCACAAGAACGACACTGCCAAATTGACATCGCCAAATCGAGAAATTACGCGACCGGGAAATTTCTCATGCAATAACTGAATTGTTTGGCCGGCTGTGTGGCTTGTGGCGCCGTCTTGCTGAAACCAAAGGTCATTGATGTCAAAATTAGCCAATTGTGGCCACAAAAAATCAGTTATCATGGTTTGGTAGCGCAGAGACTTCACGGTGACGGCGTTTCCTTGCTCATTCTCGAAAAAATACGGGCCGATGATGCCTCCTGACCACAAACCGCACCATACGGTTACTTTCTGTGGATGTAATGGTTTATCGAGGACTGTTTGTGGATTTTGTGAGCCCCATATGCGACAATTTTGTTTGTTTACATAACCGCCTAATTGAAAATGGGCCTCATCACTAAAGATGATTTTGTTGAAAAAAGCGTTGTTTTCGTTCAGTTTTTCAAACAGCCAATTCACAAACGTTCGACGCAAACAATGGTCGGCCGGCTTTAATTCTTGAACGAGTTGAACTTTATAAGCGTGAAGATGAAGATCTTTATGCAAAATGCTGCGCAAAGTGCCTCTGGTGATGCCCAATTATTGCGAACGTCGACGAGTTGATGATCCAGGCTCATTCTCAACACTTTGCTGTACAGCGGCTATGTTTACATCACTACGGCCACTACGAGCGTATTGTTTTGGTCTATTGTCAGCAACAGTACCGTGAGCCTCGAATTTAGCGACTAAATTACGCACAGCGGTCTCAGAAGGAGTCTGATTTCGAGGAAAAGCTGCTCGAATTTTGCGAAGTGATACAGTAAAATTTTCACCATTTTGATAGTAAATTTCCACAATTAAAATTCTTTGATCAAGAGTGTAGCGTTCCATGGTTAAAATTTCCCAACTTTTTACTAAATAAATGTCAAAGGATGACAGCACAATTCTTGAAATTTCATCATTTGACAGCCAAATTAATTCGTAACCTCAAATTTGCCCACCTGTTATAATCTATATAAGGTCATTGTCAAGGCGCAACGGATTACGGAATGCAAACTGACAATCCCGAAAATCCCGAGGTTAGGCAAGTACAGTACCGGAATTTACGGGATCAAAACCCGGCCGGGATCCCGGGATATTCTCTAGTTGCAGGTGAATATATCGAAAAAGAAAAATAATTTTGTAGATTTATTTTGTCTCCTTTTCCTCTATTCCGCGAACTTAAAAAGATTCCCTCGTATAATGACCAAACACTATTTCAACATAACATTCCACGGCTGTTTTGTTGTCAATTAACTGTGACTTATACAGAAGTATTTATTAATGATCAATGTTACACTATACCTATTTACGAAATAAAATATATCGATCGCAATATAAAATATCAATAACAATTGAATGCGCCTAACACACGAACAGTAGCAACCGATATTCTAGTTGGCAAGATTGTACGTTATTCATCCGCATTACCCTACACACCATGGTAAATTAAAGATACGCGTTACAGAGCGGTTAGCATCACGGAAAGAGTGTCAGTGCTCTTGGAGAGGTGGAAGAAAGAGGCAGCAGAGAAGAGAGGTATTAGAAAGAAGCAGTGGCATCGACAGTCGACATGTGTTGCTTAAATTACCGACTGTAAATGTCAACCTTTTCACCAATGGGTGCTGGTTAATGCCCACGCCCTCTGCCTACCTTCAACCAATGAATGTACTCATGTGTAGTTACCACGTGTGTCACTTCTAGGACTCACCGTTTACTCCTCTCTGTTCTCATGCAACGGAGCATACCTTTAGATCTGTTGGTACGTACAGTGGGACAGGTAATATTGATTATCCAGCACCATCGTTATTCCAATCGTGTGTCAATTCGTGCCGGTATTTGCCTTTTAATATGTTTCTTGCGGTTTGAACTGCTGCAGTTTACGGTGGCAGTATTGGTAGGGCCTGATGCGAACAAAACGGGCGAATCAAATAAATTGTGATCTCAATTATTGATTGGGATGGGATACAAGAGTTTAATGATGCAAAGGTGAATATTCATTTATTGCAAATAAATATGTTTTTTAATAGAGTAAAGAAAAACAATTTCATATTTCCGTAACATGCAAATATTTAATTTGGCAACTCTGAGGAATTGGCATGCTTGGTTATTCACTTTGATTTATCTTTTTGAGTTAGAATATTGTCTGTAATAATGGATGACATAGGATTATTAGTAAATCAATATTAACTGATATCATAAGTGAGGTCTGTCAAAATGTTATTTGAAACAAATTTTACAAATAACAAGTGTTCATTTGAAAAGCCAATCTAGTAGCATGTTATTTACTGAGAACATTTTGAAGTATGTCGTAAATTAAAATTTACTACTTAACCTACGAAGTCGTATATTTTGACAGTTTCATACATACAAATAAATAACAAATAATAGGTATTTATTGAAAACTATAACAAATGTTGAAAATGTTGTCCTTCAAGATCAATGCACTTCAAAATCCTCCGTTCAAAATTTCTGATGATATTCTGCAACATTGCTGGATTGTTATTAATTTCCATGCATTTCTGTTCGATTCTCTGTAGCATATCATTCAAATTCAATATAGGTGTTCGAAATATGTTATTTTTTAGATAAGGTCACAAAAAGAAGTCGCAAGGTGTTAAATCGCATGAACGTGCAGGCCAGGCAATTTCAGTATTTCGACTAATTATACGCTCATCAAAAAATTCTCTTAAATAATCCAAAGATTCTGCAGTACAGTGACAAGGTGCTCCGTCTTGTTGGAAATATGCATTTTGAAGTTCATCATCATGCAACTGATTGACAAATGGTTGTAAAATTTCCGTACCGTTGAGCAGTTAACGTTACCTGAAAAAATATTGGTCCAATGATTCGCCTTTGGCTTATCGCTGCCCAAACACCAATTTTCTCTGGATGTAGCGATTCTTCATTAATTACATGTAGATTTTCACTACTCCAAATTCTTGTATTTTGTGAATTTAGGTATCCCGTTTTATAAAACCATGCTTCATCAGTAAATATGACTCTTTGCGAAAGTTCTCCATTATTGTTCATATTTACAAACCAATTACAAAACTGTAGTATACGTGGGTAATCAATTTCTAACAATTCTTGTACTGCTGTGACACGGTATGGATAAAGTTGCATATCTTTTTTTAATAACTTGTGAGTTGTACCAACAGAAAGGTTTATTTGTTGACTCAAATGTCGAACAGATGTTTGTGGTTCATTTTCCATTATTTCTTCAACACGATTGACAACTTTAAGTGTACGTTTTCTTAACTGCTCCGCTGGCTGATTTTCTTAAGAGACTACCAGTTTCAGAAAAAAGTTTTAAAGTTCTATCCAAAGTATTCTTAAATTGTATATAATCTATTACAAAATGTGGACACTCAACTTGAAATTCTACCATGCAATCCTGAACTGAATAAACCCATAAACCATCAATTTTATTACCACTTCGAAAATAAGCCTGGACTAAAAAAAATTTATGTTCTAAAGTGAAAGCCATTTTAAAACTGAGAAGCAATTTATTCAAACCAGAATCGACGCACGATTATTTTATGCACTAACTGATATTTGTGATTGACATTATCAAATGTCATTTGCATTAGGTTTACGGAACAACAAACACATACTAATATATTTGCGTATTATTCTATCAAAATTTCAAAGTAACCTAGATTGACTTTTCAAATGAACACTTGTTATAGTTATTTATTAAATTAGGGAAAACTAGGAAAGAGTCGAAGTAAGAGCTAAAATCTCCAGTTTTCCCCGTGTTACACTATTTTTTTTCTATAACCACTTTGAAACACAAGAAATCACATAAGAAACATTTAACATAATTTAATAGGGTAAGTCTGGGATATACCAGTGTCCCGTATTGTTATGTTCAAATTTTAGGAGTATAAAATAGACTTCATTTCAAGTAATAAAAACGCAAAACTTGTATACCCATTTTTATTTGTTTCAAAGTTACAGATCTATGAATGTGATTGTCAGATCATGAGAAAAATGTAATCCTAAAGTCGATACAGACTGATTTTATTTAAAAAAAGTTATACGATTCAATAATAGGCCTGTAATTGTTAACGTCGCATAATAAAATGTTATCCTAAAATAAATAAACGCGTGTCGTAGTGCATGCAGTAATATCTTGGAGATCTACAAAAAAGAGTACTGGAAATTGATTTATGATAAAGAAGGTTCTTACTTATTTCGTAGGTGCTGAACCATGAATATCATACAATAAACAAATGTTCTGATTACTGTTAACGTTGCATTTTTTAATAAAGGATTACATTACGTTTCAGTTCATACAACAGCTTATTAGTGAGTGGACACGTTTTTTTTATTCAAAATGCCTTACCGTTTTTCTTCTCAAGAGTATGCGGACATGCATTTTGTGTATGGCTACTGTAACGGCAGTGCACGTCAAGCAGTTATTGAATACTGACATCGGTTTCCTGAGAGGCGCATTCCTCATTACAGAACGTTTCTGGAAGTATACAGACAATTTCGGGAATGCGGACTGCGTCATTATCTTTTCGACCGAGGAGTAAATTTGCCAGCAGACTTAGAGGAAGAAGCAGTAGCTATTGTTACAAGCAGGGCAATTGTATTCGTATATTGTTGTATTAAATCTAAATTTAATTTAATTATCCTATTTGGATTGCAATGGGTCTTTCAAATTGAGCGCCTTATTTTAAGAATAAGTAATATATATATATCTTCTTCTTCCGCGTTTCCACTGTTTGATCTTCGTAAAGACCGGTGCTGGTTTCTGGACGACGTTTCGGCAAAATCACATTTGCCATCTTCAGGTCTGCGATAACTGTCTGCTTCTGGTTCTGGTTATTCGTAAACTGACGTAGTTGAGTTTAGGATGATGGTTATATACCCGCTTAGCGTTCTGGTTGGTTACACTTGGTTGATTGTGTGCACGACTCCTTGTCGTTGGGCCTGTAGCTGGAATGTACTGGCTGGGTTGCGGTGTAGGTGTTTTTGTTTGTTGTTGACAACTTCTTTGCTTAATACTGGTTTCCATGCTGCTGGTAGTCTCTAGGTATCATCTCGCGAATTCAAATTGTCCGGACGTTTCTCAATTTCGATACCTTCCCTGATAATTCTGGTTTTCATATGTTCTATGTTCGCCAATAATTTGGTATTGCTGAAGTCTATCGTGTTGGACGTTTCTTTTACATGCTGAGCCAAAGATGAAGTTTTCTCGCCTTTTCTTACGGAGTTTTGGTGTTCGTCTCTTTTACGTTTGCCCTTCTGCTTGTTTGGACGATGCACGTCTTCTCACAAATTCGGTGGTACCTTTGTCATAGGGGAAGTAGGTTTTGGCAATGGATTCCTTTTTTTCATCTTGTGGCGTGGCTCGTTTAGGTTTTAATGCTTTGTTGATTGCCCGTTTGCTAAAGCCATTCTGCTGGAGTGCATTGTGGAGTTTATCCATTTCTTGAATGACGTTATCTACATCTGCTAATCTCTGTGATCTTGTTACTAGGCTCTTCACTACTGCTTGCAACTGAGCCGGGTGGTGGTGAGACTGTGCGTTGAGGTAGCGATCTGTATGTGTGAATTTCCGATACACTGTATAGCTTAATTCTCCATTTGATTTCTTCTTAATCAAAACGTTGAGGAATTGTAGTTGTTTGCTTGATTCTACTTCCATTGTGAATTTTATTTTTGGATGGATACTATTCAGATGTTCCAGGAAGCTCGTAAGGTGATCTTCTCCATGTGTCCAAAATTACGAACGTATCGTCAACATATCGTAGCCAAAGCTTGGGTTTATGGGTGGCCGTCCGTAGTGCTGTTTTCTCCAAGTTTTCCATAGTCTTCCGAAGCCCAATTTCCATTGGTCCCTGTCTTCCCATA
Organism: Melolontha melolontha; assembly: GCA_935421215.2. Lineage (NCBI taxonomy): Eukaryota > Metazoa > Arthropoda > Insecta > Coleoptera > Scarabaeidae > Melolontha > Melolontha melolontha. The sequence continues at coordinate 171,688,370 of OW285239.1, read as the reverse complement.
AGTTGTTTTCCTAACCTCTCACTTTTATTTTCTTGTCGATTCCTTCCCTCCAAGTTCTTCTAGGTTTCCCTCTTCTGTGCTTTCCTTATGGAGTCCATTCCATAACTAGCTTTGGTAGCCGTTCACCTGTCATCCGTTGCACCTGTCCATTCCATTGAAGTTGTTTCGTTTTGATGTCATCTATTATGGTATGCTTGACTCCCACAATTTCTCCTATTCTCTGATTTCGTACTCTGTCCCTTCTAGATCTACCTGCATCTCTTCTCCAGAAGTCCATTTCTGTTATCAGCAAAGCTTTTACTGCTTTATCTTTAGGTGGCCAGACTTCAGAGCTATAAGTTGCTATGGTCTTAACAGTTGTATTGTACAGGTTGCGGCAAAAAGGTAGGTAGGATTTCAAATAGTGGTTGCTCGCTTTGTAAAACCGGCAACACTGTGCACGCGGTCGCGTTAGGTAGACAAAAGTATGCAATTTTCAGTTATCGACATGGCTTGGAGCGGAGTGCATCGTGCTTTCGTTGTCGAGGAGTTTATTAGAAATAGGGAATCTGTAATAGCGACGCAGCGTGCCTTCCGTAATCAGTTTGATGTTGTTCGGCATGGCGCGGTTCCGGATGGAAGAACAATTCGTCGGTGGGTTCTAAACTTCAGGGAAACAGGTTCTGCGCTTAAACGAAAATCTACTGGCCGACCAAGGACAGTAAGAACACCGGAAAATGTGAATGCAGTAAGAGATTCCGTACAACAGTCTCCTAGGCGTTCAGCTCGTAGGCATGCAGCTGCTTTGGGAATTTCCGATAGAAGTGTTCGAAGAATTTTACACAACTCACTCCAAATGCATCCGTACAAAATGATGGTAGTGCAGGAATTAAGAGAAAGAGATTTTGAAACCCGTACAAATTCATGCCGGGATATTCTTCAAAACATTCCCCGAGGCGCTGTATTCATGTCTAGCGATGAAGCTCACTTTCATCTATCGGGTACCGTAAACAAGCAAAATTTCCGTTATTGGTCGGCAAATAATCTACAGGAATTACATGAGCGACCACTTCACAGTCCAAAGGTTACCGTCTGGTGTGCAATATCTGAATTCGGCGTGTGGGGCCCTTACTTTTTCGAAGAAGATGGAATAACGGTAACAGTCAACGGAGATCGATATTTTGATATGATTAACAATTTCCTGCGTCCAAAAGTTAACGAGTTGAACGAAAATCACCGAGAACATCTTTGGTTCCAGCAGGATGGTGCTACATCGCACACCACGCGTCGTTCACTTAATCTTCTTCAAGACATGTTCCCAAACAAAGTGGTGTCTTTACGGGGTGATCTCGCCTGGCCGCCGCGTGCGCCTGATTTGTCGCCTTGCGACTTTTTTCTTTGGGGTTACCTCAAATCGAGAGTTTTTACACATCGTCCGCGGACTTTGGAAGAATTAAAGGGAGCCATAAGACCAGAAATTGCCGCAATTTCCCAAGAAATGATCCATCGGGTAATGACGCGCTTCCGTGAGAACCTACAAGAGTGCATCGACAATAATGGCCGTTATTTAAAAGATATCATTTTTAAAAAATAACGCTCCTGAATGGCATGAAATGTAGATTTAAGAAATAAAATATGAAATGTTTGGTTTATGTGGTTTGGTTTTTATTGACATCCCAAATAGTACCTATCATTTTGCCGCACCCTGTATATTAGGATTTTGTTTTTTTGGAGACCTTTTCAAGAAATAAATTATTATTATTAATTGTCGAGAATGGAGGTAATTTTAAGCGTTTTAATAAATTAGCAAATTGAATTCCTTTTCACCGAAAAGAAAAAGTGGATATTTTGATTGAACTCAATTAAATAATTTAATTTTTTTTGCAAAATAAAATATTTTTCCTAACAATATTTGTTTGGTCTTTTACTTATCTTTATATTTTCCTTAAGTAGAATGGTTAAATTTTCGTTTAGTCATTCTAACAAACACTACATGTACTGAATTAAGTCTAAATAGATATGCAACTTTTACGTATTTCAAAAATAAACAGCTACGCATAAATTATAAGAAAAACATTAATAAAACTTTAGAGTTGTACACGATATTTACCACATATCGTGTACAACTTGCGGAAAGGAAGTGGTGGAGGTGTAAATTTCCCGCCGCGTCCAGACAATCTCATTACAATACGCGTTACTTGCATTTTGAGCCGCACCTAAAAATCCCTCGTGTTCTTTTCAATCTCTCCGGTAATATGCATGCTATTACCGTTATTATAATACACACACACTACAGGCAAAAACAGTGGGAATGATTTCGCAATATTAATTTACATTAATTTATTTAACTGATTTCCGTGTAAAAATGAATAAAAAATAATATTTGTTCTAATATTAACTTGGTCTTTGTTGTATGTACCGTCTATGCCCTTTATTTATTGAACAACTGATTATCAGAAAGCGGAATTGCCAAATTGCCCCGATAAAATGCGGTGGCGGTATTAGATATAGTATGCGTGTTATAACAGCCCACTATTTGCTTGCTCGATTGCATTCGTCGAGCAGATGTTGTTATATCCGTCGTTATTGTGTCTATCAATTCATAAAATTCTATTTTACAGCGGTGCATATGTATTTTCTTAGATACCAGAAGTAGATACATTTATATGTAACGAGCCATCGAAAAAATTCATAATTGGAGTAGACTGTGAAATTGGGTTGGTACTTTAGCCACTTCCACATAATGACACATTACTTGATGCTTGACAGTTTCATTGTAAAAAAAAAGGTTATGGCATTGAAATGATACTACAACAAAAAAGAAAACAAATAATATATTTAATATCGAAATCATAATCAAAATTTACATATAGCTACAAAAGTTGGTGAAAATGTTTTCTATTTACATCTAAACACAAACCAACTCTTTTCCGCAATCCAGCAAAAACTTTATGCAGCATTTGCGGTGAGTTGTTGATCTATTCGCACTTTTCTGTTATGCGAATTCTCGGTTGTTCCAGATTATGAATTGGCGTTGAATAAATCGAATTTTTGATGTATGGCCATACGAAAAAATCACATGTGTTTAAATCGCAAGACCTAGTTGGATATGGGATTTCAGTGTTCCTGCTTATTATTCTGTTATCAAAAAATTCTCTGAGATATTGAAGTGTTTCTCTGGTCGTATGTGCTGTTGCACCATCTTGTTGGAAATACCCATTTTGTAATTCCTCATCATCCAGTTGATTTATGAATGAGCCGAGTATCTCATTGCGATATCGTGCAGCAGTAAGTGTACCTTCAAAAGAAATGGGACCTACCAATCTTCCTCGACATATTCCAACCCAAACACCAACTTTTTGGGGATGCAATGTTTTTTCAACAAAAAAAGGAGGATTTTCGGAGGACCAACACCTCATATTCTGTGAATTAACATGTCCAGAAAGATAAAACCAGGCCTCATCCGTGAAAAAAACTGTGCTAAGAATATCCTAATTGTGTAGATTATTTTGAAACCATTGACAAATTCCACTCGTCTTAAATAATCCACTGGATAAAGTTCATGAAAACATTGCAGCTTGTATGGATGACAATGTAAGACTTTTTTAAGAATGAATTGGCACGTACCATAATATAAATTTGTTTGTTGGGTTACTACTGAAATGGATGTTTTTGGATTTTCATCAATAATATGCTGAAGGGCTTCAATATTATCAGCTGTACGTTTAGATGGCCGTCCACTTCCAGTTTTTCGACCGACGCTACCAGTCTCTCTGAATAACTTTACACAATTTGTCAAAACATTGTAAAAATCATTGTAGTCAAACACTAATTCAGGATGTTCTTCACTAAAATCAGCCATGCATTCCGTAATTGAATACTGCCACTCGCCATTTACTTTCACACCTGTACGGAAGTAACATTCGATAATTTTTGCTTTTTGTTCTATGTTGAATACCATTTTTTAAATAAATTTAATTTTCTTAATAAGAGTTTTGAAAAATTTGACTCAAACTTTAGTTTCAATGTCAAACAATAAATGTCATTATGTGGAAGTGGCTAAAGTACCAACCCAATTTCACAGTCTACTCCAATTATGAATTTTTTCGATGACTCGTTATAACATAGTATATACATATACTTAAACAAGTAAGCGCTAATGCTAAGAGAATGAGAAAAATTCAGTAATTTTGCTCTGTTTAATGCTTGCTTTTTCTGCCTTTTGAGCTCTTTTTTTCATTTCAGATAGAATTAGAATGTGATGTTCGGATTCACTATTTTCCTGAGGCCACTTCAAACACGTTTCGAAACTTTTGATGGCTTCTGTGTGGTTTACCGATCTTGATATCGTTTCTTCTTCTCAACAGAGCTCGATTCATCTTGAACATGCTTCAAAATATCCATATCGTTCATAGATTCAGATGATTCTGTTTGTCCGACGGCCCAATCAACAATTTCTTGTCTAGTTACATTGCGAGAAATGTGGTTCATCAGCGCGGTAACTTCCTCTATTTGTTTCTATATACCCTGTAACTTCATTTTATTCTTCTATTGAGGCAGTGGAAGATTATCATCTTCACTCCAACCACCATCGTCAACATCATCATGCCTCGAATTTTTTCATGAGTTCTGGTCTTACATTTTCCCAGGCTCTTGCTAATCCTATTACAACATCTTTCAGGTTAATTTTTTAAGTTCTACAGAAAGATTTACTTCTTCAGAAGAAACAATCCGTTTTAAAAATTCTTTTCTATAATGCAACTTGATTGCTTGAATTACATTTTGATCCATTGGTTGCACTAGCGTTGTTACATTTGGCGGCAAAAACATCATACAAATTTTTTTATAACATAATCTTCAGGGTGTCCTGGTGCGTTGTCTAAAATTAACGATGCTTTTGCGTCTAAATTCAGCTGTTGCATTCTTCTTCAAACTGCCGGAACAAAATCTTCATAAAACCAATTCTTAAAAATTTCTTTGGTAACCCAGGCATTTTTCTGTCCTTGGTACATCACTGGTAGTGATTCATTTCCACAAGTCCTTGGATTTTGAGATTTGCCCAGAACTAACAGTCTCATTTTATGCGTTCCAGAAATATTAGAGCAAGGCATAAATGTAATTCGTTGCTTATTCATTTTTCTGCCTGGAGCTGATGCTTACGCTTGGTGAGCAAGTGTTTTTTGAGGAAGTGATTTATTGTCCGCTTTCGTCTGCATTGTAAATATTCTCATGCCACACGATTTTATTTCGAAAAAATTTTTTAAATGGCTCTACAGCTGCCTCATTACTAGACAATTTGTCTCTTGGAATTGACAATTGTCGAATTCCATACCTCTGTTTGAATTTATCAAGTCATTCGGAACTAGCTTTAAAATTATCATTGTGAGTTTGATCATAAAAGAATTTAGCCTTTTCACGTAAAATTTCTCCCGATATTGGAACACCTAGAATAATTTAAGTTTTACGTAGATAGATATGTCATTCATTTTGGTACATACCTCCAGATCTTTTCTGGATAAACCAGGTATAAACCGCTTTATCAACGTCGGGTTATGCACTCACTTTTAATGTTTTACGATTATTGGATAAGGAACTGGATGTGACGCCATATAATAAAATTTTTGTTCTTTTTGACGTCGAAAATCGTTGATTTTCCCATTTTGTACTTTAATGATAAAGCAGTCACTGTATGACCCGCATTCCCCCCCCCGCATAAATCGTTAATAAGCTCAATTTTTTCTTTTATCCACAAAGTAATGTGTATCTTTTAGAAGTCATTTTGCGAACTGAACATGCGACTGACAGTTAACGGTCTACTGAATAAAAAATTTAAACAAAGAAAATCTTGAAAACATTAACACCGATGATTGCCCTATTTACGCAACAACTATTTACTTCGATGTTCGGATTAGAGAGGCGTTGTTCGGACTATAATTTCAAATATCTGTTGTTCGGTTTATTGGAGGTTCGGATTAAGGAGTGTTCAGATTAAAGAGGTCATACTGTATAACTGGCACTAATAAATTTTCACAATAATCTGACGGATTAGAGTTAAATTCTTACCTTTCAAACATAACTTGATATTGCATTAACTTTTTTTTAATTATTCTGTTAGTTTCTTTAGGTTAAGAAAATTTTTTTTTACATTTATGAAGGTTGTTTTTAATTCTATTCTATTTCCGAAATTGCAACAATATGTAGGGTGTTCCGTTTAAAAATATATAATAGGAAGCATTTCCGGTCGAATCGGAAATAGAAAATAAATATGAATGTCATGAGTAAATTCGTAATTTTTAACTATATATCAATAATAAATTTCAAAAAAATTACTTCAGAAAAAACAAAGTTCAACCGTTCCGGGATTTTATACTAAGCCTGTATATAATCTTAAACCCTTTTACCGTAACGGTGTCGGGTGTATCCTAAATTTGATCATTCTTCCTTTATAAATTTCTTCCATATTTTCCGACTTTTGGCCTTTCTTTTGCTTGGTTCCACGTTTTTCCTCTCTTTTCTAATATTTTCCTGGCCATATCGGTTCATGTCTGTGGAGGGCTCTCTTCATCTCTGTGTACCAAATCTGTCAAGCGGGTCTGTCTTCTTCAATTCTTTGCATATGCCCCCACCAGCTCAGTTGCCTTTGTTGTATAAATTCCAGTATTGACTTTAACAGCAGTTCTTCTCTAATTTGTGTATTTCTAGTTCTATTTTTTCTTGTTATCAATTTACTCATCTGTGATACTTCATTTCCGTGGCTTATATTTTGCTCTTCATTCTGTCAGTGCCCACGATTCACATCCATATGTTAATACTGGTCTGTACACTGGTTATTTTTGTCTGCTTTGTAATTTCTCTCCTCTACAAGAATTTATCATTAATTGCATAGAAAAATTTCATTGTTTTGTGTAAGTACATATAGTTTATTTATAGTTAAATAAAATTGTTGAAATAGTCCTTTATGAAACTCATTATGGTACTAGGACTTTGTGGATTACATTACGGTACTAGGACCATAATTAAATTACTTACGTCACTATAATCAAATAATATAAATGTGTCATTATGACATGCAAACAGATAATATTTTAACCCAAAAAGATAAATGTAAAACAAATGAGGAAGCCAGGAAGCCCATTTTTCAGGTTTGCCAAATTAAATATTTACTTGAATGATTTATAATTAGTCACTCAGTATTGCAATACATTAATATTAAAATAAATAGAAAAAAGCACCATCTTGAAACGGTTAAGAAAAATATTTAAAACTTTTGCGAAAAAACAGAAATAGTAAAAGGTATTTCAACTTTCAGTGTGGCTTTGTACGTAAATAGAATAGTAGTTAGTAGTACGTATAGTTTTAACTACTCTCTCTCTGTAGCGTTCTGTCATTCATTAATAATAATGATTTTCATAAATCTCACCCACAAATTAAAACAACGTATTCTGTCGTTAACGATAAAGGTTCAAGTTAAGTATTTTTCAGAAAGTAGTATGTGCTTTAAGACAACAATAAACTTAAATTAAAATAACTAATAGCTACTATCTTAATAAATTATGTTGGTATCCTGTTACAATTTACAACAGTGTTTACTGTTCCATTAAATAACAATACGACCTGTTAAAAGTATAAAGACACCCACACAATCTTAAATTTAAATGTAATTTATTTGAATAGGCACTTGGGTTTCAGTAATATTATAGGTGACTTTACTATATACACATAATGTACCTACATAGATACTTTTCTTGTATTTAACGGTACCGATATGATTAAGGCGCGTTTACGACTTAATGAGTGCTCTTCAAAAATATGAAAACATAATTCGGAGGATTAAAATACTCAGATTATAAACAAATACGAGGTGATTCGACACTTTTTAATAGAATTCGATATAATTTTCAACCAATTCTTTACTTAGCCCGGCGACTTTCTAATTTTTTTAACGTTTAAAAAATAATCTTTCGGAAACTTTGTTTACTTGACAGGCAACAGTAGTAGCAGCAGCTCTGAAGATGTCTCCTGCAACAGTGGACGAAACGTCAGTCAAGAAGGCTAATGTTCGTCAAGTGACATCTTTCATGCTGTGTGCACTTTACTACAGGTGGCCCAAAATGGCCGAAGGGGTTTGAGTTCATATAACTTCTTATTTAAGACATAATTATTAAATTTTTTTAATTTTAAATACAGTATATTAATGGAGAATATTTTTAATTTAATTATGAAAAATTATATCTCGCATTTTTTGCTTCGCATATTCGTGCTCTTTCCAAAACATTTTCCATAACCTTTCGCAAAACTTCAGGTGTTATGTTGTTGATTTCGTCGCGTATATTATTTTTTAATTGCTGTATGGTTTGAGGCTTATTAATATAGACTTTTCCTTTCAAATAACCCCAAAGGAAACAGCCTGAAGCGGTTAAATCCGGTGAACGCGGAGGCCAATAAAAATCGCTTGTACGGGAAATAATTCGTTCACCAAAGATGTCGCGTAAAAGGGCCATTGTGTCCCTCGCAGTGTGCGCTGTGGCTCCATCCTGTTGGAACCATACTTGCGGATGGCCTTAAAAAATTTTCCAACATTGTCCGATATCTAACACCAGTGATGGAAACGGCGACACCGTGTTCATTTTCAAAAAAATATGGACCAATTATCCTTTCCGACGAAACACGGCACCAAACGGCACACTTAAGTGGGTGTAATTCTCGCTGTTGAACTACTCTTAGATTTTCCGTAGCCCATATCCTGCAGTTTTTCCTATTAACGAACCCATTTAATTGGAAATGGGCTTCGTCGTTCATAATTAAATTATGAATAAAATCATGATTTTCTTCTGCCTTTTGACGAAAATAAATTGCATAATCAAGTCGTTGCTGGTAATTTGTCGGTTTCAATTGTTGGACAAGCTGAATTTTGTATGGAAACATTCTTATTGTATGCAAAATTCTCTGCAGCGACCCTCTTGAGAGGCCAAGTTGCGAACGTTTCCTGGTTGATGTTTCTCCATCTTTCCGAATACTCTCCTGTACCCGTTCAATATTGTCATCCGTGTGCACCGTTCGTCGTCTGCCGGCACCAGGAAGGTTCCTTACTGCCCCTTGTTCTAGAAAATTTGCAACCAGACGGTTTATTGTTGACTCTGGGGGTCCAACCCGCACATTAAAATAAGGACGACATGCACGCTGAGTCAAAACAATGAATCGTTGATTTGAGAAATAAAGTTCAACGATTTTGACACGTTGTTCAATTGTGTACTGTTCCATTTTAAATTCCCCAAGTCTTCTTTACAAAATACTGAAAACAAAAAAAAATTATAATAAAAAAATTATAAGGAATTAAAACCCTTTCGGTCATTTTGGGCCACCTGTAGAATCTCTCATCAAAATTCTCCATTACTCTTGCCAACATTTCGACCATCAAATTAAGAAATTTTTATGCGATTGGACATTTTCAAGTTCATAGATAGTGTGGGATATGTAAATGTTCACCTTATTTAAGGAAACCCCATAAAAAGTAGTTGCATAGAAACAAGTCAGGTGAGTGAGGTGGCCAGTATCAGTAGAACGGGAGATTACATGTTGAGACGCTCTTGGGGGTGTATTATTTAAGTTACCAATAAAATCGGCCTCTAAAGAGTCCGCCTCAGAAACGAAGCCATGAGGACCAGGGGATAAAACATGAAGATCCTACCATATCAGCCACTTTTGCCATCACAACTGTAACACTCGTTTTCTCTCGCATAATGTTATTATCACCTCTGACTTTTCTTCTTTGCCTATTCATGTTATTAATTAAGAGTTTTATTTTTACATAAAACATCATTGGCACAATTACAACTTATATTTTTCGGATGGTTCGGTTCATAATTCTCCCAAGGCCTCCTCTGTAGGTATTTCCTCTCCTACTTAGAATTTTCATTTTTCAGCAGCCCTCAGCAACTTTGTTTCTATTTTTACAACCGAATTAATTGCAATTTACTTAACATAGTTGAGCAGTTTGGTAGTTTCGTAGTTTGGCAGTTTCGGTAGTTTGATAGTTTGGCGGTTTGGTGGTTTGGCGTTCGGTAGCTTGGTAGTTTAGTAGCTTGGCAGTTTGGTGGTTTGCTAGTTTGGCTGTTTGATAATTTGCTAGTTAGCTAGTTTAGTAGTTTGCCACTTTGGTAGTTTGGCAGTTTCGTAGTTTTGTACTTTGGCAGTTTGGTAGTTTGCTAGTTTTGTAGTTTGGCAGTTTGCTAGTTTGGTAGTTTGGGAGTTTGGTAATTTGGCAGTTTGGCAGTTTGATAGTTTATCCTATATTATTGCTTCTAAACATGAATACAATGATATTTCATCTGACTGCAAAACTGCTCTCCTAGCTCTCAAAATAGATAAGCAAACATAAAACCCTTTACTATGGCTCATTAATGAGAAACTATTTTACGCATATTCTAATAAAGGTAATATTTGCTTTTGTTGGATCACCAGTGATAAAGAAATTCTATTTATCGAAAAAGCTGATTCACTAGCAAAATTAGGTAGATTTAAACCGATCAATGATATGCAGAAGTGCCAAAGTTGGTAGTTTGGTAGCTCGGCCGTTTGCTGGTTTGGTAGTTTGCTACTTTGGTAGTTTGGCAATTTGGTAATTTGACAGATTGGGTTTTGTAATAGCTAAACTAATTAATGTATTCAAAATATCCATTTCATCAAGACGACCTCTTGTCGTCTTGTAACCAGGACTAGGCTAAAGAGACACGACACACTCTAAAGATACATATATAACGAGACACTGAGAGATCTCCACGGTCAGAGTTAGAGTCACAGTCACTACAAGTCTAGTGCCTCATATATACTTAGTGTTCCGCGACTCGACCGACAAATTTATACCATATACTTTGGCGGTCATTACGATCAAAAAATGTTATATGACCTATAGGTGAATTCCTCTAATTTAGTAACTCTTGACGTATTAACGTATGATTGACAAATTAATGACTTTTGTGCTGTAATATTAATTTAAGTCATTATGCCGCGTTTTGCTAATGCAGAATATGCTGATATGGCTTTTTCATATGGTTTTTGCAATGGAAGTGGACGTGCTGTAGCTGCGGAGTACATCAGGCGATACATAGATCGCATTGTACCTCACCACACAACATTTTCAAACGTTTGTCGCTGTTTAAGAGAGACAGGATCATTCCCAAATTGTTGTGTAGAAAATAATGTATTTGGAAACGCTGAAGTAGTTTTAAATGAAGTTGAACGAAGTTCATCTACCAGTATTCGTAGAATATCTCATACAACGGGCACCACCACATTTTGGGGGACAAGTGACGGTGTTTCTTAATGTAAACTTCCCGGAAAGGTGGATGGGCTGAGGTGGTTCTGTACATTGGCCAGCTCAGTCACTTGATTTGTCGCCTTTACATTTTTTTTTTTTTTGTGGGGTTGCCTCAAATCTCGTATGTATAGTAATGGTAAACCAGATACACGCGAAGAATTGACTGACCGTATACTTGAAGCTACTAATTCTCTAAAGAATGAATTGGCATCAATTAACTGGCAACATTCTATGACACAAAGAATAGCTGCTTGTTTAGAAAATGCGGTTCTCATTTTGAGCAGTTACTGTAATTTTGTGTTAATTATCTATCATTTTATGAATAAATTTTCTTTTCATCGATATCTAGGAAACAAAGAGGCATTCACCTATAGGTCATATAATATTTTTTTATCGTAATGATCGCCAGAGTATATGGTACAAATTTGTCGGTGGAGTCGCGGAACACCCTGTATAATGTAGTATTTACAGTTGTTATCATTGTTGTTATCGTTATTGAATTATATGTTATTATTTAATCGTTGTCCTTCATATTTATCACTGTATAAATGGAACTGCCTCGGCAACAACGTTACCGATATTACATGGCGATCCTACCTTCAGTTAGATGATCAGATATTACATGGTGATTCAGCCATCCCATCATCTGACATTACATGGTGATCCTGCCCACGTCTGATATTACAGTTTGCTAGTTTGATAGTTTGCTAGTTTGGTAGTTTGGTAGTTTGACAGTTTGACAGATTGGTAATTCGGTATTTTGGCGATTTGGTAATTTGGTAACTTGGCAGTTTGGTAGTTTGGCAGTTTGGTAGTTTGGCAGTTTGGTAGTTTGACAGTTGGCTAGTTTGGCAGTTTGCTAATTTGCTAGTTTGGTAAAACTAGCAAACTAGCAAACTACCAAATTGCCAAACTAGTAAACTGCCAAATGGCAGTTTTCTAGTTTGGTAGTTTGATAGTTTGCTAGTTTGACAGTTTGGCAGTTAGGCAGTTTCGTAGTTTGTCAGTTTGGTAGTTTGTCAGTTTGGTAGTTTGGCAGTTTGGCAGTTTGGTAGTTTGGCAGTTTGGTAGTTTGACAGTTGGCTAGTTTGGTAGTTTGCTAATTTGCTAGTTTGGTAAAACTTCCAAACAATCAAACTACCAAACTGCCAAACTAGTAAACTGCCAAATGGCAATTTACTAGTTTGGAAGTTTGCTAGTTTATCAGATTGATAGTTTGCTAGTTTGACAGTTTAGCAGCTAGTCAGTTTCGTCGTTTGGCAAACTGCCAAACTAGTAAACTGCCAAATGGCAATTTACTAGTTTGGAAGTTTGCTAGTTTATCAGATTGATAGTTTGCTAGTTTGACAGTTTGGCAGCTAGTCAGTTTCGTCGTTTGGCAGTTTGGTAGTTTGGCAGTTTGGTAGTTTGGTAGTTTGGCAGTTTGGTAGTTTGGTAGTTTAGCAGTTTGGTAGTTTGACAGTTGGCTAGTTTGGCAGTTTGATAGTTAGCTAGTTTAGTAGTTTGCCACTTTGATCGTTTGGCACTTTGGTAGTTTTGTACTTTGTTGGCGGTTTGGTAGTTTGCTAGTTTCGTAGTTTGGCAGTTTGCTAGTTTGGTAGTTTGGCAGTTTGGTAGTTTGCTAGTTTGGTAGTTTTCTACTTTGATAGTTTGGCAGTTTGGTAGTTTGGCGGTTTTGTGATTTGGCAGTTTGTAAGTTTATTAGTTTGCTTGTTTGACAGTTTGTTAGTTAGTTAATTTGGCAGTTTGGCAGTTTTCCACCATAGAATGGATATACATGCATATTCGAGCTTAGAAATAACGTAAGCAACGAAAGAGTCATAATGGAATCGATATTGTTAAAATATCCGTATGTACGAACGATGAATCAAAGGGATCTGGAAGCAGTAGCTGTAACAAAGACATGATTTAAAAATGTAAATTTTTGGTCATATGCTACACTCTAGTTTTTAACTGAGGACTGACAAGAAAAAGACCCAATTTTAGAAATCTTTTTAGAAAAAGATATTAGAAAATACATCAGTTTTGAATTATAGCATAAACACCAGGCATCAATTTTGTTAACATTTGTTTGCAACGAATTAACATTAGCCAAGGAGTCAATCCTATGGTAAATCTTAATGTTATCAGATTAGGCGAATACAAAACGACTTATTTAATATGATCGTCGATGAAGATGTTAAATAAAAAAAAAGTGGACCGAGATTTGACCTTTGCGGTACTCCCGAAGTGGAACAGAAAAGCCGAAATTTTATTATAATAAAGATAATTTATTCTATTGGATAGATAAGACTGAAATAATCTCTCAGAAACAATCTACTAATATCAAAGGAACATAATTTTTCGAATAAAATGTGAGATCAATCAAGGGAAATGCACGGCTAAAGTTCGTGTAAATAAGATCCAGCCGGCCACTAGTTTTAATACTGGCGCTATTTCCGAAGATATCAGTGCTAAAATAGAAATACCTGGTCTAGTTTTGTTTAGGAACTAGAAGATTAACTATTTGCTTCCGTGAACTTTTTTATGTTCCAAGTGTTAAAATATAAAGTAAATTTACCCTAAAGAAATATATAAAAGAAAGTGAATTTATATCATCGGCATTTTCAATGATAATTCATAACCAATAAACAAAATAGCACAGGTAAATTTAATCATTGAATTCGACCAGTGGCCTGTAATAGTATTTATGTGTAGCTCACCGAATACAGCCCCTTTTATCCGCATAATTAACGCGTTCAACGAGATTAGCTCTTCGGAAAAATGCGCCAACAATCAGAAACAAAACAAAAGCGCGGGAATACCGAAACAAACGAAAAAAAAAACACACACACGAGAAAAAAAAACAAAGATGAATCGGGGATCAACCGAAAACAGAAAAAAATGTATCGATGGTCTATAAAGCAGATGCAGCACTTGATAAGGTGAAACATGTGTGAGGTTGGATGGAAACCAGGCTGGATGGGACAGCCACTCGTTAATTAAATAACGAGAGCGGTAACGATCCGTTTAACAAAACACGACCGAACTGAAACGACAACGGCAACAACGGGAACAACATTTACAACCAGAAAAACATGGGAATACGATTTTATTATTGCGGGAAAAAATTGCATCATTAAAATATTTACATTTAATTGAAGTTGATTTAACGTGCCGGACATATTCTTAGCTTGTTCTTGTTTATTACGAATCATTTGCGACATAAATTAATGTAATTAATTAATTTCGTAATTTTATTTCTAATAATTTTTCTCTATTTAAATTAATAAACATAATTAATACAGAGGAAACAATGATACGCAAATAAAAACCTGCAGAACCACATAAAATAGCCCAAAAACAAGATAATCGAATGATCGAAGAGTTCACATACCTAGGGGCTACAAATAATAAAGATGGAATAGAAGAAGAGAAAGTATCAGTGCTTGTTTGTGAAAAAAATGGTATTATTTTCGACCAGCACATGCTTTTACAAGAAGCTGTTTAAATTTTTACTATGGTCTGACGTTCAGCTTGATAGTTGCTTAAAGCAGATGTGTTTAGTGAAAGTTTTAAAATGGATAAAATCGATTCCTCTTCGTGGTGGAATTTAGTTTAAGAAGATGAACACAACTGAGATTTTGGCGAAGATGAAAAACGTCCTGGGCCACCAAAATGTGAAGAACACTAATACTGGTTCACTATTAATATTTTTGTGAACGTGTCCGAACATATCCCTCCCCAGAGACGCAGATACGTATTTCACCTTTCTACAGGCTCATCGGTACGCCCCTGCTGGAGAAAGGATATCTTCAGACACATTCACAAAAAAGAACCACATCGCCACATCATAGAAATTATCCAGACCGAGCGTAGAAGTAAATTCAGCGCTGACTGTTGTCAGACAACCGAAGTACCTCGCCCCGTCCACATAACCAATGTGAAGTAACGACGCCCTTCCAAAGGTGGCACAGCCATCTCTCTAGAAACTGCATTTTGTTTGTGTCTTCACTCATACTACGGACTAACCGCATGTGTAATGTATCAGAGTAATTGAAACATACATGAGTAGGTAAACCCCACCAGTTTTGTATAATATAAAGGTATTTTTAATAATATAAAATATTATTAAAAATCTGGTGTGAAGAACACAAATACAGGTTCACTATTAATATTTTTGTGAACGTGTCCGAACATATCCCTCCCCAGAGACGTAGATACGTATTTCACCATTCTACAGGCTCATCGGTACGCCCCTGCCGGAGAAAAGATATCTTCAGACACATTCACAAAAAAGAACTACATCGTCACATCACAGAAATTATCCAGACCGAGCGTAGAAGTATATTAATAATATTTTATATTATTAAAAATACCTTTGTATTATACAAAACTGGTGGGGTTTACCTACTCATGTATGTTTCAATTATTCTGATCCACCAAAATGTGTTACCATTCCCAAAAATACACATTTTTTTGAACATCGATATTTTTCTAATATTTTAAGAGATTTGGCTCAAACCTGAAATATATATATATATATATATATATATATATATATATATATATATATATATATATATAATCTAAGTTCCCTTTCTACCTTTCGGTGTAGGGATTTTACATATTTATCTCTTAACTAATGTGTATTGTCAGTATTTTGTACAAAGTTTTTCCACATTTTTCTATCTTTGGCAATTTCTCTTGCGTTCAGTACTGTTTCTCCTCTATTCTCTATCAATTTGGCTACCTCCTTTTCCCATGTTTGCTTCGGCCTCCCAGGTCTTCGTTTGACTATTATTTTGGACGTCCATACTCTTTTAGTTTGTGTACATTCCCTCATACGCTGTAGGTGTCCCCACCATCCTAATTGTTTCTTTTCTATATATTCCATTATGGATTCTATTTATAGCTCTTCTCGTACGTCAATATTTCTCACTCTGTCATTTCTTGTTATGCCTTTCACTCCCCTCAGAAATTTCATCTCAATCGTCTGTATTCTGCTTTTATTTCTATTTGATAGTACCCATGATTCGCTTCCGTATGTTAATATTGGTCTGAATATTGTTCTGTATACCGTCATCTTTGTTTTTCTTGATATCTCTTTCTTCCTTATAAATGCTGATCTCATTGCATGGTATAGATTTGTTGTTTTTTTGATACGTTCACTTATGACAATGTTTTGATTACCATTTCTTTCCAGTATTACTCCCAAGTACTTAATTTGCTCAACTTGTTGTATCCTTTGGTTGTCGATTTTTATATTCAATTCTTCCTTTTCCCCATTTGTTACTATCATCACAGTTGTCTTTGTTATATTTATCTTCATTCCATTCTCCTTTAATATGTTATTCCATATGTTTACATTGTCTTGCAGCCCTTTTTCGGTGTTAGCCATAATGACAACATCATCTGCGAATACACACTCCGTTAGCTCTATTGCTTTTAGGTTTCTGAATCCCACGTTGAGTTTTTTCATGTGTGGTGTGCATTTCTTAATTATTTCATCAATGAAAATATTAAACAGTACCGGGCTGAGTACTCCTCCCTGTCGCAAACCGTCTTTAATTTCAAAAATGTCTGACTTTCTATTTTTACTGATTACATAGTTTATACTTTCTGTATACATGCTCTTTACTGCTGTTATTAGCTTTTTGTCAACATTTCTCTTCTCCAAGCTATTCCATACTTTTTTTCTTCCTATACAATCAAAAGCTTTTTCTAGATCTACAAATGCGAAATATGCTTTAGTTGCGCTTAGTATTGTTTTTTCAAGTATTTGCTTCACAGTAAATATGTTGTCGTGAACCCCTCTTCCTCTCTTGAATGCACTTTGAGTTTCCTCAAGTGTTGGTTCCACGTATCTTTGCAATCTCCTTTCCAATATGCGTTCATAGGTTTTCGCTGCTGTACTTAGTAACGTTATTCCTCTATAGTTGCTGCATTTCCTATTATTTCCCTTCTTATATATTGGCACTATATACAAACCTGAAATATACAGTACTAAAGTACTCGAATACTTCTTGCTGTAGTCAACTGATCACCTCAAATGTTCGAACAATACAAGAACTTAAATGAAAGAAAATAACTTAAGAATAAATATTTTAGCAGGCTTTGAACCATTTTAGTGTTAAACAATATTAGACCATACCAAAAAAGTTTGAGTATATCAATACGTTAAGTACGTATTACGCATTTGTTACAAATGAAACAGACATGCAAATATACAAGTCTGTATCTGTACAATACACCTCGCATTTTCCAACCTTTACTTCTGCCTAAGACACGTGTTTCTATCAACAATTATAGGACCTAATCAGCTAGGCTAGTGAAGTAAAGATAAATGAATATTATGTGGCACCTGATAAAACAAAATTTGCAATACCAATGAAGCGATTCATTAATCTTTACTTTACTAGTGGAAACAAACGGGTGCTGATCTATAAAAAACGAAATACATTTTATTTGTTCATTTTGTAGTACAAGTTGAGTAAAGGAGTATTAATATTAACTAACAATACTTTCTCAAGGTTCTCTTATGTAAAATTTGTTCTTTTTGAATGAAGTACATCCTTGTATATAGAAAACGTCCTTTCTACATCGCAGCTGGTTATATGTGCATACTGGAAATATAGAGGTGTTGTCGCCATACACAATTGCCGCAATGTTATTAAATCTGGATTTCTATTAAAAACTGCGAAAGCCACATCCGAAGTCACTTGGAATATTTTTCAAATTATTAATAGCCACATCTAATGTGGTTAATCCATCATTTAATTTGAGATTTCAATTTTCAAAATAAGTGATTAGTTTTGACAGATTTCCAAAGTGTTCCTGAAGAAAGTACAACTGATTTTATAAATTTGGAATTTGTATTAGTTCCTTGCGCTCAGAAATACTTCGAGCATCGTCATTTAAAGATGTAACGAAATCTTGTAAACTATCGAAATTCTCTGCATAGGTTTTATGCAGAGAATTTCTTGCTCAAAATTATACATCGGGCAAACCAGAAGAAATGTTCAAACACGATACAAAGAACACATGGCTCATGTTAAATTACATAACATAGAAAAGTCAGCATTAGCTATCCATCATACACATACAGGTTACAACTTCATTTTAGAAAATGTTAGTTTAATTAAAAAAAAGCAGTCATAGAAATTTAGACATCTGGGAAGCCATATACATGAAAAAAACACAAAAATTATTTTCTAAATAATGATGTTTCACCCCTCAATAATAAACTGTTAGCATGTATACCGACATCATTAAATACTTAAGACATCTTGTAAACAGGTACTAAATTCTTCATTCACATTAATATTTTATATTGTACACAATTCCTAATCCGTTTGCTGTTAGTCCAACCCGATGTCCCTCTTTGTTTCATAGATATTTGGTATTTCCCCAGAAATTGTATTAGTATTAAGATTCATTGTAATTTTTCATTAATTTGTTTTCACCCTACCTATACTTTTTCTGTATATGATGTATTGTCATATTATACAAGTGTCCCGTATCGTTATGTTCAAATTTTAGGAGTGTAAAGTAGACTCCATTTCAGGTAACAAAAACGCAAAACTTGTATATCCATTTTTATTTGTTTCAAAGTTACATGATGGTCAGATCATGAAAAAAAATGTAATCCTAAAGTCAATAAAAACTGATGTTATTTAAAAAAGTTTAATTGATAATATTTTCAAAATGTTCACCTCCTTGTTGAATGCAAGCTTGTGCCCGTAAGCCAACAGAAGAAGTACTTATCCGAATTTCATACTTGTTTTGCCGGCTTTGCTCGGTAGCCAGGTGAATACGATCCAACAACTCTTCTCTTGTGTTCGAAACTTGCGCGTAGACTAAATTTTTCATGTACGCCCATAAATAAAAGTCAAGGTGATTAAGATCGGGTGATCTGGGTGGCCATGCAACAGGACCACCTCGACCAATACATCTTGGATAATTGACGTTAACCCAATTTCGGACGGCAATTCCGAAATGTGGTGGTGCCCCGTCCTTGTAAAACCACGTGTCTCGTCGAACATTCAGTGGGACATCCTCTAAGAGATCTGGCAGTTCATCAATAAGAAATTGAAGGTAATTGTCCGCATTTAACCTCCCAGGAAGAAGCACGACAGGACCAATCAACAAGTCATCGATTAGGGCCGCCTTAACGTTAATAGAAAATTAATGTTGAAATTAAGATGGGCGTATAACTTTGGGATTTTCTGATGACCACCTGTGCATGTGCAGGTTTCTCAGATTTGTAACATCACTTCTCGTGAACGTAGATACATGTGTCCAGAGGACTGTTCTGCAGAAATTAAAATGAAGTCTTGCCTGTCTTAATATCCAGGTAGAATAAACTAGACGAGCATAGTTGTCTGCTTCAAGCAAACCGTGTCTCCTGCGGTAGTGATATGGATATAAGAAGCCCTCACCTTTTAAAATTCACCAAACTGTCGTTCGTGGCACTCCTAGTAGTCTAGCGATTCGACCTACACTGAGAGTTGGATCCCTTGTAACAATAGCTACTGCTTCTTCCTCTAAGTCTGCTGGCAAATTTACTCCTCGGTCGAAAAGATAATCACACAGTCCGCATTCCCGAAATTGTCTGTGTACTTCCAAAAACGGCCTGTAATGAGGAATGCGCCTATCGGGAAACCGATGTCGGCATTCAATAACTGCTTGACGTTTCCTGCCGTTACAGTAGCCATACAGAAAATGCATGTCCGCATACTCTTGAGAAGAAAATCGGTAAGGCATTTTGAATAAAGAAAACGTGTCCACTCACTAATAAGCTGTTGCATGAACTGAAACGTTATGTAATACTTTATTAAAAAATGCAACGTTAATAGTCATCTGAACATTTGTTTATTGTATGATATTCATGGTTCAGCACTTACGAAATAAGTAAAAACCTTCTTTATCATAAATTAATTTCCAGTACTCTTTTTTGTAGATCTCCAAGAAATTACTGTATGCACTACGACACGTGTTTATTTATTTTAGGATAACATTTTATTATGCGACGTTAACAATCACAGGCCTGTTATTGAATCGTATAACTTTTTTTAAATAAAATCAATTTGTATTGACTTTACGATTACATTTTTTTTGATGATCTGACAATCACATTCATAGATCTGTAGCTTCATAGATCTGTAGCTTTGAAACAAATAAAGATGGATATACAGGTTTTGCCTTTTTGTTACTTGAAATGAAGTCTACTTTACACTCCTAAAATTTGAACATAACGATACGGAACAGCTTGTATATTGTCTGGTAGATATTATGTTTAAACAGTAGTACTGATAATGTGTGCAGAGCACATGAAATGTACATTTAGTTTATTAAAACTATTTTTGTGAAATAAGTGTTTTCTTTTATTTCGTTATTTCAATATTTTACAAGTGCTCAACATATAATATTAGTAAAACATATTTGTTTGAAATTACAGAATTTACTGTGTTAATTACACTCAGATTGCAAGGCCATCTGCTCGTTTCCTAGATTGAATGGGGTATAGATTTAGAATTGCCTCGAAAAAATCATTAATTAAGTAAATATGTTGTGAAGTTAAGGAAATGTAGTTAATTAAGATGTTATAATTAGCAACCTGCTTATTTGATAATTTCTCATTTGTTGGATTGTTTAAATAATGATATGTTTAAGCGAGCATTTACATTAAGTATTCTTTTATGTCCGTAGGGTATTTAAAAAGTAGGTTTTATAAGAAAAATCATACTTTTTAATTGCTATAGGTTTCGGCGTAAATGCGACTTCCCCGGGGGTTATTTTGAATAACCTGCCTTGCAGCAGCACATAAGAACGTGAACTCCTGGGAAAAAGAAACACTTAAGATTTTAATATATATGTATTAGGTGGTTTGTGTACTGGTCCCCCGTTATAATCAGAGGCTTTGTTCGCTGAATGGGATACCCGCGGTGTTAAAAATTGAACCATTACCGCAATCAGGGTGAGATCAGGAGAAGAACTTTCGTGCGTTTTATCTTCCTCTGTCCGTCGTCCACCGATTCATTCTCTTTCTTTTTTCTTGTTCATTTCAAAAGGATGGATATGCATGTAGTACCAGAAGCAATCACTTTGGTTCATTCGCCGCGGAGATTAAAGAAGTCAGTCTTCTTATTGGATCTTTTCGTTTTTAATGGACATTTGTTTATTGTGTCTAACAAGTATTTATTGGATTGATGTCGTATGTGATGGTGGAACCGGAGTCGTCTGTCCGTCGATACTCCTCCTACTTGTTTTATTCTTGTCTCATTATGCTCTCTAGTCGCATTTACATATTGTGTTCTAATAAATATCTTTCAATTTTAAAAGTGCTTTTAGTGACATTGTTATATGCGGCCTATTTATAGTAACAGAACGACATAAATGACGAAGTCTTGTTATTATTTATATAAGAAAGAAGGCAGGCACTTTCTTTGGCGTGTTCTTTGTTTATTTTGTTAATTGATTTACTTCATTTGATGCTGACGTTTGAAAAATAAATTATATTTATACGACAATATAACGTCCTTCAAAAAATTTCCTCATTTGAGAAGGCCATGCTTTTTTAATGGTTGGCGACAGTGCACGTAATCTGTCAGAAACGTATAATTTTGACAGTTTGGTTATGTCATGCAAATGTGTGTAATAATTAGTAATTTAGTTTTTGAAAAAATATACAGGGTGAGTTTCTTTGAACGTTTACCATTGGGATCTCAGACACTACTGGAGATAGAAAAACGCTTAAATGGGGAAAGATGCGCAGTTTTACGAGTTTGATTTAAAACTGCTTTTGTTTCTCCGATAACTTTCATGGCTTATTAGATATTCAAAGAAAACTAAATTTTACGATTTTCTTTAAACATGCTTAGCATCGTTAATAGTAATTTTAGAGAAAAAGTGTTCAGACAAAAGTTTTAGATAATTTTACGCCAAATAAAACTATGTAGCTAATATTTCTTTTCGTTCACCATTATCGAGTTATGACACAAACTTGTGTTTTTTTTAATAGAAACCATAGTTGGTTTTGACATCATTAAAACGCTTATTTTTTGCTGATTACAGTGATATAAGGTTTGATATGGTTATTTTAAAAAATAAAGAGGATATAAACATTTTTATGGTTTCTATGGAAAACAATTGAATTTCGAACAGATAAAATACAAACCAAACGAAAACTTATTTTGAAATCTGATGTAGTAATAAAATGAAAACTATAAGAACTTTTATTAAGGGCACACAACATTATTAATGTTCAAAGATACCTCCATTATTATTAATACACAAATTGCATCTCTTCACAACAGAATTTGTAGCATTGCGGACTTTACGCCTATCGATGCTATTAAAAGCAACTAAGACAGCTTCTTTTAAATCGACGATTGTTTCATATGTTCTTTTGTATACTGTGTCCTTTAGTACACCCCACAAGAAAAAATCCAAAACTGATAAATCAGGGGTCTAGCCACCCATTCAATGGGTGCATTTCGTCCTATCAATTGATTAAGGAAGTTCAAATTTAAATAATTTCTAACATTCAGTTGATTGTGCGGAGGCGCTCCGTCATGTTGAAACCATTGCAGCATTGCTCGGGTTCTTAAATTTAAATTATCTAACATTTCCTCGAAATCTTGTTGTAAAAAATTAAGTTAACGATTGCCAGTTAGTTATCCATCAAAAATAAAAGGAGGAAGAACAGTTGATCCTATAACACCACACCAAACATTAAACCCAAATTTAATTTGTGGTCTCCTATGTTCAACGTGAAGTGGATTTGTTTGAGACCATATGTGCTCATTGTGCCTATTAAACATTCCACAATTTGTGAAACGAGATTCATCAGTCCATAATATTTTCATTGAAAAGTGTGGATCGTTTTGACACTGATCTTTAAACCATCCACAAAAAGCTATTTGTCTGATGTTATCACCTTCATGTAAAGTTTGTGATACTGATAATTTGTAGGGACGAAATTTATGCTTCTTTAACACTCTAACAATAGTGTGTTGAGAGGAGCCCATTTCTGTTGAAATTTGTCGGGTCGATGTAGATGGATTCTGAGCGACACTTGCTAATATGTTTATTTCTCTATCTTCATCCATCCCTTTTTTTGATTTTGGTTTAACGAACGAACCATAATCTGCTAAATTATCCCATAATCTCTTAAAAGTTGGTAGCGACGGCTGACGTCGATCAAAATAATTTTCAAAATAAACTTCAGCAGCTCTAGTAGAATTTTTCTGGCACTGAATGTAACATTCAACCATATCACGCTTTTTTACGTTAGAAAATTCCATAGCCAATGCAAACTTATGATTAACGGCCGTTTGCACCGCTTATAGTTAAGTTACAATTAAATTAATTAATAGTTAATTGTCAATGTTTGACAATTAACTTGACTTAAAAGTAAAAATTAACAGCTCTCACTTCTGTGACTCAACGTGAAAGCAATGTTAGTATATTTATCTCGACTGCTCCAACGAACACTATTGTAACTCGGATTTTTCGTTTTTTGAATTACAAAACACCAAACATTTTTTTTAAGTTTTTATCTTATAAAGTGAACAATCATATAAATGTCTATATCCTCTTTATTTTTTAAAATAACCCATATCAAACCTTATATCATTGTAATCAGAAAAAAATAAGCTTTTTAATGATGTCAAAACCAACTATGGTTTCTATTTAAAAAAACACACGTTTGTGTCATAACTCGATAATGGTGAACGAAAAAAAAATATTAGCTACACAGTTTTATTTAGCGTAAAATTATCTAAAACTTTTGTCTGAACACTTTTTCTCTAAAATTACTATTAATGATGCTAAACATGTTTAAAGAAAATCGTAAAATTTAGTTTTCTTTGAATATCTGATAAGCCATGAAAGTTATCGGAGAAACAAAAGCAGTTTTAAATCAAACTCGTAAAACTGCGCATCTTTCCCCATTTAAGCGTTTTTCTATCTCCAGTAGTTTCTGAGATCCCAATGCTAAACATTCAAAAAAACCTGTATATTACAATTGTCAAAATAAAAAGAAAATAATAGGTACTAAATTATTTTGACGACAAAGTTGAACTCTACGCTTCATGCTTTCAAAGCCATTTATTAGGATTTCTTGGGTTATGTCAGTACAATAATTCACAATAGAGTTACGAAAGTCTTCGATAGTGTGATGTCTGGTCTTGAAAATGGTATTTTTTAAATATAGAAAACTAAAATAGTCTAAAATTATAAAATCTGGAGATCTTGGAGGAAAATTAATAATTCTTGTATTGAAAAATCGAAAAATCCTTGCAAAAAAGGTATTAAGATTTGTGCGCTGGTGTATTACCTTGCTGAAGATATCCTGCCGTAAGTTCATCATCATGAAGTTCATTGACTTTGGGTGAGTTGTTCATTCGACGTCGAATATTCTCTATGCAATTTGCTGTTTGTTTTTCAAGAGCTCCACCGCCAGGTTTACGAGTTATTGCTCCTGATTCAAAAAATTTAATAATACAAGTTTGAATATTGCAAAAACATATTGAAACTTGTATTATTAACATTGTAATAATAGCTATTTAAGTCCCAAGGAATGTATTAACATTCGAGGTAGGCAAGTACAAGTTGAGGTGCAGCCGAAGTTTGTTGCCTGCCGAGAATGTTAATAGACGATACATTTCGCGTGACTTGTTGTAGTTTTCCTGCTGCCGTCAGAAATTAATCTATATTTTTTAAGAAATTATTTTGGTTTATTACCTTCTTCTTCTTCTGTTTCTTCTTATGCTTTGGGTTTGATGCCAGCTCGTCCAGGCACTTGAGCACACTGCTCTTTGTACTATCCCCAATAGATCTCTCAGTTCCACTCTGTTAGTCTTGTGTACTCGATAAAAGCCACTATCCTCCTAAGGGGAAGTTTGAGTACACTCGAAGGATCCAATAGATCTCTCCCGAAATATTTCTGTCTGAGTTCCTTCAGTTACTCACATGTGCATATTATATGAAAGCTAGTTTCCTCCTGTTTTTCACATCTTCTACACCAGGGCTCTCTAACCAAGCCCATGCTGTACAAATGCTTCCTTAAAGGACAATGTCCGGTTATTAACCCGGTAATTATTTTAATTTCTTTATTGTTACTGGACGGGCTGATTCCGGGTTCCGGTGACGATGCTTCGTCGATCGTTCCCTTTGATTACAGCTCGATTGATGAATGCACTCACCGCGCACAAGGTGTAAATTTGTATACGCTTTATTGTTTATTCTTTGGTGAAAGGTTAGTTTCTGAATAAATGCAACTGATCTAAATATATTTATTTACACTAATTACACTTATTTTAAATATCCAACAACTTAATCTATTTATCTTATGAGTATAAACTGTTGTGATACCTTTCTGTCTTGTAATTAATTAAACGAATCTTCACTGTTTGAGTGACTTTATGTTTGATGATATAGAAAGTAAACTGACACTTAAATGGATAAACTGAATGTCTATGTTGAGACAAATTAACTCTCTGATGAGTGTTTTGATTACTCGTTAAATGAGGAGTTTGCCCCGATAAAGTTATAAACGATAACGAACTTGTTTGTGTTAAACTTGTAGATAAGACTGACTTGATGTTTTTGTTTTTGTGATAAAGAAAACTCCAAAATGAATAATTCAAGTCCCCACGATACCATGATTGGTAGAAACTGTCAAAGAGGCGTTCTCAATTGAACTTGAAATATTGGAAAAACTGTCGGTGATAGTTTATTTGACGATAGAACATACTGCATTGCCGTAATAAGCCAGCGATTATAAACGTTTTCACCAGTCAGTACATTTAACAAAATCCTGGGAAGTTCAGACAATAAAAACCAAATGTTTTGGATGTTATTTGAACTACCAAGAGACAATTGATGTAGGTACCTTGAATAGAAATACTGTAATACCGCGCACATGTTGGCACTGACGGTCTTATCTGATACAAAGAACCCACCATTACTTGTAATAAAAGATCTTTGAAATCATTCCGAACTTAGAATACTGGTATTGTCCTTTAAATTTAACTAGAAATTATATTGATTATTGTTCATAAAAGCAGTATAACCCGAGTCCCTGATTGTATAAACATAGTTTGAAGCTGGCGAAATAATATAAATGTGACCTCGTGTACAACTGTACCTAAGATTATCCGTAGCGGACCAACCGCTTTATGTAAATATGAGGTGCCGCAGATGATAAAAATAAGACATATACCGTGTGATACATGAGCCTGCATACTGAATTTAATTTGATTATAATTAAATTTGTAAGTTATTATACTTAATCGACACCTAATCGTTTCTTAAATTAATTTAAAACATACTTAATATTAATGTGATATGAAAGGATCCTGCATGTATCCTCAACAGTTACTACGAATTAGGTTGGCTGAAAACTTTCCGTCCAGCTCCCTTAGTAGTGTTTTGGTATGGAGTTGACCTTCCGTTAACCTCCATTTGTTTTTATGTTCTTCTTCTAGCCATAACCAGATCTCCCTTTTATCGGAATCCTTAGTGATTCCACATACAGGTTCTGGTCCTATGACGCTCCTATTAGTACCTTCTTTGGCCAGTTTGTCGGCTATCTCATTGCCTTTAATTCCCTCATGTCCTGGCACCCATACCAGCGATACTGTATTGTCTTGTGCCAGTTTATTGAGGACCTGTTTACAATATTTCACCAGCTTAGACCTGGTAGATGGGTTCATAATGGCTTTAATAGCCGCCTGACTATCAGTTATTATGTTAATTTTTTTGTTTGGGGAGCCGGCTTCCCGAATTTCCTCGGCGCAGGCTGCGACTGCAAACAATTCGGCCTGGAAAACCGATTATTACCTGTCAGAATTAATTTTGATTTGAAACCCTTTTCGTAAATCGTGCTACCTGTGTTATCCTGTCATACAAATGGCCAGTAGGAAACTCCGCACAAATCCCTAAACAGCGGGGGGCGGAGGACGGGGGGGCGGGGGGGGGGGGGGGGGGGTGAAAGTATTAATCCGTACAGGTAAGATGTGTTTGTTTTCGAAATATGTGCATTTCTACCTCAAAATGGGAAACTTCAAAAATTTGTAGATTATTTAATCGATAACTACACATCAGTTTACACGCGGAGCTTCCTCCCGGGATATGGGCCCAAAACATTGCAGTTTTAAATCGTACGACCAATGCCTGCATATCACGCTCATCCGTTACTATTTGTATTTGTTGATACGTTATTAAAAATTCAGGTGCAGGTTTATATTAAAATAAACAGTGTCAATGCTTCCTACAAGTATCAGAATGCTGTTTCGAAAAAACGTGAAATGTATTTAAAACAGCACATTTTGAATTACCAGAGTGTCAGTATTAGCACTATAGAATTTGTTAAACTAGCTTCTCATTATAATTCTCACAAAATTTAATAAGGTGATAATATGAATGTATGTCAATGTAAATATCTATTTGTGTATAAATAATAGATATTTATGTATTAAGGGAATAAACGACAGTTTTAATCCCGAGACAGTGAGTAATGCCTGAGCGACCGAAGGGAGCGAGGGCATTTTTTGTTGAGGGATTATAGACGTTTATTCCCGAATTACATACAAAACTTTTCTCCCTACCTTAAATGTAATAATTTATTTCATTATTAGTTTCACAGTTGATTGATAGATTGATCTGATGTCATTCAATTAAGTTGGTTTGTCATGAAAATGTGCATAGTTTCTGGTTACTAAGGTAAAACGAGTTTACAAGTAAATGAGAACGGACCTTGCACAAGCACTACTGTAAGCAACCGCCAAGTTAAGATATCAGATGATTGTCCATATATAAATATTGTAAACTCATCTAATGTTACTATTACAATTACAAAATAAAATTGATTGATATATTTAAATGCTTCGTCAATCTGACAGTTAAATTAATTTTGACTTAAAAAAATGAACCAAAAGTCATTCACTACAGTATTCACTTTATTCCCTAGGGAAAATCGAATATTTTATTCCCTAGAGAATAAATAGTCTAATATATTTCATACAGTAAATAATAAAAATAAATTAAAACACTTGGCTTGTTTCACTATGAGATTTATTTAAATTCTCTAACAATTGTTTCGGCTGTTATGCCATTCTCAAAGAGATCTATAAATCTAACTTAAAGACTATCGCACTTGTTCTTATATGTTGTCTGTTCTTGTGTGTAGTGGGGGTGGTACTATATTGTGTATTACGGTGTCTATAAAGGGTGTATTGGCATATTCTATCTGTGTGTTGGTGATTAATAGATTTTGTTTTTTCGCTATTTTTATTTCTAATATTTCTAGGAGGTCCAATCTCTTGCTTTTTGTGATATTGTGTATTAAGTCGCAGTTATCTATATCGGGGAAGTGGTTGAGTTCTATACAGTGTTCGGCAAAGCCTGTGTTTTTCTCACTATATAAAATTGACTTTTTGTGTTCTTTAACTCTGTTTTTAATGGCTCGTCCACTTTGGCCGATATAGATAGCTTCACAGTCTTTACATTTTAATTTATAAACACCTGATTGGTCCATTTTATCTCTTTTATCTTTGTTGTTGCTAACCATTGTTCCCAAATTTGTTTTATTTACCCAGCTTATTTTGATATCTAATCCTTTTACTATTCTGTTTATTTTATTAGTGAGTTGTGGTATGTATGTAATTTTGTGCCATCTTTGTATATTTTCTGTTATTTTCGGGTATAGGTATTTGTTCTTATTATTTTGTATTTAGGATTAGATATCAAAATAAGCTGGGTAAATAAAACAAATTTGGGAACAATGGTTAGCAACAACAAAGATAAAAGAGATAAAATGGACCAATCAGGTGTTTATAAATTAAAATGTAAAGACTGTGAAGCTATCTATATCGGCCAAAGTGGACGAGCCATTAAAAACAGAGTTAAAGAACACAAAAAGTCAATTTTATATAGTGAGAAAAACACAGGCTTTGCCGAACACTGTATAGAACTCAACCACTTCCCCGATATAGATAACTGCGACTTAATACACAATATCACAAAAAGCAAGAGATTGGACCTCCTAGAAATATTAGAAATAAAAATAGCGAAAAAACAAAATCTATTAATCACCAACACACAGATAGAATATGCCAATACACCCTTTATAGACACCGTAATACACAATATAGTACCACCCCCACTACACACAAGAACAGACAACATATAAGAACAAGTGCGATAGTCTTTAAGTTAGATTTATAGATCTCTTTGAGAATGGCATAACAGCCGAAACAATTGTTAGAGAATTTAAATAAATCTCATAGTGAAACAAGCCAAGTGTTTTAATTTATTTTTATTATTTACTGTATGAAGTTAAAATGTTTCACCAAGAAGTATCTGCAACAACAGCCGAGAAGTCTAATATATGTCAATTGTCAGATGTATAAGATGACACTTTATTCTCGGTCGGGAGAAAAGATTTTTATTTGAATAATTTACTTTTATTAAAATTAATAAAACACTTATTTGTAGTGAGTTTCGTACACCACTTTCTAAGCAAAATTTTGGGATGTGCGGAGATTCGTATACATTATAACGATACGGGACACCTTGTATAAACCGTAAAAATCAATCTATAGGCGGGTCACCGAACGCACGGATAATCCTTTTACCTGACTCCGTGCGAAGTTTCGAATCGCCCATACAAATAGTTGACATTATAAACAAACCGACAAGATTATTGAAAATTGCATGAAATGGAGATTCATGAAATAGAAAAAGCGGTAAAAAATCGTAATTTTGTATATATTTCGTAATAAAAACGTTCTGTTTCGATATTCCTAATTTTTACTATAAATAAACTTTTGAACCCGAATCATGAGTTGTTCATTATTATCTTAGGAGTTTTCGTTATAATATTAAGTTCCGTTGTCAGAACAAAACTACAAACGAATGTTATAGTCGACTTACATGCCATGTTGTATCACTGATTTACGTGATCGGCAGCAGGAAATAAATATTTTATGTTGTAAATCAACAATATAATAAACTAATTTTCCTATTACCGACTTCGTAATTTGTCTCTTATTGCTCTGTTTATACACAAGGAACAGCTATAATATTTCACTTACCTCCCTAGGGGTATAAGTAATTTGACATTAGATTCGGCAGTGATTGATGAGTAAAAAAAAAATTATGCATACGTTAATTTCAATATAACTGGTAACAAAGACCTACAAGCAATATCAGCGGCCTCTTAGATTTCGCAACTACTTGCATATTCACACATGGTTAACGGCTGTTGACATCGACGAACATTTTTAGTTATTTACGTTATAAGTCCGGTAAATGAGGTGTTACAGTTACGAGTTAGATGTTTCTGGGCGAGGCGACAAAGGTGCCGAGTCGAGAATTTCGAAATGAGTACTATGGAAAATGTTTTGCCGGACGTATATCGTACAACGTTTTATTTCATCCTATGAGCAATTTCGTTTGAAAAAATTTGGAATGATTTTTTAAATGTCACAAAAATCATCGTGGTGCAACAGGAAAAAAGAGAGATTTCAGCGACTTCTTCAATTCAAAACAAAACTGTTCCTTTTCCAATTGACATTGAAGGGAATTCTAATTATACTGCACATATTAACATTAATATTTAATGTATTTTTGTTTGTATAAATCTGATTAAATTTTCTAAAAATTGTAGTCCGGTAAAATATTTAATTGCTGTAAAGTCCGGGAAATCAAATAATGTGACACAGGATGAAACAAAATATTTAACATGTGATTTGTTTATGAATTTATTTCTATCACTTTGCTTCCATAGTGATAGTTATGCGACGTTGGTTATACATAAGTAACTTACAAATGAAACAGACATGCAATATACATATCTGTAACTGTACACATGGACAATACACCTCGTATTATCAGCATTTACTTCTGCTTAAGACACGTGTTTCTGCCATCTATAGGCGTCATCAGTCAAGCTAGTGAAGTAATGTAATACAAATGATACAAATCTTTTTAAGAACAGATTTGTATCTGTATATACATTTACGCTGAAATCGCCTACAAGATATAGCAAATTTCGTCCTATAAGGTGGCACTATTTAATAAGTGACATCTGACGGACTAAAGAGACTATGCTGTATTACATTGCTTCACTAGCTTGACAGATGACGCCTATAGATGGCAGAAACACGTGTCTTAAGCAGAAGTAAGTGCTGAAAATACGAGGTGTATTGTTCATAAATAGTGCCACCTTATAGGACGAAATTTGCTATATCTTGCAGGCGATTTCAGCGTAAATGTATATACAGATACAAATCTGTTCTTAAAAAGATTTGTATCATTTGTATTACATTGCTTCACTAGCTTGACTGATGACGCCTGTAAATGGCAGAAACACGTGTCTTAAGCAGAAGTAAATGCTGAAAATATGAGGTGTATTGTCCATGTGTACAGTTACAGATATGTATATTGCATGTCTGTTTCATTTGTAACAAATGCGTAATACATGCATAACGTATTGATATACTTAAACCTTTTTACATAAGTAACTTCTTTACACACCTACTAACTTGACGATTATTAAGGCTTATAAGCAAACGTCAAATATTTTTGCAGATTATACTGTAAAGTTTGTCTTTTCGGGTTCTTAAATAAAACTAACAATTAACAACAATAAGTACATTTATGTATTTTATATTTATGTAACTATATTTATGTTTACTTCGCGAGACTTGGGTATTGAATGAATGTCCATCCCTTCTTCGACGTGGGTTATATATTGTCGTTTATATGTTCCCGCTGCATGGAGAATACTGTAGAAAATCCCGGGTCAGTGTCACGCGCTTCGCGTTCTCGGCGTATGTGGAACGCTCCAGATAACACGAGACTAATATGACGCGCGTTGTAGGATGAGTCATCACAATATTTATTTTCTAGCATATCGAGCCCGTAGTAGGAAAAATATTGTATGAAATTCGGGGCGTAAGTGTGTAAGGTCTCGTATATATTGTAGACTTCCGTCTTGAGCCTGGATCTACAAACTTATATCCTCGACCACAAAATTGCACTTACATCCCGTGTGCTATAAATGACTATTTCCTATTGCTAATCATGTAAATCAGTGATACAACCCTAGTAACATAGCGTGTAAGTCGACTATAACATTCGTTTGTAGTTTCGTCTTGATAACGGAACTTAATACTATTATGAAAATTTATAATTTGAATTTATGTATGACAACTGTTAGAATTTGAAGTTTCCTTAATTACTTAAAAAAATAGCTTACTATAATCAGGAAAGTTTTTGAAGGCACGTTATATTCTATTTTGCAAAATAACTTATATTTTGAAACAGAAATAAGAAAAACACCCTAACCACAATATATATCAATAAATACTATATACGTATTTCGGCAACTAAGTTGCCGTCTTCAGCGAGAAAATAAATGAATACTTGAGGTTGACAACATTATGCACGTCTCAGAACTTCTCTCAAATTGAAGGAAACCTCTATGAACAGCGGCATGGCACAGCAATGGGCAACTGTTGTCTCCATTTATGGCGAACTTGTTTATGAGTCATTTTGAGATAGAATTTAAGAGATCATCTAAATATTTCCGTAAAGTATGGATCAGGTATGTCGATTATATTTTCGCGGTTTTTAATACCAAGTTGTGTAATTTGGACGACTTTTTAATAGAATTAAATTAAAAATTCCCTACAATTAAATTCACTATAGAAAAAGAAAACAATGAACAAATACCATTTTTAGATGTTTTGGTAATTAAGAATAATAATAACTTAGAAATAGATATTTACCGAAAAGACACCAATGTGAACAACTTTATAACCGCGGATTCAAATCATAGTTTCCAACAAAAGATGGCATCCTTTAATTTTCTTATCCATCGGTTGTTAAGTTTCCCGCTTACAAAAGATAGATATGAAAAAGAACTTGGATTAATCAGAAGCATCGCTGCATACAATGGTTTCGACTCGAAAATAATAACCAATCTAATTAAGAAACATAAACTAATTTATGATACCACGAGCTTACTACCTCAAAAAGACATAGGTGAGAAATTTGTTTGTTTACCGTTCCATTCAGCCTCTAGAAATCTGAACGCTATCTTCAAAAACCATTCTCTTAGAATAGCGTTTAAATCATGTAACTCATTAAAATCACTTTTAGGTAACACCAAGTACAAAATTGAGGTACAACATAAATTTGGTATATATGAAATAAATTGTAACGATTGCATCCAAAAATATATCGGCCAAACTACACGTTCAATTTCAACTCGTTACAAGGAACATATTTCCCACTTTAGATTCAACAGACCCGAAAAATCTAGCGTTGCCCGACATATTTGGGACACAGGTCATTCTGTGTCGGCAAATAACCTCCGGTTGATTAAAACTGTTAATAATTATAGAGAATTAGATAGTTATGAAAGTATTTATATATACAGGCTGTCCAGAAAGTCTCCTGACAAACGAAGACCGGAGATTCCTCTGATAATTTTAAGACAATTAAACCCAAATTCACCTAGTCCGAAAATGCTTCCTAAGGGAGCTAGAGTTCTTTGAAGATGGCGCCTTGTATTTATTCTTTTTTAAATTCCTCCAGAACGCTTCCATTTAGAAAAACAAAAACTGGTATGCTTATTTATCCTCCAAAGATGAATCGATTCCATCAATTGCGAATTTCTAGTACCGGTCATAGGCGTCCGTTTTGGGTAGGTCAACGGTTATTTTAAGGCATAACTTTTTTGTCTTTAACTTTTAAGCATTTGTGACACTAGATTATTAAATTTTCAGGTATTCCAGTACTAAAATGTACTCTTACTTTAAGTCGGTAGGATACACCGTTTTCTAGAAAAATCGATTTGTAAATTTTTCGTTTTTTCTTCATTAAAGTTCAATTTATTATGTACCTACTTATTTTTAGCGACGAAGTTGGCTTGGACTATCAAGGCATGGATGAAAATTAATTTAATAAATTAAAAACAAATTATTTATTACAATGGAACGAAACTAACAAAAAAAGAACAAGTATCAAAGGTAGATTGTTACAAAGGTTGCTCGATGTGATGACCATTAGTCTCTATGCATAAGTTTACCCTTTTGCTTAGAGAACGCCGATTTCTTGCAAAAATTCCAAAGTTATTTCTAAATTCGTTGCAATCATCTTGTATCCTTAGCCAGAGTTGTGCGCGATTTTGTATCGGAACGGAATAAACAAATGCTTTTATGTATCCGCATACACAATAATCGCAAGGATTCAAATCCGGCGACCTTGCTGGCCAAGCAACTGGACCGCCTCTTCCAATCCAATGGTCTTCTTAGTTATTATCTAGAAAGTCTCGTACATTCCTGATAAAGTGGGCCGGACAGCCGTCCTGTAGAAACCATAAGTTTTGCCGAATATTTAAACGCACCTCATCTAACAAATCAGGTAAAATATTTTGCAGGAAATGTAAGTAATAAGCACCATTTAAACGAGCAGGTAATTCCACAGGTCCAAGTATATAATCGTCAACTACTCCTATCCAGACGTTTATGCTAAACCTATGCTGATGCTTAAATTCTTGAACAACGTGGGGATTGTCACCAACGTACGAATAATAATGTGCATTATGTACATTAAAAATTCCATTTTTTGAGAATGTAGCTTCGTCACCAAACAAAATGTTCCTGAAGAAATCTTCATCTTGATTTTTCTGATTTTGTAACCATCTAGCGAATTCTACGCGAGCAGGAAAATCTCCTTCTAGCAGTGCTTGCACCTTTGTAAAATGAAAAGGATATAAATTTTCTTTGTGTAAGATATTTCCTACGGAAGATTTTGAAATTGTGGGGTACATAGCAGATAGTCTTCGAACGCTAATTTCTGGATTTTCCTCAACTTCCATTAAAATAACATCTTCATGTTCTGCTGTTACATCATTATGTCTCCCTGTTTCATTATTTTTTGGGACCACTGAACCTGTTTCTCTTAATCGTTGATGAAGAGCTGTAAATGTTGTGTGAGTGGGATGCTGACGATTGGGAAATTTTTCAGCGTATCTACGTTACGCCGCTCGAGCGTTACACCTCATTTCGCCATAAACTAAATGCATATCGGCGTATTCCTCATTAGTAAAAACCATTTTTTTTTAAATTGAAATCGTTATGTTTGAATAACACAAAGTAAAAAATGAAAAGATAAACTTCGCGAACTGACAACAATTTGACAATGAAAAACGTAGGTTTTACTTCTGTTGGCAGTTCAGAGCTAACTATTGCAAAAAATAAAAAATTGAACTTTAATGAAGAAAAAACGAAAAATTTACAAATCGATTTTTCTAGAAAACGGTGTATCCTACCGACTTAAAGTAAGAGTACCTTTTAGTACTGGAATACCTGAAAATTTAATAATCTAGTGTCACAAATGCTTAAAAGTTAAAGACAAAATAGTTACGCCTTAAAATAACCGTTGACCTACCCAAAACGGACGCCTTTGACCGGTACTAGAAATTCGCAATTGATGGAATCGATTCATCTCTGGAGGATAAATAAGCATACCAGTTTTTGTTTTTCTAAATAGAAGCGTTCTGGAGGAATTAAAAAAAAATAAATACAAGGCGCCATCTTCAAAGAACTCTAGCTCCCTTAGGAAGCATTTTCGGACTAGGTGAATTTGGGTTTAATTGTCTTAAAATTATCTGAGGAAACTCCGGTCTTCGTTTGTCAGGAGAGTTTCTGGACAGCCTGTATAGAAATAATAATAAATTAATGAATTCTGACAATGGACCAATCCCTCAGTCCAGTTTGTATGCTTTATTGTGACAATAGCATAGCATTATTTTTACGGTTCATGTATTCACCCTTCACGGTTCCCTAAATTTCACGCTAGGTTTAAGTAAGTGTTAATAAGTGTTATTTCGATGTTAGAAAGTTAGTGTTATCCAACTGGCGATTTGGTCGAGAGCATATCTTCTAAGGTTTACCTTAGCCAAAAACGCTACGTTTAACACTCTTTTTCAGTTTTAAGGTTTTTCTATTGAAGATGGCAACTTAGTTGCCGAAATACGTATATAGTATTTATTGATATATATTGTGGTTAGGGTGTTTTTCTTATTTCTGTTTCAGATTTCAAGCCACAGTCTCCACCAATTTCTGAACTTATATTTTCCTTACGATTTTTATTATGCCAAATAAATTAGTAATTCAGTGTTGTAATGGATCCGGAATTATTGCTTAGTATAAAATTCATTTCAATGTTTATTAACGGGAATGTTAAGTACTTCTAGAGAGGGAATAAAAAATATATAATCTACATCTTTCATATAAACCGGAGTTCTTTGTCGTAAAAAAAAGGGAGAGAAATAAACGGGCAGTGATTAGTAAATTTACATTCGTTTTTGAAGCGCGATTAATTATATGATCATAAATGTCGGGAGACCAATTTGTTGTCGTCTCTTTTCAGATCGATTCTAAATCAAATAAACGGTGGTCATTACGGATTTTATGATTGGAAACACGAGATTCCTTTAACTTATCTATCTGTTCACAGACCGGCTTCTGATCGCACTAAAATAATTTTACTATTTACACATAAAATAATACTTAACGATGGAAAAATCTTATAGTGAAAATTGTTGTTATTTTGTGTTTATGTCAGTTGGTATACCTATTCAATATATCGGATATACAGGCTGATTCATTTTCGGCCCTCACCATGGGGATCTCTCTTATTATTGGAGATAGAGTATAGGTTTAAATTTGGCAAAGTTGTTAAATTTTGTGTTTGTTATAAATCCGTAAAGAAAATAGACTTGTGACAAATGACCTTCGTTATTTAAAAAAAAAAAACGCGAAAACCCCATTTTCTTCTTTTACCTGTAGCACCGACATTTGGCCTTGTAGAGAAAAAATAAAAACACATCTTTGTGGCCATTTCTAAACCCATATCCAGTGGTGTACTCTAAATTTTTATACGACGTTTCGTTTCTTTCTGGTCATCATCAACTATCTAATTTCTTATAGGCGTCATATTGGATTTAGACATCTTCAGAAAGAGTTTATTTTTCTGATTTCAACCATATACCACATGCTGACTATAGTTTTTGACATTGGGTTTTATTTGAAGGAATAAATTATATGATTAAATAAGGTAGCCTTTGGAATTTCAATCTGTCAAACATTTCATTTATTGTTCATTAATAATACAAAAATGTCATACACTAACGAAGAGAAACGAGATATGATAAGTATTTTTTATTCTTCGAAACGAAATTCAACAGTAGCGAGTACAAGATAACAAAAATATTAATAAAACTACATAGAAAAGTAAACAATAAACAATTACAGTAAATGTTCAATTATCTGGCCATCTTCGGTAATGCACAATTGGGCACGCCTTCTGGCATTTTGTACTGCCCTTTGTATAGTTCTTTCATTCTGAAGTCTGTCTCGTAATTCTTCAATGTTTTGTGGCGCATCTACTTTATAAATATTATTTTTAACATATCCCATAAAAAAAAATCTAGCAATCTTAAATCAGGTTATCTCGCAGGCCATTCAACAACTCCCCTATTTCCAATCCAACGGTTTGCAAACTCTTGATTTAAGAAATTTCTAACAACAGCTGCATTGTGTGCTGGTGCGCCATCTTGTTGCCACCATAAATATTATACTTGATTTAATGGGATATTGTCGTCAAGATAGTCAGATACGTATGTACGTAAAATGTTTAAATATATTTCTCTATTTAAATGTTCTTCATACATAACTGGTCCAAAGAGACGATTTGCCAAAATACCCATCCAAACGTTTATTCCAAAACGATGTTGTGGTCTTCTAGCCCTGTTTTGTCGGGGATTTTGTACTGCCCAATAGTGCTCCGTATTTCTGTTGAACATTCCAGAATTTGTAAATTTTGTTTCATTTGACCAGATGATTTTGTTTAAAAAATTTTCGTCATTTTCTATCCTTCCCATTAACCAATTACAATATTCTAGCCTTCTCAAATTATCTCCAGGCAGTAAAGAGTGACTAACATGGATCCTGTATGGTTTAAACCTACTTTTATGTAAAGTTCTCCAAACTCTGGACTGGCACAAATTTAATTCTGACGCTACTTCGCGTGTAGAAATTGATGGATTATTATTTATCTATAAAAATACAACATTAACATGAAATTTGAAAACACGCTTTTAATTTACCATTTGTAAAATATCTTGTCGATTTTCATTTAAATTCCTGTTGTCTTGACCATTACGCGGCTTAGTAAACGATCCATTCTCGACCAAATTTCTGTCGAAATCTAGAAAAATGGTTCGATGAGGCTGTTGTCGTTCTGAATATAATTGTAGATATCATGTACTCGCTACTGTTGAATTTCGGTTCGAAGAATAAAAAATACTTATCATATCTCGTTTCTCTTCGTTAGTGTATGACATTTTTGTATTATTAATGAACAATAAATGAAATGTTTGACATATTGAAATTCCATGGCTACCTTATTTATTCTTATAATTTATTCTTTCAAATAAAACCTAATGTCAAAAACTTTAGTCAGCATGTGGTACATGGTTGAAATTAGAAAAAAAATTCTTTCTGAAGATGTCTAAATCCAATATGGCGCCTATAAGAAATTAGATAGTTGATGATGGCCAGAAAGAAACGAAACGTCGTATAAAAATTTAGAGTACTCCACTGGATAGAGGTTTAGAAATGGCCACAAGGATGTGTTTTTATATTTTCTCTACAAGGCCAAATGTCGGTGCTACAGGTAAAAGAAGAAAATGGGGTTTTCGCGTTTTTTTTTTAAATAACGAAGGTCATTTGTCACAGGTCTATTTTCTTTACGGATTTATAACAAACACAAAATTTAACAACTTTGCCAAATTTAAACCTATACTCTATCTCCAATAATAAGCGAGATCCCCATGGTGAGGGCCGAAAATGGATCAGCCTGTATATTGGATATGTATTTATATATTTAAATCATTATAGTAGCTGCTCTGTTTGCGCTTATGTTGAAACAATAATCTAGTTAGTTTACTAGCAGAAATCGTTCTACTAAACTAAATTTATTATTTTATCCTTTTGGTCTTTGTTCTTGTTTAGTTTCTTGGAAATGTTGGAATTTCATTATTTATTAAATCCTATTACAATTTGTTTAATTTATTTAACTTAAGATCTATGAATAATAATATACTAAAATAACAAGAGAGATTCAATAGTTATTATACCCGGTGTATTTTTTAAGTTGAAACTTTCAAATATCTCGAAAAATATGCAGTTCACCAAAAAATGACCATTGGAGTAATTCAGTGGAGGAAATACATTAGTGCTGGAATTAGTTCTTTGCTCTCTCTCCATGTAGGCGGGGCGAGGATAACTTTGAAACCTTAAATAGGAATCTGTATATTTTATTACAGATTTGCATTCTACTGAAAAAAGTAGATCGATTCATGATAGATGTCGCTGACGTCGATGAATTTTTTTTTTCAATTTCTCACACGGAGAACCTAAACATACGATTCTGCAATACGTGTGCAATAAAAAGAATACCACGAAAAATTACTTATTAAGAAAGTATTATCATCTATATTACTATCATTTTTTAATTTTTCTTTTAATATCATTTCTTATTTTGAAACTAATTTTTATAAAAATGTTTTTGTATGTACAATGTAACAAGTGTTCATTTGAAAAGTCAATCTAGTAGCATGTGATTTACTGAGAACATTTTGAAGTATGTCGTAAATTAAAATTTACCACTTAACCTACGGAGTAGTATATTTTGACAGTTTCATACATACAAATAAATAACATATAATAGGTATTTATTGAAAACTATAACAAATGTTGAAAATGTTGTCCTTTAAGATCAATGCACTTTAAAATCCTCCGTTTAAAATTTCTGATGATATTCTGCAACATTACTGGATTGTTATTATTTTCATGCGTTTCTGTTCGATTCTCTGTAGCATATCATTCAAATTCAATATAGGTGTTCGAAATATGTTGTTTTTTAGGCCACAAAAAGAAGTCGCAAGGTGTTAAATCGCATGAACGTGCAGGCCAGGCAATTTCAGTATTTCGACTAATTATACCCTCATCAAAACATTCTCTTCAATAACGAGGTCTCCAAGTAGCCTTTCGGTCCGAAAATACTATCAAAAGTCTCTTAGGGAATACCAAAGATAAAGTTAATTTTAATTCGAAATCAGGTATATACGAAATTAATTGCGATGATTGTAATTTGAAATATATAGGCCAAACAAAACGACCAATAATACCCCGGTTTAAAGAACACATATCACATATTAAATACAATAGACCGGATAAATATAACGTTGCCAACCATGCTCTAAGTACACTGCACAATGTGTCGATTAAAGGGTTGAAATTTGCCAAGAAACTTCGACGCCTACGAAAGTATTCATATCGCTAAAAACAAATAAAATTCCATGAACAGAGCTAAAGGACCGATCCCCTTCACCTCTCTCTTTTCATTCTTAGAAACGTAAATAAAAAGGTCGTGGACGTTTCAAACTGGAGTATAAACAGATGTGGGTGCCTTTTTCCTTAAGAGAGGTAATTTTTTGTCGATCCTTTCGGTCGATATTTTTGCATGTTTCATTTAGTGGACGCCGTGTAAAGTTGTTGCGTTATTATATGTGCTAGCTTTACTGTGCCCCATGTGCGACACCTTGATTAGTGGTTCTACCTACTGATGATGACAACTTAGTTGTCAAAATACGTATTTAGGATACGATTAATAATTGTGGTAAGGGGTTATATACCTTTTTATAAATTCTCTTAAATAATCCAAAGATTCTGCAGTACAGTGACAAGGTGCTCCGTCTTGTTGGAAATATGCATTTTGTATTTCATCAGCATGCAACTAATTGACAAATGGTTGTAAAATTTCCGTACCGTACCTTTGAGCAGTTAACGTTCCCTGAAAAAATATTGGTCCAATGATTCGCCTTTGGCTTATCGCTGCCCAAACACCAATTTTCTCTGGATGTAGCGATTCTTCATTAATTACATGTGGATTTTCACTACTCCAAATTCTTGTATTTTGTGAATTTAGGTATCCCGTTTTATAAAACCATGCTTCAACAGTAAAGATGACTCTTTGCGAAAGTTCTCCATTATTGTTCATATTCACAAACCAATTACAAAACTGTAGTCTACGAGGGTAATCAATTTCTAACAATTATTGTACTGCTGTGACACGGTATGGATAAAGTTGCATATTTTTTCTTAATAACTTGTAAGTTGTACCAACAGAAAGGTTTATTTGTTGACTCAAATGTCGAACAGATGTTTGTGGTTCATTTTCTATTATTTCTTCAACACGATTGACAACTTGAGGTCTACGTTTCTTAACTGCACCGCTGCCTGATTTTCTTAAGAGACTACCAGTTTCAGAAAAAAGTTTTAAATTTCTATCCAAAGTATTCTTAAATTGTATATAATCTATTACAAAATGTGGAAACTCAACTTGAAATTCTACCATGCAATCTTGAACTGAATTAACCCATAAACCATCAATTTTATTACCACTCTGAAAATAAGCTTGGACTAAAAACTTTGGGTGCCAGAAAAAAGTCGTTGTTATTGCTTTGAGTATTGAACTATAAAAGAAGCGAAAATTGTACACAGTTTCTGAAGAAAAATAAAATAAAATGAAAATTTGTTAACCGGTATAATTTGCAAGAACTATGGTACGTAATTGAAGAGGCGATTGCAAATGTACAATTTATCACGACGAGTTCTGTGTTGTTTACAAGTAGGACGCTTTTTATAAATTAGTTAGCAAAATTTTCGATTGTAAATGTGGGTTATAAATTGTCAAAGTTATAATTGTTATAGTACAACAGTCTGTCAATTTATTACGTTTTTTATAGATATTTTTATAGTAAAATTGCTAGAAAACTGACAGTGATTGAAAAAGCGCGAATTATTTCAAAAATAGAAGAAGGTCGGTA
Source organism: Melolontha melolontha (assembly GCA_935421215.2). Classification (NCBI taxonomy): domain Eukaryota; kingdom Metazoa; phylum Arthropoda; class Insecta; order Coleoptera; family Scarabaeidae; genus Melolontha; species Melolontha melolontha. Next base: position 171,646,116 of record OW285239.1, on the reverse strand, counting down.
AGAACGATTTTTTGTGAACCTGTAATTGTGTTCTTTACACCAGATTTTTAATAATATTTTATATTATTAAATATACCTTTTTATTATACAAAACTGGTGGGATTTTACCTACTCATGTATGTTTCAATTATTCTGTTACATTACACATGCGGTTAGTCCGTAGTATGAGTGAAGCCACAAACAAAATACAGTTTCTAGAGAGATGGCTGTGCCATCTTTGGAAGGGCATCGTTGGTTCGTATTGCTTATGTGGACAGAGCGAGGTACTTCGGCCGTCCGACAACAGGCAGCGCTGAAGTTACTTCTACGCTCGGTCTGGATAATTTCTGCGAAATAACGATGTGGGTCCTTTTTGTGAATGTGTCTGAAGGTATCCTTTTCTAGCAGGGGCGTACCGATGATGATCCTGTAGAAAGGTGAAATACGTATCTGCGTCTTTGGGGAGGGATATGTTCGGACACGTTCACAAAAATATTAATAGTGAACCTGTATTTGTGTTTTTCACACACCATGTTAGAACTATAAAAGAAACAAAAGTTGTATAAAATTTCTAAAGAAAAATTTTAAAAATTAAAATTTGTTAACCAGTGTAATCGAAGATTGTCCGTCATAAATTACCAATAATTTTACTACTATTTCATGTATTTTAATTAATTGGATACAGTTTTTAGTGTACTAAACACATTTTCTGCTGTATAAAATGCTATCAGTGTTTCTGTAACTTTGCTTCGTCTTTTGAGTAATTTTTCTTTCTGGTGTTGTTTCATCTTCTGTCCCGATTATTATCAGAACTCCTAAATACCCAAATTCTTCACCTGTTCTACAATTTATATGACGTAAAAGAGGTATTAAATAGACGTACAAATGTGTTGAAATTATCTTCTATTCTTATTGCCACTATTGTCTTTTACCTACATGGTTATAATCAACTTCTTTTATTCATTCTTATGTAACACTAATAATTAGTTATTTCCCAGTTTCCACAAATATCTTGTTACCGTATCGTTTAACACATTTAGAGAAACCTATTTCAGCTACTTTACATTAAGTATTTATAAAATAGCTTCACCACTAGCATAAGTTTAATAAAGAAACCACAAATAAAACACAGGTTATAAAACTGTATTATAGTAGGCTATCGCTGTCAATATGATAGATATTTCCTGAGAGCTTTACTGAAACCAAATGCAATTAAATTTCATTTCATCGTCTTCAGGATAGAACGGAACTAAAATTATATGTTTGCTTATACATATATGTATGTATATATATACACGTACGTACATATATGCATATATATATATATATATATATATATATATATACGTTGTAGATAGCTGAGCACATAAAATAATTTTTCATAGATAGAACAGATAATCTTAAATGATGTTAATGAGTTGAAACCTGTTGAGTGTTTGAGGAGGTACGTAGAATTCACTGAATTTCATATACAAAAGGCACTACGGTAATTAATTATCTGTCTAATTTGGTTAAAGAAACATGCCCAGCCTTTTTTACTGCTCTTAGATAGATCTTTTTAACGTTGGAATTGTAATGATCTAATCGTCTTTTTATTTTTTTAATAACGAGTAATTCCCTGGTGTACGGTTTGTTGGCTAATAGTACAGCTTGTAAATATAAGGAGTGATTATAAATGATTGAAAATTTTTGTCTTTACCTGGCGACAATTCTGCAGCGTTATGTTGACATGCCTGGCTTTTAAATTTAAATTTTGTCAAAAATTTGAAGTAAAAGACAAGCGAGGAAGTAAAGAAAATAATTTAAAACAATTTTGTTGTTTTTTCTCTTAAACTGGTTTTTAAATGTCAGTTAGCAAAAAATCTTGGGACATAGGAATTTCTCCTAATATAAATTTGATTCATAAAATGGAAATATAATGTCAAAAGTGACAGCGGCTAATTTAAAGCTAAAACATGTCGAATTTGAGTGCCTAATCTAATGACCAATATGTGCGTACTGTAAACCAGTGGCGGCTCGGGGTGGTTCACATAGGGAGTGCATAATTTCAAAATTAAAAAGTGTAATACAAAAACGCTTACCCAATCCTTATAAATTTCACCGACGTACTGTTCCAGACAGGTACTGTTCATTGTAGAGTTTGTTTTGAGGGAATAGTAAATATTACACTACACACGAAGTTATAAGTTATAACTTCTAACTTCATTCACCTAGTTCAAGTAGGTAGTATAATAAAATATATGCAAAATATGTGCTGCCAGGCTTTGAAAGGCTGTGTGACAAGATTTTAATAAATCGAGGTTTCTTTTGTTTTCGTAGCTTTTATTGCATTTGGTTATAAAAATAATATAATAAATAGTAATAAACACAGCTTATAATCTAGTAATATATTATCAGAATGTGTTTTTCTGGATTTTAGTTAAATTTACACCTTGTTTTAGAATATTGTGAATGAACACTTTACAATTGACTACTTACAACATGGAAATTCAATGAAACTAAAACTTCAACACTAATAAAAGGCCTTTGTTGTTTATAATAATAGTTCTTAACGACAGTAATAAAATTTTCTAAGAATAGGGGCTTTACTTCAGCTCCAAAATGTCCATTTTCGATCAATTATGGAAGTTATTCGTAGAGTTGCACACTTTGTCTCGAATACATGTATTGTAAGGACGGCTTGTCGTTAAAATATTACGATTCGTTTTAAGTTTAAATTGAATTCACAACCAAATACAAATACATGCGTATTATTATTTATGATCCATAAATACAAATGGCTATTATGATTTTGTATAATAACAATATCCAGTGCATACTAAAATATCACTCTATTAATTTATTAGATCCGGCAAATCATTTCAGAGAATATTTAGATAAATAGTTAAATGTGGGGATGCACTACATACGGTCCTGCCGTACCGCAAACATCCTCAGCTCTACAAATAAATAACAAATGTGATTGACATTATCAAATGTCATTTGGATTTACGTTTACGGAACAACAAACACATACTAATATATTTGCGTCTTATTCTATCAAAATTTCAAAGTAACCTAGATTGACTTTTCAAATGAACACACGTTATATGTATACAGGATGAGTTTTTTTGAATGTTTAGCATTGGGATCTCAGAAACTACTGGAGATAGAAAACGCTTAAATGGGGAAAGATGCGCAGTTTTACGAGTTTGATTTAAAACTGCTTTTGTTTCTCCGATAACTTTCAAGGCTTATTAGATATTCAAAGAAAACTAAATTTTACGATTTACTTTAAACATGCTTAGCATCGTTAATAGTAATTTTAGAGAAAAAGTGTTCAGACAAAAGTTTTAGATAATTTTACGCCAAATAAAACTTTGTAGCTAATATTTTTTTTTCGTTCACCATTATCGAGTTATGACACAAACTTGTGTTTTTTAAATGGAAACCATAGTTGGTTTTGACATCATTAGAAAGCTTATTTTTTGCTGATTACAATGATATAAGGTTTGATATGGTTATTTTAAAAAATAAAGAGGATATAGACATTTCTGTGATTGTTCACTTTATAAGATAAGAACTTTAAAAAAAATGTTTGGTGTTTTGTAATTCAAAAAACGAAAAATCTGAGTTACAATAGTGTTCGTTGGAGCAGTCGAGATAAATATACTAACATTGCTTTCACGTTGAGTCACAGAAGTGAGAGCTGCTAATTTTTACTTTTAAGTCAAGTTAATTGTCAAACATTGTCAATTAACTATTAATTAATTTAATTGTAACTTAACTATAAGCGGTGCAAACGGCCGTTAATCATAAGTTTGCATTGGCTATAGAATTTTCTAACGTAGAAAAGCGTAATATTGTAGAATGTTACATTCAGTGCCAGAAAAATTCTACTAGAGCTGCTGAAGTTTATTTTGAAAATGATTTTGATCGATGTCAGCCGTCGCTACCTACTTTTAAGAGATTATGGGATAATTTAGCAGATTATTGTTCGTTCGTTAAACCAAAATAAAAAAAGGGATGGATGAAGATAGAGAAATAAACATATTAGCAAGTGTCGCTCAGAATCCATCTACATCGACCCGACAAATTTCAACAGAAATGGGCTCCTCTCAACGCACTATTGTCAGAGTGTTGAAGAAGCATAAATTTCGTCCCTACAAATTATCGATATCACAAACTTTACATGAAGGTGATAACATCAGACGAATAGCTTTTGGTAGATGGTTTAAAGATCAGTGTCAAAACGATCCACACTTTTCAATGAAAATATTATGGACTGATGAATCTCGTTTCACAAATTGTGGAATGTTTAATAGGCACAATGAGCACATATGGTCTCAAACAAATCCACTTCCCGTTGAACATAGGAGACCACAAATTAAATTTGGGTTTAATGTTTGGTGTGGTGTTATAGGATCAACTGTTCTTCCTCCTTATATTTTTGATGGATCACTAACTGGCAATCGTTATTTTAATTTTTTACAACAAGATTTCGAGGAAATGTTAGATAATTTAAATTTAAGAACCCGAGCAATGCTGCAATGGTTTCAACATGACGGAGCGCCTCCGCACAATCAGCTGAATGTTAGAAATTATTTAAATTTGAACTTCCTTAATCAATGGATAGGACGAAATGCACCCATTGAATGGCTGGCTAGATCCCCTGATTTATCAGTTTAGGATTTTTTCTTGTGGGGTGTACTAAAGGACACAGTATACAAAAGAACATATGAAACAATCGACGATTTAGGAGAAGCTGTCTTAGTTGCTTTTAATAACATCGATAGGCGTAAAGTCCGCAATGCTACAAATTCTGTTGAGAAGAGATGCAATTTGTGTATTAATAATAATGGAGGTATCTTTGAACATTAATAATGTTGTGTGCCCTTAATAAAAGTTCTTATAGTTTTCATTTTATTACTACATAAGATTTCAAAATAAGATTTCGTTTGGTTTGTATTTTATCAGTTCGAAATTCAATTGTTTTCCATAAAAACCATAAAAATGTGTATATCCTCTTTATTTTTTAAAATAACCATATCAAACCTTATATCATTGAAATCAGCAAAGAATAAGCTTTTTAATGATGTCAAAACCAACTATGGTTTCCATTTAAAAAAACACAAGTTTGTGTCATAACTCGATAATGGTGAACGAAAAAAAATATTAGCTACATAGTTTTATTTGGCGTAAAATTATCTAAAACTTTTGTCTGAACACTTTTTCTCTAAAATTACTATTAACGATGCTAAGCATGTTTAAAGAAAATAGTAAAATTTAGTTTTCTTTGAATATCTAATAAGCCATGAAAGTTATCGGACAAACAAAAGCAGTTTTAAATCAAACTCGTAAAACTGCGCATCTTTCCCCATTTAAGCGTTTTTCTATCTCCAGTAGTTTCTGAGATCCCAATGCTAAACATTCAAAAAACTCACCTGTATATATAAATAAGAATAAATTAATGAATTCTGACAATGGACCAATCCCTCTGTCCAGTTTGTATGCCTTATTGTGACAATAGTATTATTTTTACGCTTCATATATTCACGCTTCACGGTTCCCTAAACTTCACGCTAGGTTTAAGTAGTATATAAGTGTTTATTTCGATGTTAGGAATTTAGTGTTATCCCACTGGCGATTTGGTGAAGAGCATATCTTATAAGGTTTACCTTAGCCAAAAACGCTACGTTTAACACTTTTTTTTTCAGTTTTAAGGTTATTCTACTGAAGATGGCAACTTAGTTACCTATATACGTATATAGTATTTATTGTTATATATTGTGGTAATGGTGTTTTTCTTATTTCTGTTTCAGATTACAAGCCACAGTCTTCACCAATTTCGGATATACTGCAATATACAGTGAAAGCTCCCTTAACGGGCAGCTCTAATAAGCAACCATCTCCCTTAAACGACCAAATTGTTCGGAACCGATTTTCGCCCTATCTTTTAATACATAAGACACCTTCCCATAAGCGAGGGCTCCTATAAACAGGCGCGGGCAACATTTTTTTTGGCCAAAGCCAGAAAATATCTCCCATAAGCGACCACGAAGCTCCAACAACCGGGCGAATTAAGATTTTAACACGCATTACACATTTCTAGACTCGGTGATTCCCTTAGGGGATTTACCGTTTAAGAAACAGCTGGTCGTTGGTTCTTTGTGCTTTAGTTGTGATAGAGAATCGGGTGTGTGCATTTTTAACAATGCCTCCACAAAAAAGAATGTTAACACTAAAAGAAAAAATGGAAATAGTGAATATAATTGATAAAGAAAAACTATCTACTCGGGCTATAGCAGCGCGATTTTCGATAGGAAAGACGCAAGCTACGATGATAGCAAAAAATAAAGAGGACATTAGACGTTTATGGCAGTATGGTGTAAATGTGCATAAAGAAAAGTTTTTTCAGAACTGAAGGTTCCAACATCGATAAAGAATGTTATCAGTGGTTCGTGAATGCTAGAAATCGGAAGATACCCATTTCTGGAGGGCTTCTAAAAGAAAAAGCAAAACAAATTGCAGAAAAATTCGGCTACACCAGTTTCAGTGCATCTGATGGGTGGCTACAAAAGTTACGTAAAAGACATAATGTAAGCTTTAAATGCATTTCTGGTGAAGCAGCTGATGTAAACCAAGAGACAGTTGATGCATTCATAGAAAAACTTCCTTCACTATTACTCGGATACCAATGCGAAGACATTTACAACGCCGACGAAAGTGGCCTTTTTTTCGCGCGCTTCCCAATAAGACCCTTTCTTTAAAATCTGAAAAGTGTGTAGGTGTGAAATTGGCCAAAGAAAGACTTACAGTGTTGTTTTGTGCAAGTATGACAGGGCATAAAGAAAAACTACTAGTGATTGGAAAATCGGCTCGTCCTAGAGCACTGAAAAACATAAGCATTAAGGATTTACCTGTCAAGTGGATGTCAAACCGGAAAGCCTGGATGACAGGCGATATAATGGGTGAATGGTTAATCGAGATTGATCGAAAAATGGGAATTGAAAAGAGAAAAATTTTACTGTTTTTAGATAACGCTGCTTCACATCCTCGAGAATTACACCTCAAAAATGTGAAATTAATTTTTTGCCTCCCAATACAACCTCTGTTTGCCAGCCACTAGACCAAGGCATCATTCAGAATTTCAAGCTTTATTACCGCAACCAGATTATACAACATATGTTATCAAACATAGATTCTTCTAAATCATCATCTGAATTATCAAAAAAAAATAATATTTTAGAGGCATTATATTTTATCAAAACGGCATGGGAAAAGGTCACTCCATCAACAATACAAAATTGTTTCAGAAAGGCTGGGTTCAGAAAAACGGATGCGACGGTTCCTCAGTTTGACTCTGAGGATGAGGACGACTTACCGTTGTCTGTTTTTTCGACAATGGAGATGATGAGGAGAGCTGCAGAAGATTTAAATACTACCAGTGACCAGAACCTAGACGAATTTATAAAAATTGATGATAAGACACCAACAGAAGATGATGATTTTGAAAACCAGACTACTACATCCAGTCAAGTTAGTGAAGCGAACGAGACCGATGACGAAATAGAAGACGTTCAAGAACAAAAAGAAGAAGAAAATAAAATAAAGTGTTTTGATGAAACTTTAAATTGCATCAGGGAACTGAAAAAGTTTTCTACAGATGACTATGTGGCTTTTGAACATATCAAAAATCTGGAATGTCATTTTCAGAAGTGTCATATGGAAGAACAGCAAAGGAAAATGAAGCAGTCATTCATTTTAAGATATTTTCCAGCTGTTCCTAAATAACTTGTTTGTGTCTATGTCATTTCATATGATGTACATACATATATGTACCTATATAGTAGTTACATGTTACATTATACGACTTCTGTTTGATTTCTCAGAGTTTTCTTTTAAGCGGGCACCTCCCATAAGCGGGCAAAAATCCTGGAACCGTGACTGCCCGCTTATGAGAGCTTTCACTGTATTCCAAATTTTATTTAAAATTAGGCACTGTAGAACGTTAAACTTCAGATTAACTAAACTTGATCCTCATTCGGGTTATTCGACGGTATAATCGATGGGTTAAATTGTATTGTAGAACCGGCCCTAAAAGGCATTAATTCACAATAATATATTTGATAGCAGATTCTGACAATTTTTGACATTTAAAATTTAGTATAAATCAATAGAGTTAATCTTGTTAAGTTAGGACATAAGATACTTTGTCCAAAACCTATTCGACGCTAGATTTTTCTAATAAAAAAAAAATACAAAAAAATATGAATTTTTCAATAGCACTTTTATTGAATGGTAAAAAAACTAGTGGAAACAAATGTTAGTGTGAAATATTTTAAAGGTCTTAGTATATAAGTACTATCGAATTCGTCGTCAAGTTCTTCTACCGTGGAATATTCAATCCAGTTTCTATAGGAATTTATATGTTGAACAACTGTAGATTGATGTAGACTGTCAATGTTTGCAGGCAAAACACCCGCTAATTTGCTTTTGCATATCAAAGGCATGCCATAAATTTTCTCGACGATATGAACACATATCATATTACGTTTATTAGGGCATTTTTGGAAATTGTAAAAATGTTCGTGTTCTGAACAATTATGGAATGGGCTTACAAATATGTCCTTTTCGTGAACTATTGTCCCATAAGGTGCTGCCACTGCGCATTCCTCATTTTTTGGCGGTATCGAATTGTGCCTGTACTTGACGTAACCAAATGAAGGGGCGTTTTTAAAGGGTTTGTTCAATTTTAGTAATACTACGTCGAAATTACACCCGGAAGAAGTTCTGTTTGGATGTGCAATAACTTCGGTTACCGTTTCGGAATTGCAATTTTTGCAAGTCGTTTCGACGACGATCTTTGGATTTTCGGGTAGACTTTTGTCTAACCAAAAACCGCTGGTCAATATCCAAGCGGGTTTTAATGAAACACCGACTCCCATAATATCTTTCTCTACGAATATTGTAACCAGTGCTATTCGCCACACATAATTGAAGCTATATATGCGTTCTACAACTTCCCTTCCAAAGCTTATGTTGTAATATCCCTGTTTGACACGTTTCTCAGGTGAAGGTTTGTCATTTTTATCGGAGAAGGTTTCGTTTTCAAATTGATCCTCTAAGGAAAATAACAAATGTAATATAATTATTAGAAATATAGTTTGATAATTGAAGGATGACGTTTGTGACATTTCCACTTTATTATCAATGTCAACAGTACCAACTCCTAATTTGATTTTAAAGTTTGTCTCCGAATAAGTCCCGTCAAAAACTACTTATTTTTCAAGAATTTCATTGGCTCTTCTGTAGCCAAGTTCAATATCGAAAATAATCCAGAAATATCGGCCATATTTATTTACTGTTTTGTATATAAATATAACCAATGGTTTCTTCCATTTTTCTGTAATTGTTATCCTTACCTACCATTGTAATAAATAAAATCTGTATTTTTAAATACAAAACAATATGTCTGATCAAGCAGGTCCGAGTAAGACATCAGCTTTACCGCCCAGAAAACGTCAACGTTTGGGACATTTATCTCGTGACGAAAAACATAAATATTGAACTGTTGAAATGTATAAAATGTTAACGTTGTGGGAGAAAGGGAACAGCAGTGATTTTAATCGACATCTTCAAAACATTAAGTAAAGTTTAGGAGAAAAAATATTTCCAGACACATTCACAAAAAAGAACCACATCACCACATCACAGAAATTATCCAGACCGGGCGTAGAAGTAAATTCAGCGCTGCCTGTTGTCAGACAACCGAAGTACCTCGCCCCGTCCACATAACCAATGTGAAGTAACGACGCCTTTCCAAAGGTGGCACAGACATCCCTCTAGAAACTGCATTTTGTTTGTGTCTTCACTCATACTACTGACTAACCGCATGTGTAATGTATCAGAAAGTTTAGGTATTACTTCAACGACAATATATTATTAGGAATTTGGTGTAGGGCTAGCGAAATCAATTGCCTTTTGGACAATTAACGAGTACAAACAAACGTACGTGCGGACGTCCTAAACGACGTGTAGGACGGCAAAATTCATTACGACGGATAGTGCAGTCTCTTTATTAAAAATAAATTTGCGACTCTAAATAAGATTATGGGAGAAATAAATACTAAAGATGCACCTGTACCAGCTAACTTACAATCAATTTTTAAAACTTATTAATTTCAAGTAAGTGTAAGTTGAAAAACTGTGGTTATCATTATAATATGTAACTTCTATTTCACATATGTCAAGCGTAATAAGAAAAGTTTGCTGATAGAGAAGGACGAAATAATCAGGTGGGGAAGAAAATACTTGACGACAATAAAACAGACATGAAGGTCGACCAACATTTTTCAATCCCGGGATTACGGGACTTTTGAAGCGTAATCCCGGGATCCCGGGATTAATCCCGGGATTAGACTATGTAGTTTCTAATTGGGCTCAAATGAAAAAAAGTTAAGTAATTTCTTAAAAATTATTTATTAATATTGTTGCACAACACAATACACAATATACTAAAACAAGGAACAAAAAGGACAAATACAAAAAACTATTTAGAATTTCGAAAATATAATCGCGGAAATATCAAAGCATCCAATGTTTGACATCCAAGCCTGCTTCGTAGTTTATTGCCAACATAAGCAGCAGCTGAAAACGCTCGCTCATGTTCTACACTGGTTGGAGGAATAAACAATAGATATTTCTATGCTAATTCTAAGTGATATCCACGAACTCCTCCATTTTCGAACAGGCTCATTTCGCGTCTAATACTATTTACCAACCCCGATTCTTTTGTACTTCAGGATCTGGGGATTCCATGCTCTTATTAATTTCCAGCTGTAACTTTTCCTTTAATCTCAATTGGGGTTGGGAAGGTTGTTGCCTTGACTGATAATCTGTTTGTGATCCTGACCTTTCTTCCTCTTCCGTGTCATCTCGACTATTTAGTTTTTTAACAATACTCTTTATTTGCGCCCTCACTAAAGCCTGTGTAGGCACTGGAAATAAGACAAACCATTCCAAATTCGATAATAACTGAGTTTCATCATCTTTTCGTGGATTTTGTAAATAATTCAACGCACCAGTTAAATCATCATTTCGTCGTTGCTTTATACGTTCCACTAAGGATGTTTTCATTTTATTGGCGAGTGCTGAGTTTTTCCTAGACAATTGTTTTATAAGAAATTTCAAAGCGGCATCAGCTGTGCATAAATTAGCATCTCGTCGACAGATTGCTTCTACTGTTAATTTAATTGGGATAATCACATGAACAATTTTATTTACCAAGTCAAAATCAGCATCTTCTAAACGGATTGGATGATTGAGATCTATAAGAGCTTTTTGAATGCAGGTTTTTAAAAGAGAAAATCGTTCCAGCATGGTTAAAAAACTATTACACCTGGTTTTACAGTCCAAAGGAAGTGACAGCTCTTTTTCATGTTTAATCTTCACATATTTTTGAAGTACTGTTTCATTTTTCAATGGTGATCTTTTGAAATATACTACAACTTTGCGGATTTTCTTTATCAGCTCATTAATGTTTTCATCTTTAGTTAACTATGGTATGTGCTCTCGCGCAAGTTCATTTTGTGACATTAAGATTAAATCTGTTTCTGGACAGTCTAAGTCTTCTAAATTGTCATCATCATCGCTATCGTTAATATAATCAGCAGTCACAGCTGGTTCATTTATAGTATCATCTGAGACTGAGGTAGGGCTGTCTTGCCTGTCTTGAAAATAATTGTTTATTTTATAAAGCACATCACAGACGGCCAAATTGATACCATGTGCGAGACACAGTTGTTGTTCATAGCAAACAAGCTGTCCCACCTTTATCATAACGTTCGGTCCATCGGTTACAGTAGCAACGATATCAGTTTCCAGGGAAATATCAAATTTACTTAGACGCTCTTTCAGTATACGAAGACAATTTTCAGCCGTTATACTTCCATGAATAGGAACGAGTCCTAAACTCCAAATTTTTTAATATGAATGAACGTTGACAGCCATGTATCGTTTATTGGACGTTGATGTCCACTCGTCGAAAGATAGACTGAATCTTTCGTCTGCACTTTTCAAATGTTTTAATTCTGCAGTTACTTGCTTTCTGATTTTTTCACTGTAATTCATAACACGCTTTCGAATTGTGGCGGCTGATTTTGGTAAATTCGTGTATTTCGCTAAGAGCAATTTTCTCAAATCGTCTGAAGTTATGAATACACTGAATGGAAATCCATCTAATGCAATCATTCTTGCCAAAACATCATCCAGACTATCGTCGGAACTTTTAGTAAAATAATCTTCTAACTTTCTGGCGGCGGTGCTGTAACAAATGCGTTATACGTGCATAACGTATTGATATACATAAAACCTTTTTGTATATTTACTGCCATCTGGCTCGTATTAATGGACTACACCGATATACGTATTTTTTCGTTTATGTACCAGCTTAGCTGGTCAAGCGAAATGTCGCCTTTTTCGGCATAGTCTCTTTCGTCCGTCAGATGTCACTTATTAAATAGTGCCACCTTATAGGACGAAATTTGCTATGTCTTGTAGGTGATTTCAGCGTAAATGCATATACAGATACAAATCTATTTTTTAAAAAGATTTGTATTAATTTGTATTATATTGCTTCACTAGTTTGACTGATGACGCCTATAGATGGCAGAAACAAGTGTCTTAAGCAGAAGTAAATGCTGAAAATACGAGGTGTATTGTCCATGTGTACAGTTACAGATATGTATATTGCATGTCTGTTTCATTTGTAACTAATAACTAGAGAACGGACACGCTTACCATCCAGTGCAGTACTGGCGAAAGGCTGTATTTCTAAAATATTTAATTTATTTATATAATAGGAAAACGAACGGGTGGTGATCTATAAAATTACGAAATACATATTTATTTGTTGAAAAGTTGTATTTATAAAGTTTTTAATTTTATTTATATAATTGGAAAACAAACGGGTGGTGATCTATAAAATTACGAAATACATATTGCTATAGATTTTTCCTTGGACAAGAAAGGAAAAATGATTGAACAATTTTGAACTCTATAATGAAGTACATTTATAAAAAAATTAGCTATTTCAATTGTATGTTTATTTATTTCAGACGGGGATCGTTATATATATATTTTATTTTATAAGTAAAAATTTTTATAATGTATGAAATTATGATTAGCCCTCGTATATTTAGGTTGACCAGAGGATTGAACTTGCCGCTTTTCCGGATATTGTATTTATTAAAATGTGTTGTCGGTATATATTTTGATTTTATAGATGGTAGAGATGTTCAGGCGGATGTTGAAATTTCATTTTGAGTTAGAGATATCTTGACGTTTAAAGTGAGCGGTTTATTAAAGAATAAAATACTCAATTTTATTCTTTGTTTTATAAAATCGGGTTGTATGTTGTTTATGCATTTATTGTGAGGTGCATGTAAATCTTAATTCGATTTTTGCGAGTGTTTTGATGGTTATAAAATATTTTTTTATGAATAAGATATCTCTCGTGCATTTTATAAATTGTACATGGATCTATGTAAGTTGATAAAATATTTTGTTTATATATTTGATATCACGATTAATTTCATTATTATAATTTCATGTATTTCTTGAAATAATTTATATTTGAAAGTAGTATATGGGTATTAGAGAAAGTTGTCATGTTTTTGTAAGGGAAGTTTTTTCTTAAAATAAAATTCGAGAACATTTTTAAATTCAAGGTTGGAGTTTTCTTTAGTGGGGATTGACCTTGTTGTGTTATTTTTGCGCATGACAAAAATTCAATTTTCGTGGGTTTCGAAAACTTAGTTGTCTTTGACATTTGTTTGAAGGGGTCAAAGTAGAGGTTAAACTTGACAAATTTCACTAGTATTTATTAGTTTTATGTTTGATCGAGTGTCACAAGGGGTTTTTCTCTGTGTGCGAGTCATTATTCACAAAGAGTGTTTCCCCATTGCTACTGTTTGATGATGCTTTAGCACCCTATACACTTTGTAGAGGGATTTTTTTATTTTTTTTTTAAAATAAACTAACAAATGAACAGATAAGATTTTTATTTGTGTTTATCGTTTTATTTTCGGATAAAAACTTGGACCTGATCCGCGAGGAACGATTCATGAGATGGGAGTCCGTGGATTCTACTAGACTGAATAGCCGGCAATATAAGCTGTAGTGTGAATAAAAAAATTAATAAGCAATTTCAAAGTAAATTCCACTGCACAATTTTGGCAGCCCAGCGTGTCGGCGAATGAAGATAAGCAAATAATTTGGAAATACAAGATAATTTATAAATTTGGAGAGTATAAAGTGTCACGTGAATATAACTAAATTAAAAGAGTTATATTGAAGAAATAGTAAACAATAACAAGCAAAATGGATGGTATTTCGAATGTAAATGACTGGAGACAGCCACCACTAATTGGCAGTCAAGAGTCATTAGAAGGTGCGAATGCAGGTATAAGTAACCTCAATCTAAATCCCATACATGAAGCAGGACAGGAAGGAGGTAACAGTAGAGGGATAATGGACATGATGCAAACAATGACACAAATGATAATGAATATGATACAACAAAATCATAATGAAATGAAACAACAAATGGAACGAATGATGCAACAAAAACATAAGGAGATGGAACAGATGATACAACAAAATCACAATGAAATAAAACAACAACAAATGGAAATGAAACAACAACAAATGGAAATAAAACAACGACAAGAGGAGATAGAGAGAAAGTTGGAAGAGATAGTAGATCAAATGGTACCAATAAATAGCAGTAAACAAACAGACAAAGACATAATAGTTCATAGACATAATCACTTCCGTTAATAAACGAACCCAACATACCACAAAACACTGTTAGCATAGATCAATTCTTAGAAGAAAAGGAAAAGAGAGAATGGCAGGGACAGAAACTAACGTATATGCAGAAACAAATTGAACAAGTGAGAAAAGAGAAGAGTGAAGAGAGTGTGCCTGTGTTCATCCCTGTACCAGTACAAAATGAACCATTGCCGAAATTTTATGGTATGGCAAATACAAATCCCATGGGTTTTCTAAAAAAATTAAAGGAAAGTCTAGAGAATGTGCCAGGGGACCAAAAGAAGCTCCAGAAGATAGGGAACTGTTTCAAGGACGATGCGATGACCTGGTGGGACATGATCGCGGATGAGGTGAAGACGATGGAGGAGTTCGAGGTCAGATTTACCAGTCAATTCTGGGGAACAACAAGACAAACGAGGGTAAGAAATGATTTATTAGTTGGTAGATATAATAATAATAGTAATGAGTCACGAGCGTCGTATGTTATGAGGAGACACTCAATTTTAAAATATTTGCAACCAAAAATCACTGATAGAGATCTAATATGCCAATTAAGTAATCACTTTGATGCACAAATTAGTCAGGCAGTAGCTATTCAAAATATAAGTGACATGCAACAATTTATTGAACTTTTGAAAAGATTAGACGATATGGAATATGGTAAAAGATATCAGAGTAATTATATAGATAGAAATGTTAATAGATCGTCATATGCTAGAATAGAAAATAATAATAATAATAAATATTCAAGTCCTCAGCGAGTAAATAACTATAGCAATAGAAATAATCGAATGGCTTCACCAGGTAGAATAGAAGATAATCACAGTAAAGATATAAGAAAGGAAAATTTAGCAGAAGTTAAAAACTATACTGGGACACGTCCTAAAGATAGTCGATGTAATTTTAATTTAGAAACAAACGATAAACAGGGTAAAGTAGAATTAGCATGTAGTAAGGATTTTTAAAAAGACCAACCAAAAAGAATGAATGTAATGCATTGTATGAACAGTCGAAATACGCAATAAATACGGTTTTACCTCATATAAAAATAAAAATAAATGATAAAGAGTTAAGTTGTTTAATTGATTCAGGAAGTGAAACGTCATTTTTAGATGAGAATGTGATTGAATGTTTGATTAAAAGTAATGTGGGGAAATATATGCCCACAAGTAAAATTACAATAGTGACAGCTACAAAGAAAATTTTAACAGTAGTGAATAAAGTTTTTATTGTTGAATTTACGATAGATAATAATAAGTTCATGGGAGAATTTATAGTATTAAAAGGATTAGGAAGGGATGGAATACTAGGAGTAGATTTATTAGATAAGATTAATGCGATAATAGATATACAAAAAAGGGATATAATAATTAATAATACGAAAGTCGAATGGATTAAGGAGTGTGAAGAGGATGGTGAAAAAATTATTAATAATATAGAAGAAGAGGATTTTAAAGAAAAGGAGGTAATGATGATGGAAGATATGGGTAAGGAAGAAAATGGAGAAGTGGAGTTCCCTGAAGATATAGATTTGATGAAATTGGACTGCATAGAGGATAAGGAAGTAGAAGTAAAAAATTTAATTAAAAAGAATATAGATTTAGTAAATAAATTTCCTAGTATCGCCAGAAATTACCAACATTCCTTAGAGGTAGATGAGACGAGACCATTTAAGGTGAAAAATTATCCCATTCCTAAAAATATTCAATCACAAGTAAATGATGAAATCAAAAGGATGCTGAGAGATGGTGTTATTGAAACTGGTAAAACGCGTTATGTTAATCCATTAGTAGTCGTAAAAAAGAAAACAGGAGATATTCGATTATGTCTTGATGCACGTCGACTGAATGAAAGAACAAAGCCTCAGTTTGAGACGCCTATTACGATAGAACCATTATTGGCGAAATGTTACAATGCAAGAATATATAGTAAATTGGACTTAAAAAGTGCTTTTTGGTTGGTTCCATTAGAAAAGGAGTCCAGAAAATATTGTGGATTTATGGTAGATGGACGAGTATATCAATTTAGGACTGTACCATATGGGTTGAGCAGTTCGGCAGCAGCTTTAATTAGAGCAATGCAACAAATTTTAGAACCTTATGAAGAGTTTGTGGTTCACTACGTGGACGATATTTTAATATACAGCAGGGATGAGCAGGAACACTCACAACATTTAGAGAAGATCATGGAAGTGTTAGCCAGAGAAGGGTTAAAGGTAAATTTGAGTAAATGTGAATTTTATAAGAAAGAAATTAAATTTTTGGGATATAATATAAGTACTAAATATATAAGTGTAGATGAGAGTAGATTGGAACTCATTAAGAAGTATCCTCTACCTAAGAATATAAGAATGTTGAGAGGATTTTTAGGCATGGTTAACTATTATAAACGTTTTGTACCATACCTGGCACGTATTAGTGTTCCTTTGTATGAAATGCTTAAAAAGAATGAAAAGTTTAAATGGACAGAATTAAGAATGAATGCATTTGAGGAGTTAAAGAAAGAGTTTTATAATCAATTAATATTAATACTACCAGATTTTAATAAACAGTTTATTTTGAGAGTGGATGCTAGTGATGTCGCTATAAGCGGAGTTTTAATTCAAATAAATGACGAAGGGATAGAACAACCGATATGTTTTATCTCTCGTATTTTGAAAAGCTATGAGGTTAAATATACCATTAGTGAAAAGGAAATGTTGGCTGTGGTACACGCGATTCAAAAGCTCAGATATTATTTATTGGGAAAGAACTTTGTTGTAGAGACAGATCATGCTGCCTTGACATCACTTTTGAATACACGTTTTAAAAATAATAGAGTGTATCGATGGTCACTATTGTTGTCAGAGTATACTTTTGAAATAAAGCATATTAAAGGCGTTCTAAATGTTTCTGCCGATGCGTTGTCACGAATGTACAACAGTAAAAGTAAATTTCATTATGTAGAGTTGAATGAATATAATAGACACTATGCTACGGGGAATTATGAATTTGAGATGATCCTTCAGGTCCAGCGAGATGAAAGATTTAATATAATAAGGGAACAATTAAATACTAAAGATAATTATAAACATTTTATTATGAAAGAGGGGTTGATTATGAAAGTGATTAGGGAAATGAGTTATATTGCTGTAAATGATGTGTATGCAAGACAAACGATGTTGCAAATTCATGAAAGTTTGGGACATATAGGGGGATATAAAGTATGGTTAGTGTTTAGAGAGGCGTTTTATGCTAAGAAAGATCGCATAATCGCTAAAGATGTGGTCAGAAATTGCATTACTTGTCGTTTGGGCAAACATAAGAATAGAACCTGTCAGTATGAGGTAAAGAGTATAATTACTCATGAAAAATTAGAATTGGTAGCTATAGATTATTTAGGGAATCTTATTCCAGGAGAATTTGAATATAAAAATATTTTAGTAATGGTTGATGTATTTTCAAAGTTCGTTAAATTATTTCCCACTTCGCAATATAATACAGATACCTCTATACAGTGTATTGATTCATGGATTATGCGTCAAGGGAAAATGAATAGAATATTAGCTGATAATGCTTCGTATTTTAATAATGATAGATTTAAGACTGCTTTACATGATCGTAATATTGAAATTTCTTTCTCTTCCATACGTCATCCATGCGGGAATCCATGTGAGAGATACATTCAGGAAATAATAAAGTTTCTAAGGATCAAAACCTATGAAAATCATGCAGGATGGGTTGCTCATGTCCAGGATGTCGAAGATAACATCAACAACACACCCAATACTGTCACACTGGAATGTCCTGCGACTGTGATGTATGGGACGAAACCTGCCAGACCCTGGAATACACAAAATGAAAGGGTTGACAACCTGGTACAATTAAAAAACCAAGTTGCTCAAAGAATTACAATAAACGCACAGAAATACCTAAATAAACAAAATGAGCAGATTACGACGAGAACAAGATTTGATATTGGAGATGTGGTGATAGTAAAAAGTTATCGTTTGGGCAGAAGAGATCAAGGCAAATGTCAGAAGCTTGATCTGCCGTATACAGGACCTTATCGGATTTCGAGATGCTTCAATAATGTGACGTATGAGCTGTACTCGATGGATGGACGTAAGAAAAAAGGACGATATCACATCAGTGCATTTCATCCGTTTATCACACTACAGCATCAGAACGACGAGGATCCTGCTCAACACTAATACAACAAGTTAGTGCGGGGAACTAAGACAGGGTGCGTTACTGTCTCGAGTGCTGTGCTGAAGTTTATCCTTGAAAAAAGCTCAGGGATGTTCTGACTTTGTTCTCGGATAAATTCGGGGAATCATGCTATAGATTTTTCCTTGGACAAGAAAGGAAAAATGATTGAACAATTTTGAACTCTATAATGAAGTACATTTATAAAAAAATTAGCTATTTCAATTGTATGTTTATTTATTTCAGACGGGGATCGTTATATATATATTTTATTTTATAAGTAAAAATTTTTATAATGTATGAAATTATGATTAGCCCTCGTATATTTAGGTTGACCAGAGGATTGAACTTGCCGCTTTTCCGGATATTGTATTTATTAAAATGTGTTGTCGGTATATATTTTGATTTTATAGATGGTAGAGATGTTCAGGCGGATGTTGAAATTTCATTTTGAGTTAGAGATATCTTGACGTTTAAAGTGAGCGGTTTATTAAAGAATAAAATACTCAATTTTATTCTTTGTTTTATAAAATCGGGTTGTATGTTGTTTATGCATTTATTGTGAGGTGCATGTAAATCTTAATTCGATTTTTGCGAGTGTTTTGATGGTTATAAAATATTTTTTTATGAATAAGATATCTCTCGTGCATTTTATAAATTGTACATGGATCTATGTAAGTTGATAAAATATTTTGTTTATATATTTGATATCACGATTAATTTCATTATTATAATTTCATGTATTTCTTGAAATAATTTATATTTGAAAGTAGTATATGGGTATTAGAGAAAGTTGTCATGTTTTTGTAAGGGAAGTTTTTTCTTAAAATAAAATTCGAGAACATTTTTAAATTCAAGGTTGGAGTTTTCTTTAGTGGGGATTGACCTTGTTGTGTTATTTTTGCGCATGACAAAAATTCAATTTTCGTGGGTTTCGAAAACTTAGTTGTCTTTGACATTTGTTTGAAGGGGTCAAAGTAGAGGTTAAACTTGACAAATTTCACTAGTATTTATTAGTTTTATGTTTGATCGAGTGTCACAAGGGGTTTTTCTCTGTGTGCGAGTCATTATTCACAAAGAGTGTTTCCCCATTGCTACTGTTTGATGATGCTTTAGCACCCTATACACTTTGTAGAGGGATTTTTTTATTTTTTTTTTAAAATAAACTAACAAATGAACAGATAAGATTTTTATTTGTGTTTATCGTTTTATTTTCGGATAAAAACTTGGACCTGATCCGCGAGGAACGATTCATGAGATGGGAGTCCGTGGATTCTACTAGACTGAATAGCCGGCAATATAAGCTGTAGTGTGAATAAAAAAATTAATAAGCAATTTCAAAGTAAATTCCACTGCACAATTTTGGCAGCCCAGCGTGTCGGCGAATGAAGATAAGCAAATAATTTGGAAATACAAGATAATTTATAAATTTGGAGAGTATAAAGTGTCACGTGAATATAACTAAATTAAAAGAGTTATATTGAAGAAATAGTAAACAATAACAAGCAAAATGGATGGTATTTCGAATGTAAATGACTGGAGACAGCCACCACTAATTGGCAGTCAAGAGTCATTAGAAGGTGCGAATGCAGGTATAAGTAACCTCAATCTAAATCCCATACATGAAGCAGGACAGGAAGGAGGTAACAGTAGAGGGATAATGGACATGATGCAAACAATGACACAAATGATAATGAATATGATACAACAAAATCATAATGAAATGAAACAACAAATGGAACGAATGATGCAACAAAAACATAAGGAGATGGAACAGATGATACAACAAAATCACAATGAAATAAAACAACAACAAATGGAAATGAAACAACAACAAATGGAAATAAAACAACGACAAGAGGAGATAGAGAGAAAGTTGGAAGAGATAGTAGATCAAATGGTACCAATAAATAGCAGTAAACAAACAGACAAAGACATAATAGTTCATAGACATAATCACTTCCGTTAATAAACGAACCCAACATACCACAAAACACTGTTAGCATAGATCAATTCTTAGAAGAAAAGGAAAAGAGAGAATGGCAGGGACAGAAACTAACGTATATGCAGAAACAAATTGAACAAGTGAGAAAAGAGAAGAGTGAAGAGAGTGTGCCTGTGTTCATCCCTGTACCAGTACAAAATGAACCATTGCCGAAATTTTATGGTATGGCAAATACAAATCCCATGGGTTTTCTAAAAAAATTAAAGGAAAGTCTAGAGAATGTGCCAGGGGACCAAAAGAAGCTCCAGAAGATAGGGAACTGTTTCAAGGACGATGCGATGACCTGGTGGGACATGATCGCGGATGAGGTGAAGACGATGGAGGAGTTCGAGGTCAGATTTACCAGTCAATTCTGGGGAACAACAAGACAAACGAGGGTAAGAAATGATTTATTAGTTGGTAGATATAATAATAATAGTAATGAGTCACGAGCGTCGTATGTTATGAGGAGACACTCAATTTTAAAATATTTGCAACCAAAAATCACTGATAGAGATCTAATATGCCAATTAAGTAATCACTTTGATGCACAAATTAGTCAGGCAGTAGCTATTCAAAATATAAGTGACATGCAACAATTTATTGAACTTTTGAAAAGATTAGACGATATGGAATATGGTAAAAGATATCAGAGTAATTATATAGATAGAAATGTTAATAGATCGTTATATGCTAGAATAGAAAATAATAATAATAATAAATATTCAAGTCCTCAGCGAGTAAATAACTATAGCAATAGAAATAATCGAATGGCTTCACCAGGTAGAATAGAAGATAATCACAGTAAAGATATAAGAAAGGAAAATTTAGCAGAAGTTAAAAACTATACTGGGACACGTCCTAAAGATAGTCGATGTAATTTTAATTTAGAAACAAACGATAAACAGGGTAAAGTAGAATTAGCATGTAGTAAGGATTTTTAAAAAGACCAACCAAAAAGAATGAATGTAATGCATTGTATGAACAGTCGAAATACGCAATAAATACGGTTTTACCTCATATAAAAATAAAAATAAATGATAAAGAGTTAAGTTGTTTAATTGATTCAGGAAGTGAAACGTCATTTTTAGATGAGAATGTGATTGAATGTTTGATTAAAAGTAATGTGGGGAAATATATGCCCACAAGTAAAATTACAATAGTGACAGCTACAAAGAAAATTTTAACAGTAGTGAATAAAGTTTTTATTGTTGAATTTACGATAGATAATAATAAGTTCATGGGAGAATTTATAGTATTAAAAGGATTAGGAAGGGATGGAATACTAGGAGTAGATTTATTAGATAAGATTAATGCGATAATAGATATACAAAAAAGGGATATAATAATTAATAATACGAAAGTCGAATGGATTAAGGAGTGTGAAGAGGATGGTGAAAAAATTATTAATAATATAGAAGAAGAGGATTTTAAAGAAAAGGAGGTAATGATGATGGAAGATATGGGTAAGGAAGAAAATGGAGAAGTGGAGTTCCCTGAAGATATAGATTTGATGAAATTGGACTGCATAGAGGATAAGGAAGTAGAAGTAAAAAATTTAATTAAAAAGAATATAGATTTAGTAAATAAATTTCCTAGTATCGCCAGAAATTACCAACATTCCTTAGAGGTAGATGAGACGAGACCATTTAAGGTGAAAAATTATCCCATTCCTAAAAATATTCAATCACAAGTAAATGATGAAATCAAAAGGATGCTGAGAGATGGTGTTATTGAAACTGGTAAAACGCGTTATGTTAATCCATTAGTAGTCGTAAAAAAGAAAACAGGAGATATTCGATTATGTCTTGATGCACGTCGACTGAATGAAAGAACAAAGCCTCAGTTTGAGACGCCTATTACGATAGAACCATTATTGGCGAAATGTTACAATGCAAGAATATATAGTAAATTGGACTTAAAAAGTGCTTTTTGGTTGGTTCCATTAGAAAAGGAGTCCAGAAAATATTGTGGATTTATGGTAGATGGACGAGTATATCAATTTAGGACTGTACCATATGGGTTGAGCAGTTCGGCAGCAGCTTTAATTAGAGCAATGCAACAAATTTTAGAACCTTATGAAGAGTTTGTGGTTCACTACGTGGACGATATTTTAATATACAGCAGGGATGAGCAGGAACACTCACAACATTTAGAGAAGATCATGGAAGTGTTAGCCAGAGAAGGGTTAAAGGTAAATTTGAGTAAATGTGAATTTTATAAGAAAGAAATTAAATTTTTGGGATATAATATAAGTACTAAATATATAAGTGTAGATGAGAGTAGATTGGAACTCATTAAGAAGTATCCTCTACCTAAGAATATAAGAATGTTGAGAGGATTTTTAGGCATGGTTAACTATTATAAACGTTTTGTACCATACCTGGCACGTATTAGTGTTCCTTTGTATGAAATGCTTAAAAAGAATGAAAAGTTTAAATGGACAGAATTAAGAATGAATGCATTTGAGGAGTTAAAGAAAGAGTTTTATAATCAATTAATATTAATACTACCAGATTTTAATAAACAGTTTATTTTGAGAGTGGATGCTAGTGATGTCGCTATAAGCGGAGTTTTAATTCAAATAAATGACGAAGGGATAGAACAACCGATATGTTTTATCTCTCGTATTTTGAAAAGCTATGAGGTTAAATATACCATTAGTGAAAAGGAAATGTTGGCTGTGGTACACGCGATTCAAAAGCTCAGATATTATTTATTGGGAAAGAACTTTGTTGTAGAGACAGATCATGCTGCCTTGACATCACTTTTGAATACACGTTTTAAAAATAATAGAGTGTATCGATGGTCACTATTGTTGTCAGAGTATACTTTTGAAATAAAGCATATTAAAGGCGTTCTAAATGTTTCTGCCGATGCGTTGTCACGAATGTACAACAGTAAAAGTAAATTTCATTATGTAGAGTTGAATGAATATAATAGACACTATGCTACGGGGAATTATGAATTTGAGATGATCCTTCAGGTCCAGCGAGATGAAAGATTTAATATAATAAGGGAACAATTAAATACTAAAGATAATTATAAACATTTTATTATGAAAGAGGGGTTGATTATGAAAGTGATTAGGGAAATGAGTTATATTGCTGTAAATGATGTGTATGCAAGACAAACGATGTTGCAAATTCATGAAAGTTTGGGACATATAGGGGGATATAAAGTATGGTTAGTGTTTAGAGAGGCGTTTTATGCTAAGAAAGATCGCATAATCGCTAAAGATGTGGTCAGAAATTGCATTACTTGTCGTTTGGGCAAACATAAGAATAGAACCTGTCAGTATGAGGTAAAGAGTATAATTACTCATGAAAAATTAGAATTGGTAGCTATAGATTATTTAGGGAATCTTATTCCAGGAGAATTTGAATATAAAAATATTTTAGTAATGGTTGATGTATTTTCAAAGTTCGTTAAATTATTTCCCACTTCGCAATATAATACAGATACCTCTATACAGTGTATTGATTCATGGATTATGCGTCAAGGGAAAATGAATAGAATATTAGCTGATAATGCTTCGTATTTTAATAATGATAGATTTAAGACTGCTTTACATGATCGTAATATTGAAATTTCTTTCTCTTCCATACGTCATCCATGCGGGAATCCATGTGAGAGATACATTCAGGAAATAATAAAGTTTCTAAGGATCAAAACCTATGAAAATCATGCAGGATGGGTTGCTCATGTCCAGGATGTCGAAGATAACATCAACAACACACCCAATACTGTCACACTGGAATGTCCTGCGACTGTGATGTATGGGACGAAACCTGCCAGACCCTGGAATACACAAAATGAAAGGGTTGACAACCTGGTACAATTAAAAAACCAAGTTGCTCAAAGAATTACAATAAACGCACAGAAATACCTAAATAAACAAAATGAGCAGATTACGACGAGAACAAGATTTGATATTGGAGATGTGGTGATAGTAAAAAGTTATCGTTTGGGCAGAAGAGATCAAGGCAAATGTCAGAAGCTTGATCTGCCGTATACAGGACCTTATCGGATTTCGAGATGCTTCAATAATGTGACGTATGAGCTGTACTCGATGGATGGACGTAAGAAAAAAGGACGATATCACATCAGTGCATTTCATCCGTTTATCACACTACAGCATCAGAACGACGAGGATCCTGCTCAACACTAATACAACAAGTTAGTGCGGGGAACTAAGACAGGGTGCGTTACTGTCTCGAGTGCTGTGCTGAAGTTTATCCTTGAAAAAAGCTCAGGGATGTTCTGACTTTGTTCTCGGATAAATTCGGGGAATCATGCTATAGATTTTTCCTTGGACAAGAAAGGAAAAATGATTGAACAATTTTGAACTCTATAATGAAGTACATTTATAAAAAAATTAGCTATTTCAATTGTATGTTTATTTATTTCAGACGGGGATCGTTATATATATATTTTATTTTATAAGTAAAAATTTTTATAATGTATGAAATTATGATTAGCCCTCGTATATTTAGGTTGACCAGAGGATTGAACTTGCCGCTTTTCCGGATATTGTATTTATTAAAATGTGTTGTCGGTATATATTTTGATTTTATAGATGGTAGAGATGTTCAGGCGGATGTTGAAATTTCATTTTGAGTTAGAGATATCTTGACGTTTAAAGTGAGCGGTTTATTAAAGAATAAAATACTCAATTTTATTCTTTGTTTTATAAAATCGGGTTGTATGTTGTTTATGCATTTATTGTGAGGTGCATGTAAATCTTAATTCGATTTTTGCGAGTGTTTTGATGGTTATAAAATATTTTTTTATGAATAAGATATCTCTCGTGCATTTTATAAATTGTACATGGATCTATGTAAGTTGATAAAATATTTTGTTTATATATTTGATATCACGATTAATTTCATTATTATAATTTCATGTATTTCTTGTAATAATTTATATTTGAAAGTAGTATATGGGTATTAGAGAAAGTTGTCATGTTTTTGTAAAGGAAGTTTTTTCTTAAAATAAAATTCGAGAACATTTTTAAATTCAAGGTTGGAGTTTTCTTTAGTGGGGATTGACCTTGTTGTGTTATTTTTGCGCATGACAAAAATTCAATTTTCGTGGGTTTCGAAAACTTAGTTGTTTTTGACATTTGTTTGAAGGGGTCAAAGTAGAGGTTAAACTTGACAAATTTCACTAGTATTTATTAGTTTTATGTTTGATCGAGTGTCACAAGGGGTTTTTCTCTGTGTGCGAGTCATTATTCACAAAGAGTGTTTCCCCATTGCTACTGTTTGATGATGCTTTAGCACCCTATACACTTTGTAGAGGGATTTTTTTAATTTTTTTTTAAATAAACTAACAAATGAACAGATAAGATTTTTATTTGTGTTTATCGTTTTATTTTCGGATAAAAACTTGGACCTGATCCGCGAGGAACGATTCATGAGATGGGAGTCCGTGGATTCTACTAGACTGAATAGCCGGCAATATAAGCTGTAGTGTGAATAAAAAAATTAATAAGCAATTTCAAAGTAAATTCCACTGCAATATGTATTTGTTGAAAAGTTGTATTTTTAAAGTTTTTAATTTTATTTCTATAATTGGAACATTTTTATTTGTTCATTTTGTCGTTCAAGTTGAGTAAAGGAGTATTAATATGGACTAGCAATAGTTTCTCAAGGTTTTCTTCTGTCAATTTTGTTCTCTTTGAATTAAGTACATCGCAACTGGTTATAGGTGCATTTAATGTAATTAAATCTGGATTTCTATTAAGAATTGCTTCAAACTTTTGCCGAAGGCAACATCCGAAGTCACTTGGAATACTTTTCAAATTATTATTCCCCATCTAGTTATTACTGGAGTGGGAGGCAGTGACAGAGATGGAAATTTTTCCCTAAAGAGAGCTACTCTAAATGGTACTTTTCTGAAAACTTTTTTAAAAGCTGGTACAAGTCTATTAACTTCCGGAAAAGTGTCTCTGATATATTCACAGATTCCGTGGAGAGCATGTGCTACACAAGTAATATGCAGCATATTAGGATATGTTTTCTTCAATAGTCTGCCTGTTTTTAACATATACGCAGCACTATCACTGACAAATAAAAGTATTTGTTCTTTGTACGTGGCGTCCGAATGAAGCATTTTTTGCATATTCTCCTTAATGGTTTCAGCAACTGTTTCCGCATCAACTCTATTTATAACACTTGTTGCTATTACATATGAGTTATAGGGAATAGTTGGATGTAGTACACCAGCTACAATATTTACCACACAGCGTCCTAACATATCCACCGTTTCGTCGGCGCTTATCCATATATATTGATTTAAAAGATGGCTTCTAATGCGTTCTACTGCTCTCGTATAGCACCTAGAAACATAATATTTGCGTAAAGTTGATTCATGAGGAACATTTCGACCGGTATATTTTTTCAGAAATATTTTTAAAGTGGGATTGCTAAGTTTATTTAATGGAATATTAGTCGCCATAAAAGTTTTACAGAGTTCAGATGTGTTTGCGATCCTAAGTGACGAATTTTTGACGATATTTTACGGATTTTGTAATAAATTTCGGAATCACTAACAATGGACATACAATCAGTATGACCGTCAATCCAACTCGCCATTGTTTTACAATGCCGTTCTCGACATTCTTCCATATCATGTCTGAAAAAGTAACTTAAACAATGCTCTAGATCTAAATAAATGAAAACTAAAAATGTGTGCGTAAGTTATTGAAACTGAACGAAATTCAATTCACACTCTTACGTCGAAATAATTGGTAGAAATAGATTCAATCAAACGATATTAAACAGGATCTATCACAAAAATTACAATGTAATTAACAGTTAAAACTACGAAAACAAGAAACTTGCTCACAACACTTTATTTATCTTACGAAATATAAACTAATAAATAAAATACATTATAAAAACCCCGCTTCTATCTACGCTCATGAAAACACTTTAAAATGCACTATATTCTTGGAATACAATAGCTGGCTTGTCCATTGTTATCGCGGCGAGACCAGGTGTCCGAGTAAGTCAAACAAATACTTCATTGAATTACGCCGGGGTGTACTGAGCGACGTTATACACAATTCCAATTGCCGATTGCGTTTTATGGAAATTGCGTCCGTTCTCTACTAATAACGTACAAACGGAAATTGATAATTAGCTAGCTGAACTTAAATTATAACAATTAAACGCGATTACAGCAAAGAGAAAGTACAGAAAAACACTTTATACGGAAATATTAAGTAGATATTTAACGTTTGGTTACACAGCTTAATATCATATCATGGCCAACCAGCCAACTATTAGATGCAGGACCGCATATTGAATATTATAAACATAGGTATATCCCATTAAAGCGTTATAACTTCGAAAATACTAGAACTAAGTGCTATGTTATTGGTACCATTTTAACGAAAATTTTACAAAGAATTTGCTGACTAATAAAAAAATTATAGGTTCAATTTAAAAAAAAAAAGAGAAAATAGCCTTTAAACTTCGATAAATTTGGTACGACATATTTAACACCCTGTATATGTTGTAACGTTGTTCACCCTCAAAACATATAACGTGTTAGTCCATAAGTTGATAACAAAAGAGTTACGTGAGGCACTGCACCCATTTTCAGGCTAAGCCTTAAAATGTTAGACGCTGCAACTGTCAAGATTTTAACAGAATTTGCAAGAAAACCAAAACTAACAGTTGTAAGTGCACATTGTCATATATCATTGCAAATATAATTTGGGTGGCTATCATCATAATAACAAGAAAGTATAGCAATTTATTAAAAAAAAAAAATTGAAAGTGGTTGCGGAAATTTGGAGCAGCCTGTAAATATATAAATAAAATTATAAAATGCACTGTAGCATACTACATGTGTACGTAAAATTTAATTGCTACAATTTTATTAGTTTTCATGCTAAGCTCCGCCGACACACTATTGCGGCACCCAGTATAGACCATCAAATTCTCAATTCAATGAAGCTTATGCAGAAATTTTGTAAGAGCTGTAGAATTTCGACGAATAGATGGGTTTGATTGCACGCAAACTAGGTGTTGGAATATAGAGGGAAGATTTAATTCTCACATATGCTACAATTTTACCTTTTGTGGAAATAATGTTCAGTAAATAACTGCAGAATCTAAAAGTACTGCAAACTAAACTAAATTTAGTTTAGTTTCCAATACTTAGCAATAGTTCCGTACAGATTTTTAAATATATTTTTTATGCCTTGAATTTTAAGTATAAGCATATTTTCTATAAATCCGGTATTTATATATTATATATGCAGATGGATAGATAGACAGTTCTGGGCATTTTGAACTTTATGTATTAAATCATTCAGTTGTACATTTTAGAGATACTCAAATCCAGATAAAATCCATATAACACTCACGTTGAATAACAAACATGTTTGAATGAACAGATAGCCAGTGAAAGTTTCTACTAATTTCTTTTGCGCAATCCTGTCAACTCAAACAGGACGTATCATTAATTTTGTACTAACTCAATTATATACGAATGAATAAGTTATATAGGATATACATTACCATAAATTGGTTGAATTGATTAGCAACGCGCTTTTGGTTAATCGATAAAATTACTTGAATGAAAGCGTGTTTGAATATATAAACATGACATGTTAAAAGTGAATCTGTAAGAAGTAAATTGCTTTGAAGTAAAATATTTGATTCTCCGAAAATAAATATTTATTTATGTAATCGCCATGGCATTTAAAAAGTATTTAAACATGTTCGTGTCATAAAGAATACAAGATACTTGATTTAGTTACACACATGTTAAGGTAAGCCATCAATTGTTATATTTAAAGGCCGGATTATATGCAAAAAAAAACTGAAAATATGCGCATAAATATGCAGATTTTTTAGCCTAAATATACACCTATCTTATGAAAAATATTCAGGTAAAAAATACGAGGAATGTTAGAAACTGGAATACTGTAGAAAAAAATATTCTATTGCGTTTACTACAAGTTTATTTAGAACATTTTACAACATAAATAATTATGAAAACAATTTACAAACACATATTTCTCAAAGCTTTCAACAGAAACATTGTGACGCTTGTCTGAAAACATGTATTTATATATTCAAAAAGGTTCGTTCTACGTCGACGCTTGTTATAGGAGCATATTTCAAATTATAAATATCATCTATTGTCAACTCAATATTTTCTACTGAATCACTACACAAGATTTTAGGAATGTCCTTTAGCTTTTTAAAAACATCATTTTTTCCTATTACACTTAAAAATTTTTCATACACGGACTGTCCCACTCCTCCTTTAACATCAAAACATGACTTTACAAATTTGTTTATTATTTCAACGCTCTCGATTAGCGACATAAATTGTTTTTCCAACTGCAATATAGAAGTGGAAATAAAACTGTAATTGGCTTTAATAAGCGCCAACTGTTGAGGTATTTCTTTACTCGAATACACCTTTTTGGGCGTCTATCATAGATTGTGGATCCCTATCAAGATCCATAATAATTGTCTTTATTCCTTCATAATGATTTGCATGAAAAATAGCAGCCTCCAACTACGTTCCCCGTCGTGTGGTACTGGTTGAAGAGGAAGCGGAACCCCGGGTAGATGTTGTTTGTAAAACTGAAATCGTAATGGGGTTTTTAAAAATACTTTCTTAACACTACTAATTAAAGTATTTACTAATGGAAAATGGTTTCTGACTTCTTCTGCAACACGATTTAGTCCGTGCGCCAAGCAAGTTGTGTGAATTAAATTTGGGTAAAAGATTTTTCAGTTTAAAGCTGCCTTCACCATGTATGGTGCAGCATCCATCAAAAACAATAGAATTTTCTCTGTTGGAATCGATTCCGGTGAGAAGAAAGTTGCCAGTTCTTCCAGTATAAATCTTGTTATTGTCAAATTATTTGCCTTTTCCAACTGTTTGGATGAAATTAAATAAGATTTTGCTGGAACCGATACGTCAAGGATATCAAACATTAAATGAACGATGTATCGGCCCACTATTAGTATTTTAATCTACGCATATATAAAGATAATTGTTTGCACCAACATTCTTAATGCTATTCAATGTTTCTGCATAGATACAGCCAATATAATTTTTTTCTTAACGTGCTCTCGTCGGGAATGTTATATTTGCTGATGTACTTTTGCAAAAATAACTTGACATTTAAATTGTTTAATTTATGTAGTGGAATATCTGCCGACACAAACATTTGACAGAAATCTTCATTAAATTGTTCTTGTTTCGATTTTTTGGAAGTTGATGGCAAACATTGCGGTAATGTTTGCTGACTCTTTTTCGCCAATTTCATCTTTTTTAGTGTTGCAGCATGAGATGGAGTTATCATAGGTTGGTCGACTTGGAACTTTCTCTCACTTGTAATCTGCAAAAAAAATATCACATCATCGGTTGTTTTCTTGTATAATAAATGTTAGTAAAAGATAAAGAAATAATTAAAAAACTTAATTAATTAATTAATTAATTAATTAATTAATTAATTAATTAATTAATTAATTAATTAATTAATTAATAAGAGGAAATAAACTTAAAATTTTACTCACAATCTTACAGCATGCTACGTAAAACACTTTTTCTCCATTCATACGCTATTCTGAATAAGAAGCAATCTATCCAGGCGCTGTCGCTATTTTCGACATTTTTGCTATTATATATCACAACTCACAAGTTTACACTTCGAAAAGCCAACGTAAAATGACGTTTAAAATAAAATTACTTTCGAATATCGGAATAAATTTCTCCAAATATCAAGGAAACACGCGTACTCCTAATTTTCTGGTAAAATGTATTTTTGTATTTATTTAGAAGTTTTAAGGTATTAGCTTTTCCTGGAATTTTGTCTCGGCTTGGATGTATGGGAAGAGCATTAATAAATTCTTGGAGACGCTTAGTAAATAAATAAAACTAGGATACTTAAAATATGCAAAAATGCTAATATGCAAATAATATACAAAATGCATATATTATGCAAATATGCAAATTTATGCAAACTCTGTATAATCCGGCCTCTAGTTATATTGAACGTGACACTACCACTTGCTCATTTTCTTTTTTTTTTTTAATGGTATTTGAAGATAGTGGTTTTGTTCGTCTACCCTAGAGAGGAAGTGAAAAATAATTCATTCATACACAGTTAATGTCGGGCTTAATATAATAAAACAAAATATTTTATTTTGAAAATATCTCCTGAATTAGACATTTTAAAATTCATATGATAAACATATGCATATCTCTATATCTCTATTACTCTATATATCTATATATCTATATATCTATATATCTATATATCTATATATCTATATATCTATATATCTATACATCTCCACACCTCTATATTTCTATATCACTATATGACTATATCTCCAAATCTCCATATCTCTATATCTCTATATGTAAATTCAGCCTGCGTATGTTTGCTCTCGCAAAACTCGAAAACAGGTGGCCGATTGACTTAAGAATTTGACGCAACATTTGACTACGCGAGTGTTTTTATAGTAAAATGAATAATTCCTTTTTAAACGACGCGACAAACATCTTCCCCCACTGGTAAAATCTACGGTGCGCTTCGACATAAGTAGAGTAAAAATTTCTCAAATATTTGATTTGGTAGTACTTTTTAATTACAAGCTGCTGTTTGCTAATCATACACTCTATTTACGCACATATTGTTAAAAAGGAAAATAACTTTGATTTAATTTTGAATGAATTGGCTTATATGCAAAATAAAGTAATTTGTTTAGGTTAGATGTAAATGTCAGGAAGATAGAATTAAAAGAAAAATATGACAGAAAATTGTCAAATTTGAAATGCGAAAATATTAATGATATTGATATTTGAAAAGCAATTAAACAAGTAGCTGGGTTTTTGAAAGAAAAAAAGGAGAAATTATTATTGATTGTCGACGTACACAATATGAACAAAATCATTCTGAACAGAATCCATTCACATATCCATTAACTCCATGATTCACCGAAGTGAAGTAGGGAATTTTCCAACGGAATTCTCTCGATGTCCACGTATTACAATCACACATTCTGAATTAGGAAATTGGAGTACCAATTATATTATTCCGAAACATCGTTCAGCCAAATTTATGCAACGCACAAGATTAGTAGTTAAAAAATTGGTAATTAGGGCAACAATTCTGATTGGATCTCATAAAGGTGAAGACGAACTCTTCCAAGAATATCACTCATTTCGAATGACATGCCGTTCGATTTCAAACGACTTCAATTTGCAATACGCCTTGCGCCCGCTATGACTATCAATAAAGCGCAAGAGTAATCTTTGCAAGTGTTCGGTTTGAATTTAGAAAACGATTGCTTCTCTCATGGGGAATTATATGTAGCATTCTGAAGATTCGGTAAACCGTCGGATCTTTGTGTTTTTGCAGAACACGGACAAACGGAAAATCTAGTCAATCCACCATCTTTACAGTAGAAAATAATTTTTTTTAAACATCTGTTTTCTTCTTTTCGTTTCATTCCACATAGCCACACCAACGTGACGGGTTTAGCTAGTATTTCATAAAATTTCAGCAGGTCTCAGATAAATATTAGAGCTAATAAGCTAAGAATGATTTATCGAGTATCCTTTTTATACAATTTTGGTACGTAAGCATGCGTTTTATATCTAATTACGTCAATTTCTTGACGTAGGGTTTTACAGTGACACTTTTAAAATGTCATTATAACAAGATTTTGTTTTGTTCAAGGAAGATATTAATATCCTCGCGTATTATTATTCTAGAACAATTATTATCTTTACCAATAATTTATGTTAGTATTTCAGGGATTTGTCTATATTTCTTCATGTCCAATTGTAGTTATGGGAGGCAATTATTATCGGTAACTGTACATTTATTGTAAAATTTAGTTCATTGGTCGGTCAAAGTTTGCTAACGTAACAGATCATAATTCGTTAAGTCTAGATAAATGTGACAATGCTAGGATAACGTTTGCCATGATTCTTATCCTTTAAACTCTAGTCATCAATTAAATGTTATTTTAGGCGAATTCGTCGTCTACCTTTGTCTTTATTTATTATTAATTTATATTGATGACACTTTTCTATGAATTCCGAGATGGGACCATCATTTAACCGACGTCAATTAAAAATTAACTGGGGTCATTTTTTTCGTCCGGCACCGAACAAGTATGTTTATTTTTTTTGACACAAAAGGGGCGAAGAGGAGGGAAGAAGGAATTTTAGACTTGTGTTCGAGGGTAACTTTCTCCATTCATAATTAATTTTCTTTTTTCAAACGAAATTATTCCCATACAACTCCTTCTACAAAACAGTGTAATCTAATGTTGCTACAAGTAGAATTAACAAGGGTTTCTGTCGCAGTTATTTATAGTAGGCTGTGATGCAACACTCAGGTAGCTCGAGATCGAGGTAGGCGTTGGATTTCTTCTCCTTTTTTGTATTTTGTTTTATTTTTTTTTTTTGTTTTAGGACAGGATTGTGCTTGACAGTATGCAGGGGTCGCGGTGACAGATTCAAACTCTCCGCTTCTCCGTCTTTGTCTCGTATTTATTTGCGTCCTTTTTTGTCAAATTCCTGGTCGCTATCATCATCATGAACCTGTCCTGATAAGATTAGCTGTTTTACATTCATAGCTACCGTGATCACAAACTATTTACTAAGTAGTTTAGATAATCACCTTTTTCTGTGTTTGGTGTTTTGTTTTATACCATGTCGTTACAACATTATTTACGTACGGGATTTTTCAATAATTCGTGGCATTTTCTTATTGTATTTATTTCATCCTTTGTCGTATATATTTTATTGGATGGTGAAGTACACAATATTATTCTTGTTATTACAACAATACTAATAATAATAATACAATACAGTTTCAATATAAAATCAAACAAAACACTATATAAAACAAACTATTTAATGTACAGCTGCGGTCCCTACAAACTCAGACATTGTGATAAACAATAAATATTGGCTTTGTAACATGGTCTTGAAGTTTATAAAATGTCACCCAGCTCAAAGAAATCAAAAATTAAAAAAATGGAAAAATTCGAATACATTAATAATTAATATTTTATTATAGCACAGTTAGCATCCATGACCATTTGGAATCTTCTCGGCATTGACAGAACTGTGTGTTGTGCATAGAGAATACAATCCCGGGATCTCGGGATTCCGGCCGGGTTTTGATCCCGTAAATTCCGGGACTGTACTTGGCTAATCTCGGGATTTCGGGATTGCCAGTTTGCATTCCGTAATCCTTTGCGCCTTGACAATGACCTTACCTAGATTATAACGAGCCATCGAAAAAATTGATAATTGGAGTAGACTGTGAAATTGGGTTGGTACTTTAGCCACTTCCACATAATGACATTTATTATTTGACATTGAAACTATAAGTTTGTGTCAAATTTTTCAAAACTCTTATTAAGAAAATTAAATTTATTTAGATGTAAATGGACAACATTTTCAACTACTTCTGTAGTTATATGTAAATTTTGATTATGATTTCGATATTAAATAAATTATTTGTTTTCTTTTTTGTTGTAGTATCATTGCAATGCCATAACCATTTTTTGCAATGAAACCAAATGAAACTGTCAAGCATCAAGTAATGTGTCATTATGTGGAAGTGGCTAAAGTACCAACCCAATTTCACAGTCTACTCCAATTATGAATTTTTTCGATGGCTCGTTATATTACATCAAGACAAAAATCAACCTTAGATACGCCGTACGATAAAAGAACTACACAGGTACAGCCCAAATAATATGTCACTTAGAAGGAACTTCCCCGCCCTGCATACTTCAATACAATACTGATAAAGTAATTCCCCAACGGGCCAACAGGGGAATCACCCGATTATCTCACCCGATATCATAATATTGTTGCGATGGATTCCCCGTCGGGGATTCCCTCTATAAATACGCTTATTAGGATTTACTTTTTTCATTTATTATTCTACCAGCGACAAGGTTACGCAGGTTACATCATTTATATTTAAAAGTCAATTATCTGAAAAAGTTATTTTAAATGGCGGGAGACTTTGTTGTACATAAAAAAAACAGTGATACGTCGTCAGCGTGGAGTTATTTTTTAGTTAGCTGACGTTAATCGTTTAACAGCTTCAACAAGTCAAGATTCTGAAAATCTGAACACAGCACCGCCGCCAGCTAAACGAAAATTACAAGATATTTTACTAAAAGTGCCGACGCTAGCCTGGATGATGTTTTGGAAAGAATTATTGCATTAGATGGATTTACATTCAGTGTATTCATAACTTCAGACGATTTGAGAAAATTGCTCTTAGCGAAATACACGGATTTACCAAAATCAGCCGTCACAATTCGAAAGCGTGTTATGAATTACAGTGAAAAAATCAGAAAGCAATTAACTGCAGAATTAAAACATTTGAAAAGTGCAGGTGAAAGATTTAGTCTATCTTTCGACGAGTGGACATCGATGTCCAATAAACGATACATGGCTGTCAACGTTCATTCATATAAAAAAAATTTCGAGCTTAGGACTCGTTCCTATTCATGGAAGTATAACGACTGAAAATTGTCTTCGTATATTGAAAGAGCGTCTAAGTAAATTTGATATTTCCTTGTAAACTGATATCGTGGCCACTGTAACCGATGGACCGAACGTTATGATAAAGGTGGGACAGCTTGTTTACACTGAACAACAACTGTGTCTCGCACATGGTATCAATTTGGCCGTCTGTGACGTGCTTTATAAAATAAAGAATTATTTTCGAGACAGGCAAGACAGCTCTACCTCAGACTCAGATGATACTATAAATGAACCAGATCTGACTGTTGATTATATGAACGATAGCGATGATGATAACAATTTAGAAGATTTAGACTCTCCAGAATCAGGATTAATCTTAATGTCACAAAATGAACTTG
This sequence comes from Melolontha melolontha, assembly GCA_935421215.2. Taxonomy (NCBI): domain Eukaryota; kingdom Metazoa; phylum Arthropoda; class Insecta; order Coleoptera; family Scarabaeidae; genus Melolontha; species Melolontha melolontha. The sequence goes on along the minus strand of OW285239.1, from coordinate 171,609,238 downwards.
CGCGAGAACACATACCAGAGTTAACGAAAGATGAAAACATTAATTAGCTTATAAAAAAATCCGCAAAGTTATAGTGTATTTCAAAAACTCACCATTGAAAAATGAAACAGTACTTCAAAAATATGTGAAGATTGAACATGATAAAGAGCTGTCATTTCTTTTGGACTGTAAAACCAGGTGGAATAGTCTTTTAACGATGCTAGAACGATTTTCTCTTTTAAAAACCAGCATTCAAAAAGCTCTTATACATCTCAATCATCCAATCCGTTTAGAAGATGCTGATTTTGACTTGGTAAATAAAATTGTTGATGTGCTGACCCCAATTAAATTAACAGTAGAAGCAATCTGTCGACGAGATGCTAATTTATGCACAGCTGATGCCGCTTTGAAAGTTCTTATAAATCAATTGGCTAGCAAAAATTCAGCACTCGCCAATAAAATGAAAGCATCCTTAGTGGAACGTATAAAGCAACGACGAAATGATGATTTAACTGGTGTGTTGAATTATTTACAAAATCCACGAAAAGATTATGAAAATCAGTTATTATCGGATTTGGAATTGCTTGACTTATTTCCAGTTCGTACACAGGCTTTAGTGAAGGCGCAAATAAAGAGTATTGTTAAAAGATTAAATAGTCGAGATGACACGGAAGAGGAAGAAAGGTCAGGATCACAAACAGATGATGAGCCAAGGCAACAAACCTGGAAATTAATAAGAGCATGGAATCCCCAGATCCTGAAGTACAAAATGAATCGGGGTTGCTAAATAGTATTAGACGCGAATGAGCCTGTTCGGAAATGGAGGAGTTCGTGGATATCACTTAGAATTAACATATAAATATTTATTGTCTATTCCTCCAACCAGTGTAGAACCTGAGCGAGCGTTTCCGGTTGCTGCTTAGATTGGCAATAAACTACGAAGCAGGTTTGGAAGTCAAACTTTGGATGCTTTGATATTTCTGCGATTATATTTTCGAAATTCTAAATAGTTTTTTGTATTGTCTTTTTTGTTCCTTATTTTAGTATATTGTGTATTGTGTTGTGCAACAATATTAATAAATAATTTTTATCTACGACCATCCTATAATTAACAATTTATTTAATAAGTTTTTATGTGTAAAGAGCTACATTAAATAAATCGTGCGTAAATGAATTAAATCATGCGTAAAACCCAATGTAAATTAAATGGGACTATCATTAATAAATGATTTCTGTTGACAACGACGCCAAGCGACAACAAACAAAACAAAAGTGATTTTGTCTATTGTGCAGTCTGTAAATTACAATTTTTCAGTCCTAACGGTGAGAAACAACTAATTTATTGCGAATTCAATGGTATTTAAACACACATTTTGATTATTTAGAGAGATCATTATGGATGAGGAAGAATTTGCCGAAATTACTGAAACCACAAACAACATAACATGGAGGATGGAAATCCTCCACCGTTGCAGAAGGTTATGTTGAAAATTCCCTAGAAAATAAAAAAGAAACATCGAGAAAAATCTTTGGAATAGGAAATCAACAACTTCAGCCATCGACATCTCACACACACACTATTACAAGAGAAGTAGTAGTGCACCAAGAAAGAAAAGAAAATATTCCAAATGTAATAATTAGTAACATTAATAACTGTACAAATTTGACAATTAATGTAAATTTGAAAAAGTTGACTGAATAATTTTTTTTTTAACTAGGTCGTAGATAAAATATTGTATGACACACGTGTCACACACACTTGTATCATAAATAACTATTAAGAAATTACTTAAGTTTGTTTTTTCATTTGAGCCCAATTAGAAACCACATAGTCTAATTCTGGAACCCCGGGATCACGCTTCAATAATCCCGTAATCCCGGGATTGAAAAACATGCTCGAGATTGTATTCTCTAGTTGTACACAGTCCACAGATATTTGCGCCTATGCATCCGAAATACTTTGAATCAATTCTTGACGGTTTTGAGGCAAGATCTTATTATTAATTTCTTTGGCCAAATATTTTCCTTGGGGTTGAGGTCTGTGCTTCTCGGCGGCCAGTCTAATGTGGTTACTTCAATAGTTTGCAAAACATTTCTTATTAGATGCGCCGTATGTATTGGTCAATTATCCTGTTGGAATACAAAATTATTTCCAAAAAAAAACCGGTAGAACTGAAGTAACAGTGATTGGTCCAGAATAGCTCTGTAAACTAAAGCTGTCAATTGTTCTTCCACTATAACACATATTCCCGTTTCACGGGAATTCACCCACTCTCAAACATTCACAGAAAAACGTCCCTTGCGCGTAATACACTGTGTTCCCGGATTGAGTTCACAATAGGTATAATCGCTCAAAATTTTTTGAATTGGAATTTTATATTTTGAGATTCCGCCCTGCTTGGTTTGAAACTTATTTTTAGTTTACTTACGATTTTTTAAAATCAAGTGGGCCTTTAGAGTTGAACAAAAATTATTGTCGTTTCAGGTAAACTAAGTTTTCCGTTCACGTTACCTCAAAGTATTACATAGGAAAGTTGTTCAGAATGAAAAGCTATGGCGTTATGAAAATTTTCAGAATGATCAGCTCACTTTCATTAACTCCCGTTTTTTTTATATTGTATGAAGGAACAATCGAGTCGTAGTAAAGCAAACAATTATCTGTCATTATCTTAGACAAACGTTAAAATGTCGAAACGTAAAAGAATTTGTGCAAAAGTTTACAGAAACTGGAAATGTGCAAAATTTGAAGAAAAAAAAGCTAGCTCATGATCATGAAGATGCTGCTACACTCTTGGTGAGAGAATCCGTGAACACTAATAATAAATTATCATTGAGAAAACGATTTGCTGAATTATCAATAAGTAAATCGCACATACAAAGAAGAATCGTACATACAAGGAAATAAAATTATACCATTTAAACCCACGTTCATTCATAAATTAGACACTGGAGACGATGGTAATTGATTCCTGTTTTGTTTATGGGCTGGAGAAAAAACTTGAACGACAGATATTTTTATCAAAAAATATTTTTTCCAGATCTTATTAATTAATTTACACATAATTCGTACTAGTAACTCACAACTAAACAGTTGAGAATTACATTAAAATAAAACGTAGCCTCGTCGAAAAACAGGAAATTGTATGTAAAATATTAGTCATTTTTGCAAATCTCAATAACTTTTTCGCAAAATTCAATTCTACGAACATAATCTCCGTTCAATAATTCTTAATAGTTAAATATATCGTATACTTCTTCGCGAGTTCTAACGTGGTCACCGAAACTAATCATCATCAGAATTTCAATACGTTCTTTTTCTGCTTATTTAACCATTACACAGGTCTACAAAATTAAACTTTTTGACAGATGCTTTTATTTTGAAAACTGATTTTATATAATTTTGGTAGGCTGATTTCAAAAATTCTATGCATTTATTTCTATCACGTAAGGTTTTTTTGCAAATATTAAATGAAAAAAAACGATATTTCTAAAAAAAAATATTTGTTTATTGAGTAAAAAGGTGGAATACAAGTTAAAGAAGTGGAAAAAAATACTTTACTCAGTCTTTTTTAAGCGAAATCTTTGTCTTTTTGCCAGAAAGCTGCGTTGTCCGGACATTCGGTTGTATGTTTTTAAGGGCATATCCCGTTTTAACATCCAGCAGTAGTCCGCCATCATCGTTATGCTCCATCTGCCTTGGTATCGCCGTTCCATTTCCTTAACGTCTTGCTGAAACCTCTCTCCCTGTTCTTCGCTAACTGCTCCAAGATTTTCAGGAAAATAGTTCAAGTGTGAAAACAGGAAATGCACTTTCAAACTCATATTACAACCTAGACGATGAAAGTGTTGTAACATATTTTGAACAATATTTTCGTAGTTTTCGTCCTTAGAGTTCCCAAGAAACTTATCAATTACTTATTTAAATGAAACCCAGGCGTTTTTCTCGACATTGGTCATTGTGTTTTGAAAATCCTTGTCTTTGCATAATGTTCTTATCTGCGGCCCAACAAAAATACCTTCTTTTAACTTGGCATCGGATAAGGCTGGAAATGTCTCGCACAAATATTTAAAACACTGTCCATTTTTGTCTAGGGCTTTAACAAACTGCTTCATTAAGCCAAGTTTGATATGGAGAGGAGGCAGTAAAACTTTTTTGGGGTCAACCAAGCTATCTCTTAATACATTTTTGCTACCAGGTGTAAGGCTTGTTCTAGAGGGCCATTCTATTTGAGTCCAATGTCTATCCCTTGCTCGACTATCCCACTCACAAATAAAGCATGGAAATTTTGTATAACCTCCTTGTTGTCCTAGTAGCATGCACAGCACTTTAAGGTCACCACAAAGCATCCACTGATGTTCTTGGTAGTTTAAAAAAGGTATATAACCTCTTACCACAATTATTAATCGTATTCTAAATACGTATTTCGACAACTAAGTTGTTATCATCAGTAGGTAAAACCACTAATTAAAAAGTCGCACATGGGACACAGTAAAGGTAGAAAAGCCGCTCACGCACCAACTATTTTTCACCGTCCACAGTCCACGTATAGACTGTCAGTCTATACGTGGACGCGGTGAAAAATAGTTGGTGCATGAGCGGTTTTTCTACCTTTACTGTGTCCCGTGTGCGACTTTTTAATTAGTGGTTTTACCTACTGATGATGACAACTTAGTTGTCGAAATACGTATTTAGGATACGATTAATAATTGTGGTAAGGGGTTATATACCTTTTTTAAGTTTTTTACTTAACCACAGTCTCCAAAGAAAGAATTTTCTTGGTAGTTTATTTTCTTTAAAAGAAGTTCAAAATTTTCATACGTTTCCATTAAATGTACCGAATGGGCAACGGGAACCGAGGCCAGCTCGTTACCATTGTGCAATAAAACGCCTTTTAAACTACGCTTACTTGAGTCATTAAACAGGCGCCATTCTTCTTTTACATACGGCACATTTCCTAATTTTGAAATTAAGTCAGGTATATTGTTGCAATACACTAGTAAGTAAAATATGAGTAAAATATTGACATAACTCTTTTTCGCGATCCCGGTAAAAGCTTGATGTGACGCCAGGTGCCAGTAAATGTTACTCACGAAGTCGGGAGGCTAACAATTCGGATGCATCCTTTGGAAGGTGCAAATCTCTAATTAAATCATTTAGTTCGCTCTGGTTAAGCACTTCGGGCTCTCTGAAATCTGGTGTGAAATTTGAGTCATCTGGGTCGCAATTAGATTCCTCTGATTCTGACGATATGACGTTTTCTAGTGCTTTTGGGGCGGTAGGTATCGGTACATCTGGTCCATGAGGAACTGGTCGAATAGCAGAGTCAAGATTGGGATACACAATTTGTTTCTTATTTTTTCTGTTGAATCCTTGAACATTACACGAACAAAAATAACAATCATCACTGTGATTTCTAGGCTCTAGCCATACCATAGGAACACCAAAGCTTAAACATTTCTTCCTACCTTATTGTCAGTTTCTTAATGCTTCAACGCAAACGGAACAAACAGTATGAGGAGCCCAGGACTTGTCTTGGTCGCCAATTTTTACACCAAAATAAGCGTGTTACACATTTTTCATAAACGAAGTTATAGTTTGCCTCTGCTTTACTACGACATAACTACCACAGATATAACAAAAGATATTCGGATTGTTCACACAATGTCTTCTTTCCATATTTATACGTTCTAGAACACTTAAACTACGCAACAACGAAGACAACAAGCGCGCGGACACAGTAGCACGACGACTAACACAACCAAACTGCACATAAGCAGGTTTCAACGTTGTATTGACGCTTCTGCGCCGACTCTGTTGCTTTGCTGAGAAATCTAATATTAACCAGTGTTGCCAAATCACATTTAATTTCATAAAAATCAATTCATTTAAAAATCATGCCTAACATGGAACAAACATATTCTTGTCATAGGTATGTATATTAATAAATTAACATTTTTAAGATATAGAGCGCTATAAAAAAATTTACGTGATAGAGCAAAAATATGGCGTTTTTTGGAATAAGGGCCCCCAAACATATACAAATTAGCAAACAGCTTTCAAACATCAAAATCACTGTAGACCTGTGATTAATATTTGGACGTCTACAAAGTTAATTCTGACGGTTCAAGTCAAGCACTGAATATTAATTCCATGTCCTATTAAACATAAATATTATTTTAAAATATCAGTTTTAATTAAATATCTTAGTTGTTGTTGAACAAAAGGGTGCCAAACTTTATTGTTGCTAAACTCCCAGAGCAGAGTTCTATTGAAATTGCTAAAAATATTCAGGGTATTTCATTTAAAATAAAAACGTTAACATCGTTTCCGGCTAAACCGGAAATCTGATTCGGATATAAATATAATAACTGTATCACTATTTGCATTTAATTAATGTGACAAATCTAAATAGCCATATCAAAGATATTCGTTTGCGTAAACCTATATATTATTCTTGCCACAATATTAGAATTAAAATAATAAATATTTATTGATAATATGGTGTATCTTGTATATTCGGTTGTTTCCTCTTTTTTATTGCTTAATTCGTGGGAATCATCTTACACAATGACCAGGCTACACAATGCACAATTATGACTTCAACTAGCGTATGTAAATCTTCATATAATACTACAGTAATTGCTATGCGAAAACTGTCTCGAACCAATTACTTTATTTTATTATTTGAACATTAAATTTCCTGCATTGTCGGGTCATTTCCCTGGGGCATGAAAGATAGAACGTATTTCTTCTTGAAATACGATATTTTTGTAAACGGATTTACAAGATTTTAGCTCCGGAGATAAATTTAAATTTAAATATTAAGAATATAAATGGGTTTTAATCTGTATAAACAAATTACTTATCTATTGATTTTGCAACGAAGTTGTTGTCAATCATTTAAGAAAATAAATAGTTATTTTTATATTAAGTCGCAAAGCATAGGTTTTTTGAGCTTGAAAATGTTAGGTTACATTCAACATTAATATACTGTCATTTATAATTCTTTGATAGATTATTTTAAATATATACATATTAAAGTAAAATATATCTTAAATCGCCGAATATCTAAGTCAACTAGAATATTGAAAGGCCAAGAAATAATTATATATTTTATATTAGAGTAAATTTGATCCAACTTTTTACAATCAAAGGAATTTTATATGGATATGGCTTTCACACATTTTTCATTTGCCCGGACAACCTGGACGGTTGGCGCCGTGACGCGTTGTAGCTACATTCTTAGGCAAATGTGATTTTGTCATTTATAGAAATTAATGCAACAAATTAGAGCGGCAATTGCTTGTACTGTGGGAATTTAATAATTATTAATTTTCATTAACATTGCGGTTTTTATCAGTTGCATATATACACGCAGTATAGAAATGAAAGTCGTATCTATTTGTGGATAAGGTGTACTGATGATTAGTAAAAACTATGAAATGTCGGCATCTGCACATTCCAGATGGATATGACTTTCACACATTTTTCATATATATACAGGGTGAGTTTTTTGAATGTTTAGCATTGTGATCTCAGAAACTACTGGAGATAGAAAAACACTTAAATGGGGAAAGATGCGCAGTTTTACGAGTTTGATTTAAAACTGCTTTTGTTTCTCCTATAACTTTCATGGCTTATTAGATATTCAAAGTAAACTAAATTTTACGATTTTCTTTAAACATGCTTAGCATCGTTAATAGTAACTTTAGAGAAAAAGTGTTCAGACAAAAGTTTTAGATAATTTTACGCCAAATAAAAATGTGTAGCTAATATTTTTTTTTAGTTCACCATTATCGAGTTATGACACAAACTTGTGTTTTCTTAAATGGAAACCATAGTTGGTTTTGACATCATTAAAAAGCTAATTTTATGCTGATTACAATGATATAAGGTTTGATATGGTTATTTTAAAAAATAAAGAGGATATAGACATTTTTATGGTTTTTATGAAAAACAATTGAATTTCGAACTGATAAAATACAAACCAAACGAAAACTTATTTTGAAATCTTATGTAGTAATAAAATGAAAACTATAAGAACTTTTATTAAGGGCACACAACATTATTAATGTTCAAAGATCCTCCATTATTATTAATACACAAATTGCACCTCTTCACAACAGAATTTGTAGCATTGCGGACTTTACGCCTATCGATGTTATTAAAAGCAACTAAGACAGCATCTCTTAAATCGTCGATTGTTTCATATGTTCTTTTGTATACTGTGTCCTTTAGTACACCCCACAAGAAAAAATCCAAAACTGATAAATCAGGGGATCTAGCCGGCCATTCAATGGGTGCATTTCGTCCTATCCATTTATTAGGGAAGTTCAAATTTAAATAATTTCTAACATTCAGTTGATTGTGCGGAGGCGCTCCGTCATGTTGAAACCATTGCAGCATTGCTCGGGTTCTTAAATTTAAATTATCTAACATTTCCTCGAAATCTTGTTGTAAAAAATTAAGATAACGATTGCCAGTTAGTGATCCATCAAAAATAAAAGGAGGAAGAACAGTTGATCCTATAACACCATACCAAACATTTCACCCAAATTTAATTTGTGGTCTCCTATGTTCAACGTGAAATGGATTTGTTTGAGACCAGATGTGCTCATTGTGCCTATTAAACATTCCACAATTTGTGAAACGAGATTCATCAGTCCATAATATTTTCATTGAAAAGTGTGGATCGTTTTGACACTGATCTTTAAACCATCTACAAAAAGCTATTCGTCTGATGTTATCACCTTCATGTAAAGTTTGTGATACTGATAATTTGTGGGGACGAAATTTATGCTTCTTCAACACTCTGACAATAGTGCGTTGAGAGGAGCCCATTTCTGTTGAAATTTGTCGGGTCGATGTAGATGGATTCTGAGTGACACTTGCTAATATGTTTATTTCTCTATCTTCATCCATCCCTTTTTTTGATTTTGGTTTAACGAACGAACCATAATCTGCTAAATTATCCCATAATCTCTTAAAGGTAGGTAGCGACGGCTGACTTCGATCAATCAATATATATGTACATATAATATTTAAGGAATTTCGTATTTTCTTGGCCGTGGTTATAATACCAGATAAAGAATAAGTATTTTTTGGGAATGGCGGCCAGGTAATTACAACAATATTTAATTTTGTTTACGTTTCGGTTCTATATCCAGAGCCTCTTTTCAAAAATTCTATTGTATTGTTTGATTACATTTCAACTATGACTAACTGTGTTATACTTATTGTGTAGTTTACATTTCAAAAATTCCAAGAGCTTTAGTTTTATTTTGAAATGAAAACTAGAAAATAGGTATAACAGAGTTAGTCATAGTTGAGATGTAATCAAACAATACAACATAATTTGCGAAAAAAGTTCTATATACAAGGTATCCCGTATCGTTATATTCACATTTTAGGAGTGTAAAGTAGACTTTATTTCAAGTAACAAAAACGCAAAACTTCTATATCCATTTTTATTTGTTGCAAAGTTACAGATCTATGAATGTGATTGTCAGATCATGAAAAAAAATGTAACCCTAAAGTCAATATAAACTGATTTTATTTAAAACAAATTTATACGATTCAATAACAGGCCTGTGATTGTTAACGTCGCATAATAAAATGTTATCCTAAAATAAATAAACACGTGTCGTAGTGCATACAGTAATTTCTTGGAGATCTACAAAAAAGAGTACTGGAAATTGATTTATGATAAAGAAGGTTCTTACTTACTTCGTAAGTGCTGAACCATGAATATCATACAATAAACAAATCTTCAGATGACTGTTAACTTTGCATTTTTTAATAAAGGATTACCTTACGTTTTAGTTCATACAACAGCTTATTAGTGAGTGGACACGTTTTCTTTATTCAAAATGCTTTACCGATTTTCTTCTCAAGAGTATGCGGACATGCATTTTGTGTATGGCTACTGTAACGGCAGTGCACTTCAAGCAGTTATTGAATACCGACATCGGTTTCCCGATAGGCGCATTCCTCATTACAGAACGTTTCTGGAAGTACATAGACAATTTCGGGAATGCGAACTGCGAGATTATCTTTTCGACAGAGGAGTAAATTTGCCAGCAGACTTAGAGGAAGAAGCAGCAGTTATTGTTACAAGGGATCCAACCCTCAGTGTACGTCGAATCGCTAGACAACTAGGAGTGCCACGAACGACAGTTTGGCGAATTTTAAAACGAGAGGGCTTATATCCATATCACTATCGCAGTGGACACGGTTGCCACTATGCTCGTCTAGTTTATTCTACCTGGATATTAAGACAGTCACGGCTTCATTTTAATTTCTGCAGAACAGTCCTCTGGACAGATGAATCTACGTTCACGAGAAGTTGTGTTACAAATCTGAGAAACGTGCACAGGTGGTCATTAGAAAATCCCAAAGCTATACGCCCATCTAAATTTCTACATGAATTTTCTATTAAAGTTTGGGCGGCCCTAATCGATGTCTTGTTGATTGGTCCTGTCGTTCTTCCTGGGAGGTTAAATGCGGACAATTACCTTCAATTTCTTATTGACGAACTGCCAGGTCTTTTAGTGGATGTCCCACTGAATGTTCGACGAGACATATGGTTTCACATGGATGGGGCACCACCACATTTTGGGTTAACGTTAATTATCCAAGATGGATTGTTCGAGGTGGTCCTGTTGCATGGCCACCCAGATCACCTGATCTTAATCCCCTTAATTCACCTGGCTGCCGAGCAAATCCGACAGAACAAGTATGAAATTCGGATTAGTACTTCTTCTGTTAGCTTACGGGCACAAGCCTGCATTCAACATTTCGAAAATATTATTAATTGAAATTTTTTAAATAAAATCAGTTTTTATTGACATTAAAATCAAATTTTTTTTATTATCTGACAATCACATTCATAGATCTGTAACTTTGAAACAAATAAAAATGGGTATACAAGTTTTGCGTTTTTGTTACTTGAAATGAAGTCTACTTTACACTCCTAAAATTTGAACATAACGATACGGGACACTTGTGTATAACTGAAAATTTCGTTAAATTTCAATTTTCCTTAAGTATCTCAAAAAGTTGACAACATATAACAAATCTGAAAATGCTATCAAATACTCATCAAAAGTCTTAGCAACATTGCTAGTTTAACCAATCCGGTATCTTCAATACTAAGAGAGTTGCCCATATACGGAGATAGAAAATGGGCACCTGTATACATATATACAGTTTTATTAATTAGTTTGATCGAGGATATAAAATGTGTACATTTGTCGACATAATTCTATCGTTATTATTTAAATAAATTCATATAAATTACCAATTTTTTAACTTGTAAGAGTTAATTGATAAATCGGGAAAGTGTAAAAATTTTATACAATTTTTAATCAATATTGGCAATTCGGAATTGCAACGGACAACTGCAAAAATTCAACTGAAACATAGGGAAAACAATATAATTTAAAGTTATGTGTGTGGTATACTTACGTAACAAAGTAAGTTCTTATAAAAGAAACTATACCACATTTCGAAACCAATTATCTGCCACTTTTACATCACAAAAGACGAAACAAACAGCGATCATCAGTCACGCCTAAACTATAAAACCAGAGCGTTTAAAATAAAACAAAATACGTCGAAGATGAAAAAAGAAAGAATCTCAAAAAAGCTTTAATTAATAAGGTGGAGAACTAATAGTTTTAGACTGTAATTGATGATATACCGGATATTAAAGTGTCTGCAGAGCTAAGAGGCCAATTGTTAGAAGATGATCCTTCAAGGGCTTGGTGAGTATGGAAGCTTTGGGAATCACTTGTTGGCGTACTCGTGTATGTGTACGGGTGTTAGTGTACGCGTGTGTACGGACAGTGCATTTAAATAAAGGTGAAATTGGTTTTAGAATCGGGGACGAAGTAAAGTAGAAGCTGCGGGATTTCTCTGCATGTGGTACAGCCACCGAGAGTGTATATATTCGACAAATTGTAATTTATCTGTTCGAAGGTCCGACGGTCGTATTTTCGTTCCAGTTTTTCTCCAAATAAATTCAATAGTTTGTGTGGCCGCGTCAGTCCTGCTGACATTGCCACAGCTACCGAGATTTTGTGGATAAGTGGTTCATATACCGTCGGCAAACGACACACATCTAAAACTGCCGATTCTAGTAGTTTTTTTTGTGATATACAAATGTATAAAGAATTAGATAAAATGTAAAATACAAAAACGCGTTTTAAGATAACCCTTAATATTTTTACAAATAATTTAAATTAATACTATAGTGAAATTTATCAGCAGTTGATTCACGTCATTGTCAATTTATTACGTCATATCATGCATAGTCATTTTAAATAATGGTAACCTTGTTTACATGTACCAGGTGGCGCAAAAATTGTCACGCGATAATCTTTGGCTTTCATTTTTTTATGAATAAAAAACTTTTGTTATTCTTTTGGATTACGTTTATTTCATGTCTGAAATTGTTTTCATTAAGTCGAGAAAATGATATCGACCAAGTGGTTAAATGCCGTAGTGTTTGGTAGGTGTCGGACGACCGGGAAATCTGCGCGGAAATTCTCGCTGTGGACGAATTATTCCGCAAAAAAATCGAAACAATTATTCTGGGTTCTTGAGGAGTATAGCGATCCATGTCTTGTTGACGTGTATTTTGCATCTGTCTACTTCCCAAATGTCAAAGCAGAATTGACATTTGCCGCCATTTGCAAAAATTATAGCATCTTCCGATAGGGTGATGAATTTTGCGCCATCTAGTATAACTTATTTTGTAGGTTAGACTTTCAATATTAAGATATAGAAATATGCAGTTTTTATTTTACTACAAACTGAAAGAATAAAAATTATATGTGGGTCAGAGATGTAAAATTACCGTAATATATATTTTTGGTAAATTACCGTGTTAAATCACTGCTCTTTTTTTGACCAAGATTTATTCTTGCGTAATTTACCATTTTTTGAGTAAATTACCATGGTAATTTACCACACTCTTTTATTGTTTAAATAAAACCCCTACAACAAAAAAAGTCTTATACATTTTATTAAAGAAAAAAAAATAAAGAGTACAATATTAACATATTTTAAAAGTAAACAATATTCTGAAAATAGAACTAAACAATGATTTTTCATTATTACCATTATGTAATATGTAATGTTATTTACATAACTATTTCACATCACTCTCAGTCTCAGTATTGCAATTCGAATCAGAACATTCCAACTCTTCTGTTGGGAGTTCTTTCAGTGCCGGATTTTCTTTCAGTTTTAAATTTAAATTCACATATACCAACTTAGCAGCTCTTTCATTAGTTAATCTATTAAGTTTTTTACTGTGTATAATACTAAACATTGAAAAACTTCTCTCCGTCGCACATGTTGTTGGTGGGCTGTTCAAAATTTCTATTGCGACTTTACCTAAAGATGTAGTACAACAAAGTGATTTCCACCATAATACAGAATTCAAGTTGCCTGTCTCTAATGCTTGCCATATAAAATCTTTTGAAAACAATTGTTCTTTCGATTTGTAATAAGCAACCTCAGTCATAATTTCTGCTATATCAGATCCACTAACTAGATGCGTTGATAGTTTATTAATATATGTCAGTGCTGTGATATATTCCTCGTTATTGAGATTTTTGCCTATAAATTTTGGATCTAGTAAATTGGCAGCCAAATGTATAGGTGTTATAGCCATTTCTCTCCGTGATTTTAAATGTGATAGGACAGCATTTAGTTCTGAAACTGGGCATGCAGCAATCAGTTGATCTTTCAAGTCTTGAAAATATTCAACAACATGAGATATGCAAGGTTGAGAGGTTTGTATGTTCTTTAAAATTACGGAGACTGGGTGTAAAATTGTATGTAATGTATCAACTCTTTCCCAAAACAGATCATCTAAAATATTATTTTTTATTCTTTTGTCTAAAGTATTAGCTATAGTTTCTGTTATAGCCAATTCTTTTAAATTTTCTTTATTTATCCTTAAGCTTTCTAAACAGAAAATATTAGAGCACCATCTAGTTTGGCCAGGTAGTTTAAGAGATTTTAGTGTGTTTGATTTTTGTAATGCTCGCTGTTCATCTTGTATATTTTTAAATGTAGCATTCAAAATATGCGATTTTTTAATAGTTTTTACTATGACTTTACAATCAGTAATTAAACATGCAAATACTTCCAATTTTAAAATATTTTGTGCGAATAAATTCAAAATATGAGCACTACATCCATAACAAGAAAAATAATTAGACGGGTACATATCACTAATTAATTTCCAAGTTGGTTTCATATTGCTAGCGTTATCAGTCACTATGCTTATAACTTTATTAATACCTAAGTCGTCAATAACAGAACTAAGTAAAGAACAAAGATATGCAGCATCGTGGCGATTTTCCTTGCAGTCAATTATTTTAAATAAAACTGGTTCTGGACATGTAATTAGTATATTTATAATGGATTCGTTTCTAATATTACTCCACCCATCAACTTGAATTCCAATTGTTTTAGCCTTTGCTATTTTTTCATTAACTAACTGATTTATTTTAGAGTATTGTTTATCTAAAAGCGCATTGGATAACTGATATCTACTAGGCAATTGTAAAGATGGTTTAATTTTTTTTTAATCAATTTTTGCCAATGAACATTTTCCGTAAAATTTAAAGGGGTATTACTAGCAAAGCATGCTCTTGCTAAGAGATCCCAAATTTCCGCTTCTTCTGATTTATTCATTACTTCCACAAAAAAATCCAAATTTTCACTGTAAGCGGATTTGGTGGTGCTTGTAGCAGATTGTGGGCGAGAATCGCTTGAAATCGTCGCTCCATCGTCGTCTTCTAAATCTGTTTGCGAAGAACTTTTTCTTTCCGGAATCTCTAAAATGTTAAATACTTTTCGATAAAACCCAATAGGAATCAATCAAAATTACTCACCTTTATTTATTGCTTTAATTTTCTTAACACTTAATGCTCTTGATTTTGATTGTATTTCATTCTTTATTTTACGAGGGCAACGAAGGCACTTATTCTGTAAGTGACTGGACATTCTGGTTACATTAAAACATAACTTTGCGAACAGAAGTTACACGAATATAATTTCGAATGTTCTGTGGATTTTGAAAATGCTGTTAAAATAACTTTTTTTATTTTATCTTTTCGCCCCATCCCAGCGCACTGCACTACGAGTAGTACATTCACAAACTTTATATAGTTCAACTTATACACCGAAATATTTTGAAAGACTACTTCATTCGTTATATGTTATATAAATGGATGATTCACGAGCATTTACATCTGCTAGAAAGGGACTTCCCCAATCACCGAGAGTGCAATGTCATACGTGTACATAGATGATGTTTTACTTTGTTTGTAATTTACGGAAATTTTATGTGGTAATTTACCGTAAATGACGGTAATTAATTCGGTAATATACGGGGTAATTTACCGACTTACATCACTGATGTGGGTCCATACATTACAATAAAAATGTTAGTAAAAAGTACGGAACTCCCTAAATAATCTCTGCAACGATTTATTCTTTTTAAATAAAATTGAGTAAACCTTTGTAAAAAGATTTAAGGATTCTAAAAATAATATCAGATTTGCTATGCCACTTCCGGTTATACCGGAAATAGACATGCAATTTGTTATTTTGAATGGAACAGTCTGTATATTTTTGCATTGTTAAATTCTGGATACAGTAAACTTATTGAGATCAAAAACATTATTTCCGAAAATCAGTTTTCACTAGTAACATCATAACCTACGAATGAAATGGTAAAATAATTCATTTCCAGCAATTTATTTATTTCAACAAAAAAAAAACCAATGATTTGCCGATTAGATTAAATGTTCAAAATTGTGCTCTTCTACTAACTGACAATATTCTAAATAGTCTTCAAATTCGCGCAAAGAATTTTATAAAACTTCGTCTGGCATTTGTGCGATAGTAACTTCAAGAGCGAACTCCTTAAAGTTACCATCGCAACAAGAGATCCTCAAGAAAAAGTCACGTCAGGATGAAACTTGTCCTTCTCAAGATGAAATCATCCAAACGCGGTGAAATATTACGAAGAACAACAGATTAAATTAGTTGGCGATTTAAGGTCTGTTTTACTTTAATATGTATATATTTAAAATAATCTTACATGTTTCGGCACATAATGTCTTTTTCAAAGAAATTAAAAATTTAAATGACAGTATATTAATGTCATACTTATATATCTGTAGTTGTCATGTATAAAATTAAATTATTCAAAGATACATTCATGTTTAATAACCATAAATCATGCCTTAGCATTCTTTAACAGCTAGACGACAATTACGGGGAAATGGCAAGCCATGGCTTGCCATTCCTTAGCAGACCTTAGCAGCCTTAGCAGACATAATAATAACTCATGAGTCTGTCTACTAAGGCGTGATTTATAATTATTAAACTTGAACGTATCTTTGAATAATTTAATTTCGTATATGACAACAGCAGATACATAAGTATGACATTAATATACTGTCATTTATATTTTAAATTTCTTCGAAAAAGACATTATAAAGGTAGAAATATTTTACATTTAGAAAAATAAGTCACTGGTGTATTTGTGTGACTGGTTGCCTATTATGCCACCAATGCATTAACTTTTATTTTTTTAACTCTACACATAGGGCGATGTATGTATAATGATAAAAAAGAACCCGGTATCTACATATATATATATATATATATATATATGGTAAACTTAATAAGTCGGCGATTAAAGGTCTGGTTTATTACTTCAAAGTATATATATTTAAAACAACCCTACATGTTTCGGCAATGATGCCTTTGTCAAGGATATAAAAAATATAAATGACAGAATATAAATGTCATTTTTTGACATTTATATTCTGTCATTTATATTTGGTTGTCACGTTCACTTATGTCAGTTGTGTTATTTTCAAGTCTGTCAAATTGATTAATCGGCCCCACTTACTTCTTCTATTGTTAAGCACCAATTGATTTTATATATTCACAGTAAGCGCGTTTTTTACTTTATATACGTGAAGTTAAGGTTTTTTTTTTAGAATTCGGCGTTATAAAAATATTTTTAAATAAATAATAATAAACTGATTTTAACGTTTCGACATTTTATGGTCTTCTTCAGAAAAGAAAATTGTTATTTATACTTGATGTGTTTTTTAAGGCTGTAGGCTGTTTTAATAACTCGGCCACTACTTCCAAGAAATACTTCTATTTTTATCTAGTATTATAACTACGGCCAACAAAATACGAAATTTATAGAGACAACAACTTTCTTCCTGACGTTTGAGCGACATCTCTTTCACCTTTTTCTTGAGGATCATCTCGTTAAGATGATAAATTCAAGAGTTCTTACCATCGCAACGAGAAGATTCTCAAGAAATAGGTGAAAGTCATGTCACCGAAATGTTAGGAAGAAAACTGTCCTTCTCAAGACAAACTCATCCAAACGCGGTGAAATATCTTGAAGAAAAACGTTTCAACAAATGACCGCGAAAACGAAATATATATATATATATATATATATCTGTTTAGATAATTTCTTAGCCGATCATTAAATATATCAATTGATAAATTCTTGGAGTTTTTCGGCTTTTATATGAAATATTTACAAAAATTATCAAATTAGTATGTAGTCGCGAAGTAAGTGTGAATGTAAAAATTGCTGCCTACAAATTACAAAGCAAATAATACGAAATTTTTAATTGAAAAATTTTGTCTACGTTGGAACTTGAACCCAAGTCTACGGTTTGCCGGTCCGTTGCTTTACCACTTATGCTTAAGTGGTAAAACAACGGTCTGGTAAACCCAAGTATACAGTTTGCCGGACCGTTGCTCAATTAAAAATTTCGTATGATTTGCTTTGTAATTTGTAGACAGCAATGTTTACATTCACACTTACTCAAGAATTTTTCAATTGATATATATATATATACATATATATATATATATATATATATATATTTAGTGTTTATAAGAATTTTATTTTTCTTATTGCTGCCTATATATATATATATATATATATATATATATATATATATATATATATATATATATATGGTGTTCATTATTGATTGAAGCTGACGTTCGTCAAATTAAAATTTTAAAATTTCTTTGCTTAATATTTGCCACACTAGGAGCTATAGTTATTGTCAATTGGTGTTTGACATCTTTTGCCATATAATAATATAGTCAAGTGCGGAGGTACGAACTTAACCAAAATTTGACACATGCTGTCAGTTTCAAACAATAACGGACACATATTTATTAAATTTAATAATAATTAAAGGGTCTAATATTTATTAAGTAACTTTAATTTACTTTTACGAGTATATCAAAAATATATAAATTAGAAAATCTACTTACAAACAGATTTTTAAAATAGGACTTTACGAAAATACTCATAATAAATAAAATAATAGACAGTTATATTATGTAATACTGGCAAATAATTTTCAAGTTGTTTATCATTTACATAACCTTATGTTCCTAACAAATTAAAACATTATCTAAAACACTATTATGTCGAGATAATAAAAATTAATTTAATAATCATTAGTGCGTATTCATTCAAGAACGAAGTAAGTTCCTTTCATAATTAGCAGCGGTACAGTTGCATCAATTTTTTCGAAACAATAACTTTAAGTAGGCTGTTAGCTTAATTAAAAGACGTGATTGAAGGTTACGATGTGCTAATTACTGATGCATTGAAACGTGTTTAAGTTATAGTATTATCATTAAATATAATTGTACTGAAGCTTTTCTCTTTTCCATTTCACGACCGTCATGAATGTCATGATGTTGAAATAATAGAGATTTAAAAAACCCTGTAGTATTGAAGGATTGCTTTATTCGTCGTTTATTGAATTTATTTATTTCGACACGTAATGTCACTTCTAAATAGACTATATAAAGTAACTTAATAAATATTCCTGTTTATTCTATAGTCGTTACTGTACTCTTGGTATCTTTTGATTTTAATAAAATATATTTATAGTTAAAAATTGCAAAGTTTTCTAATTTATACATTAATAAAAATAAATAGAATACGTGGTGTGATGTAACAATCTTTTCTCGAGATTACTCCGGCCAGCAAATATGAATGAATTGGCAATTAACTTTAATCAAAAAGTGTATAAATAATTAACAAATTGTTATTTACTTTATAGAAACCTCTAGCTTATTTTTGGGTAAATTACTCTTCAGGGCGATTATGATTCTTAAAAGGTGCAATAAATATTAAAACACCCCTTTTAATACGATAAACACACAACGTAAATGACTGCGTTTAAATAGAATCTGTTCTGTTTCATTATATATATGACGCTATATACGATAAATCCCAAAAAATAATAAATAAACAATTTAGTCTAGTTAGTAAAAAATAAAATTACAAATTAATACAAACTAAATGCAGGTACATTGATAATAATAATAATATCTTTATTAAGCAATTTGCTTTTTACAAAAACATATTGTCATGGATTTTTCCTTTCAGAAGAGAGAAAAAAGAATTAAATATTGAACAGTATTTGAATAATTTGGATTTAAAATGCATTATTGAATTTGATGTATATTTATATTTATTGTGTTTGAATTTATATTTTGACTGGCCCTGTATGTATATTATATTAGATTGATGGGTGCGGCCAGATTTTGTACTAGTGAATTCGATGTATGAGATTTTCATGATATTTTATTTAGAGATACCAGGACTTTCAAACCAGATGGTCAGAGAGAATAAAAAAGTCATTTTATTCTCCTGTTTTTGAGTAAAGTCGGTTTTTTTTTGATTTTGGTGTTTTATTTGTGCATTCAAAATAATTACAATTTTTACGAGTGCTTGTTGAGCTCGTTCTTTTTTGATATTTTAATTAAATAATGGTATCTCTCACGTAGTTCAGTGTTAAAAGTGCTTAGATCGATGTAAGTAATAAAAACAGTTAATTTATATAATTGCTACTACGATAATTTGCTTATGTTTGTAATTTTAGTTTAATATTTGCATAAATTTTGATATAAAAATTAGTATATGAATATTCAAGAAAATTGTCATGTTTTTTGTAATGGAGTTTTTTCTTCAAGATAAGATATTCTAGATCGTTTTATATTCAGGTTGGTTTTTTGTTGCTGGGTTTGATTTTGTCATGTTTTATTGCGCATGACTGTAAGGCTGTCACGCGTATTCGATAACTTGGTGGTTGTTGACATTTGATTTATTGGGGTTACAGTTAGAGGTCAAACTTGACAAAATTCTTAATTATTTATTAATTATATGTTTGCTCGAGAGTCACAGGGGGTTTTTCTCTTTGTGCGTGTCATTATCATAAAGAGTCTTTCCTCCTAGCTACTGTTAATTTGCTTTAGCGCCCTATACACTCAGTAAAGGGATTTTTTTCTTTTTCTTATTTTTTTATTAAATTTATAAACAAACTAAATGTGACTTTTTTATTAATGCTTATTGTTTTACTTTAAATTTTGAACCTGGCCCGTATCCGTGAGGATCGACCCTAGAGAAGTGAGCTCAAGGAAGGCAACACGACTGAAGTCAGCTGGGAGAATAAGTTGTGGTATATAGATTGCAGTGCGAACTCAATTAAAAATCATAATAAAAAGCGCATTCCACTGCAATATGTCCACATAAATTTACTATTAACTAATCACTAGAGACTGGACGGATTAAGCCAAAATTACGATGGACCATATAAATAGTGTATAACATCGCTAAGTACAACATACAGTTATTGAATAGCACTATCCATTCGGTTGACCGCACATCTGTTTTTGTCGTTGAATTACTTCAATATTACAGTGAAATTCATTTCTTCATGAACGTAGATAGAGACGTTAGAATAATTTATTTTATTTATTAGTTTATATTTAGTAAGATAAATAAAGTACGGTGAATTACTTTCTTTTTTTCATTGTTTTAATTGTTAATTACATACTTAATTACGTAATTTTTGTAATAGATCCTGTTTAATATCGTTTAATCGAATCTACTTCTCCTAATTATTTTGAAGTAAGTGTTCAGTGAATTTCGTTAAGTTTCAATAACTTACCCATACATTTTTAATTTTTATTTATCTAGATCTAAAATATTGTTTAAGTTACTTTTTTAGATATGATATGGAACAACGTCGAGAATGGCATCGTGCAACAATGTCGTGTTGGATTAAGGATCATACTGATTGTATATCCATTGCCAGTGATTTCAAAATTTATTGCAAAGTCTGTAAAATATCGTTAAAAAATTCAAAGAAATTACACGTAAAACGCCACTTAGCATCACACAGTCGCTATTACTATCTTCATTGTGCTGACAATAATAATCTAGAAAAATCTAACACAAAAGGAAAGTTACGACCTCTGATTGACGTACTACAAAAAAGTTCCTTCATTACTTTGTACCTGAAGAAAAACTAAACTACAATGAATCTATGGTCAAGTATTTTGGCAGGCACTCCTGCAAACAGATCGTTAGGGGTAAACCCATAAGATTTGGGTGTAAGTTATGGAGTGTTAACGCAGAAAACGAATACCTTGTCAACTTTACTATTTATCAGAGAAATGATCCTAAGGCGAATCAGAATTACCAAGCGACATTTGGAAAAGCAGCAGCACCCTTTATTAAAATGTTCAATGAATTGCCGGAAACCAAGAGAAAATTGCCCTATTCTTTATATTTTAATAACACAGTATAACACATGTTTTTGGGACTCAATTCTGAGAATTGCACGTGAAAGTTGCCCCAAAATGAAGAACTTCTGCATCATTCGTTTTGTCAAGTTGGCTGCATTAATAATTTAATGGCCATACGAATTTTTTTGCTCAAGGTGGCTTTTGATCACTTTTTCTATATTTTTACAGGGTTATATCTCGGTATACCATACGGAATATCTCTTTTGTGTCTGAAGCAAAGTTGTAGAAATTGAATCCGAGAAAAAAAAAAGCGGAACAAACCTATTCGAAAAAAGTGCATCCAGTGCCTTAAAAATCGCAAAAATGCCCATTCTTTCCCCATTTTTCACCTTTTTTGCTCAATAACTGGATTACAAATCCACAAATATGCTGTTTTTCTTCTTTATAAACTTTATTTTGCATGAAAATAAAAATTCCGGTTCATATTACAGCTATTCTTACACAGAAAATATGAGATTTTTATTATTTATTATTATTTTCAATTATTGTCAATATCCATCCTCGTTGAAGTTGACGCTTGTTGTTCTGATAATCTTGTTTTCTTCGTAGGTTGTTCATATTCATGTTCTGAGTCTGCATCATCATCCGAGTTAGACATAATATTCAAGGGCATGTTTTCTTCAGTGTGTCGACCAATTTCGGTGTCATCTTCATCTAGGGCGCTTTCATCTTCAAACTGCATAATTTTAGAACTCCACCAACAAACCTTCGGGAGAAATGCATTTAATTTTTTGCCTTTAAATCGCTTTTCCATTGGCATGATCACTTGGTGGAACCTCTCTCCTTGTTCGTCAGATTCCTGAGGTAATTGTGCCAAAAAGGTATCAAGGTGGAAATGCATGAAATGTAATTTTAACGTCATGGATGCATTGATTTTTTCAAAATAATACAGCAACTTGTCGACTCGTGTCTGTGTCATCTTGCTGTACACGGTTCTTTCCTAAAACGCCTTCAATGACTTGCTTCAATGCGTCCCATGCACATAGGTGGTTATAATGGTTCGAAAGCATATTTGTGAAAGATTCGTTTTTCATTAATTTTCGTATATCCGGTCCATTCAGAGTACCTGTTTGAAATTTAAAAAAAATCAGTTGCGAAAAAATTATTGGTACTTAATTATAATGCGAATATATCGAAGTGAACAAATTTAGATATGATAATACTTAAATACAGACAACGATACGTACCTTTTCTAATTTTAGCTTCACTGAGTTTTGGAAAGATGGATTTCAAAGAGTCATAGGCGTCCTCAATATCTTTGACTACCACTTCAACGAATTTCCCAGCTATTCCTAATTTCATGTGGAGCGATGGCAACAAAATATCATCTACATCCTTTATCAAAGGTTCATTACGTAATTTTAATTGTTTCTCGAGCTCGGGAGTTCTTGCTTTCCAATCTTTATATTGATATTGATTCCGTGTGTATCGCGAATCCCAATTACAAAGAAAGCAGAAGTATTTTGGAAAACCGCCCTTTAATATAATGCCTTGTATTATGTTGACAACCTTTAGATCACAACAAATCTTCCATTTGTGTACATTGTGTTTGATTTTCTCTAAAATTTTGCCCAATGCTCCATACGTTTCCTTCATAGTTGTGCTGAATCCCAATGGAATGGACGGTTTTTTGTTTGTTTTGTGCAACAGCACAGCCTTCAAACTTGAAACTGAACCGTCGATGAATAAACGCAAGTCGCCAGCGATATAATCCATTCCCATATTTTTCACTAAACCTGGGATATCATGGCAGTAAGTGAACGTATTTGCTTCGTCAACGGAATAAAATTTCTGAAAATCAGCTTGGCGTTTTAGGTATGATGTTGCGCTGACATTTTGCTCTGTCAGTTTTTTACGCTTCAAAAAAGATGTCAAAAATTCTGAATTTTTTTGTGATAGTCCCATCTTAACCACAATGTAATCCATTTCGATTTGTGTTACCGGTTGTGGTGCATTATTTTCAATATCGGGTGCCCAATCTACATCATTCACATTGGTCGGATTGGTGAAAACGGTTTCGGCTTGCAGGGACACAGTATCCAGACTCGGAGGTTTAGGTGGATCGGTAACAGCAGCGCGTTGTGCTGGAAGTGTCGCAGTAAATGCGGGAATGTATACTTTTGTTTTCAATTTTTTTTTGTTCAATCCATAACCGAAATTTATGCATGCGTAGCACCTGGATTCATCATGTCCAGTTAGGTCTTGCACCCAAATTACTGGCTTCATAAAAGAAAACTGTACACCTTTTCCATGTATCCACATTATAAGGGTATTATAACAACTTTTGCACACTGTGTTCGGCGTAAAATTTGCACCACTTAAATCTGTTTCATCAAAATAATGACAATACGCTGTTTTAAATTCCTCAGTAAACAAGTTTTTTCGATCCTGTTTGCCTATTTTTGGGACGATATGACCACAAACGTAACAAAAATAATCCAATTTTGGGCACTTGTTATTTTCCATATTGAAATATTCAATGTTCTTCTGGTTTTAAAATGTAATTCACCCTGAACAAAAGGGTTGTTTATTACACAGACATTAAATTATTAATGCAGCCAACTTGACAAAACGAATGATGCAGAAGTTCTTCTTTGTGGGGCTACTTTCACGTGCAATTCTCAGAATTGAGTCCCAAATCAATGACCTGAAAAATGTTGTACTGTGTAATCTTTACCGGTTTCACTCTCTTTAGTCGCCTAAAAGTTTAGGCTGTAGAGCCACATAAACTATGCGGGACAATCGTATACCAAGAACTTGTCTTATATCATCAAAAGCTGTCATGAAAAATTAAAAAAGAGGGATGAATCCTGTATTGACAAAACCAAGGGTATTATGTTGGTCAGGTGGACCGATAATAATGTTGTAACGGCTGCATCCACTTCTGATGGAGTTTCTGCTATTGAACAGGTTAAGCGCTATTTCCAAGCACAGAAGAAAAATATTCAGATCCAAAAACCACATGTCATAGGAAAATATAATTCTACAATGGGAGGCACGAATTTAATAGACGACACCATATCAAGATACAGAATTGGTTTACGCGGAAAAAAATGATGGAGGTGTTTATTCACATGGCTTATTTATGTTATTATCCGAAACGAGTGGATGTTGCCTATCTGAAAAAGATTGCTTGCCACAAGTTTATCGAGCATATAATTTTCCAGAGTTTCTGATGATATAAGGTCTTATCGAAATAATCATCTGCTTACGACCACAACAGACCACAAGAAAAGGAAATGCGGCGGCGAACGCTGTAAATCGATTGTGAGGACAATGTGCAAGAAATGCGACGTGGGACCTTGCGATGTCTGAGTTGTAATGTAAATTTTCACACTAATTTGTAAGATCTTCGATATCACACATTAAAACTAAGTTATCTTCTATTATTTTACTATGCCATATTTAGCTATTACTGAGGACTAGCCTTGCCATATGGCAACGTTGTTTTATTTAAATTATGCTATCAAAATGGCTTTTTATGCAATATATTGTATAATAATAGAAAATAAAGAAAAAATGAAGGGATAATAACAAGATTTAAAAAAAGTCCGTACACAGAAATTAGGCCCGTTGGAATCTGACAATTTTAACGAAGAACTCTGTGAAACTTTAATATTTCTCCAAAATATACTCATCGAAATGTTCCTGATGAATCCACCTTACGCAAATATTATGTTTCTAAGTGCTACATATCCTAATATGCTGCATATTACTTTTGTAGCACATGCTCTCCACAGAATATGTGAATATATCAGAGACAACTTTTCGGAAGTTGATAGATTTGTATCTGCTTTTATAAATGTTTTAAGGAAAGCACCATTAAGAGTAGCTCTTTACAAAATCTCAAATTAAATCATGAATTAACCACATTAGATGTGGGTATTAATAATTTGAAAAATATCCCAAGTGACTTCGAATGTGGCCTTGGGCAAAAGTTAGACGCAATTTTTAATAGAAATCCAGATTTAATAACATTGCGAGAATTGTGTATGGAGACAATACCTCAAAATCTAACTGCTAAATACGCTGAAATAAAAGAATATTTCCAGTATGTACCTATAACCAGTTGCGATGTAGAAAGGACGTTTTCTATCTACAAGGATGTATTTCATTTAAGGAGAACAAATTTTACAGAAAAGAACCTTAAGGAGGTATTGATAGTTAATATTAATACTCCTTTACTCAATCCGAAATTGATGGAGACTGTGGCTTGAAAGCTGAAACAGAAATAAGAAAAACACCCTAACCACAATATACTCGTATATCAATAAATACTATATACGTATTTCGGCAACTAAGTTGCCATCTTCAGTAGAATAACCTTAAAACTGAAAAAAATGTTTAACGTAGCGTTTTTGGCCAAAGTAAATCTTAGAAGATATGCTCTTCACCAAATCGCCAGTGGGATAACACAGTGGATAACGAGTGTTATCCCACTGGCGATTTGGTGAAGAGCATATCTTCTAAGGTTTACCTTAGCCAAAAACGCTACGTTTAACATTTTTTCCGTTTCAGATTATTCTACTGAAGATGGCAAATTAGTTGCCGAAATACGTATATAGTATTTATTGATATATATATATATATATATATATTGTGGTTAGGGTGTTTTTCCTATTTCGTTTCCTTTACTCAACTTGAACTACAAAAAGAACAAATAAAAATGTATTTCATATTCTATAGATCACCACCCGTTCTCCGTCCGTTCTCGTGTTAGGTCTCTAGTTATAACTAAACTCGTCTATAATTTTGGTCATTATCTCACCCGGAATTACCCTACTATATCCATCAATGTCACAAAAGGAATTGCACTGCGTTTGCATACTTGAGAATAATGTTGAAAAAGCGTCAACAAATTGATAATATTTGCTAAAGGTTTTGCAAAAATTAATCTGCCAATGGCGAATTAAAAAATTAATTGAAAATTTGTTCTCGCCAGCTCTTTGCTTTTCAGGAAGTGCTCAAATTATCTTGATCAGCTAATCTTCAATTACAAGTAATAGCGAGAAAGATAAATAATTGTTACATTCATCAATATCAAAAAAAAGGAATTGTTTTGTATTTGCATATTTGAGAATAATTTTGCAAAAACTCTGCAAATTTTTAATTTTGAGTTGTGTTGAGTGTTTGAAAATCAACAGTTAGATTTTCAAACACTAAACACAACTTAAATTTAAAAATTATAGCAGTTGAACAACATGAAAAACACGTTAAAACAATGACATTCGAGGGTTAAATATGCGAGTATTAAGAAATACAGATACATATATTATTTTTGTATTATAACAGAAGAACAAATATATTTTTGTCTAATTTTATTTTATAAACAGATAAGCTTAAGTCCAAATATGAACAGGCTAGTCGGGACGGTCGAATAATCGGGACAAATGCATCTTTCCAACTCCCTTATATTCTATAATCTATTTATCATTCTATGTGCACTACATGTGTGAGTATAATCCTATGGCGTAGCGTGTACATCGCTGACACTGTGAAATAGTATTGTCTCTAGCTGTAGTTAATGGAGTTTATCTCAGCATCACAGAGGACACAGAACGAAAGGATAACATATACGATCAGAATGCGTTAGAGCGAACAAAAACGAGCGAAGATATGTTCCCGTGCTTCCTAGAACTATGCTGAGGACGGTTGACAATTTATTTTATAGTGGTGGGTGTGCAGGACTAAGCGGTATACAGGTATGTTGCTGGCTAACTTGTTCGTTACGAATGGAAAAGAAACGGAGAATCCTATATGAATGCACGAGTCGAAATGAAACAGGAAAATTTTAATGCCCGTACCAATTGGAATCTGTGTTCTTCAGTTTTCGTTACAACTTGCGCGCCACCGTAATTTAAGTGCTCTCCTGGTATAAGGACACATAATTCGGACGATTCCCATGGTGTTGGCTTTCAGTAATATTGTCCCGCATACTTATAATATGATGATATTTTGCACGATAAAAAAAGACTTACCGAAGTTTTATGTGAAGATTCTTTTAATGTTGGTGTTACTCGTTATAACTTGTATCACTTTTTTTTACTGATTTTGTTTTGTATGTCACGGACAACGAGTTTAAGCTTTCGAATCCAATAGAGGAAGAAATTGTAGGTAGCTGTGTAAGTCGTCTGAATTAATTAGTATGAAGATGTCCATTGATATGTTAAAAGACTTTTTTGTTACTACGAAATTTAAGATCGAAAACTTTCATTACATGTAACAATATTAGGCGGTATTGATATCTAGTTTGACTTGAACAAAACAAAATCTTGTTGTAATAGCCAGAAATAATGACATTTTAATGGTGTCACTGTAAAATCTTACGTCAAAAAGTTTAAGTAATACTGTGCAGAAAATTTTGAAAGTATGTCGAATAAAAATGTGAAAATTCATGAATTGGAGTATCAAGGCATGAAGGCATAAAGGCACAAAGATATGCTTAATATACTTGACGATCAATGTCCATCATATACTACTGTCAAAAATTTGATTGCGTCATTCAAAAAAGGAAAATTTTTCGTTGAAGATGAGAAGGGACCACGAATATCGATTTCTGTGTCTACTCTCGAAAATGTTGATGCAGTTCCTGACGTGATTTTATCAGACCGTCAAATTGAGCTAAAACATATAGCTGAGGGACTAAAGATTTCACATGAACGTGTCTATCATAAAGTTCACGTCGTTTTAGATATGAAAAAAAAATTCTGCAAAATGGATTCCTAAATGTTTGAACGCCGAACACAAATCAGCAAGAGTGAAAACATTTGGTCAATCTGTGCCCATTTTGAAGGAGATCCAAATTTTTTGAACCATCTCGTGACTATGGATAAAACATGGGTCCTTTTTTACGACCCAGAAATAAAACAGCAATCGATGGAGTGGCAGAATTATGGTTCTCCAAGGTCTAAGAAGTTTCAAGTTCAAAAATCCGCTGCGAAAGTGTTTGCTTCAGTCTTTTGGGATATCCTTGGAATAATTACGATCGATTACTTAAAACTTGGTCGGACCATCACTGGAAGTTCCTATTCTAGATTACTAACCACCCTTCAGAGAGAAAATTAAGGAAACAAGACGTTGAGTGTTAGCGAATGGTGTGTTGTTTTTGCAACACAATACCCCTGGACACAAATCGCGCATTACCATGAATACAATTCGGGATCTAGGGTTCAAATTACTGGAATACACATTTCCTAGACTTCGAGACCTCAGACTATTATCTGTTTCCTCAATTGAAGAAAAATTAAGAGGACGTTAATTTTTGTGTAACCAGTAACCACGAGGTAATAGTAGTTGTGGAGGGTGTATTAATTTAAGAGGAGGCTACGTTGATTCCCAACTTTAAATTGTTTCAATAGTAGGCTAAGAATATATCAATACCCTCTCGTATGTGGATACAAAGTTATTTAAAATATATAATAACAAGAGATCTACGAACGTATTCGATATTCTAATCCATTTTTAGTCCAAATTCTGTCAACAGTCCTATACACAATTCCAAATCTATACGGCCTAAAGCGCGCGTAGACGTCCTAACCCTGTCTTGAGCGGAATGAATGAGTCTGTTTACTCCATGTGCCCAAATTGGAGGTCGTCCACTTTTCGGTAAATTCATGCATGGCATACCTTCTTCACATTACTTAATTGTACGGTAATTGGTTGACAGTCCAATATTTTGGTCTCGACAAATGTTAACCTCGCGTTTAGGTACTCGTCCAACTAAATTATATATAGACTTTCGTATTTCAATCTTGTATGACATCTTTCAAAACTATTTCTGACAAATCTAACATGTCACCATAGTACCTAACAAACGAGCATCTAGACCAGTGGTAACTAGTTTGGACCATTTTTGGTAATAACTAGAGAACGGATGCAATTTCCATAAAACGCAATCGGCAATTGGGATTGTGTATAACGTCGCTCAGTACATCCCGGCGTAATTCAATGAAGTATTTGTTTGACTTACTCGGCCACCTGGTCTCGCAGCGATAACAATGGATAATCCAGGTATTGTATTCGGAGAATATAGTGTTTTCAGTGGTGTCGTGTACGTAGATAAAATAAATAAGTTTATCGTATTTCGTAAGAGAAATAACACGTACATTCCGTTATTGAAAAATTGCAATAAATCAACCGTAAAACGTCACGTAGGATCGTTAAAGCACGAAAAAAAATTGAACCCGTTGTAATCTGACAATTTTAACGAAGAACACTGTGAAACTTTTAAGGCAGCTAATATTCCATTATTTAAATTGAACAATCCAATTTTGAAGACATTTCTGAAAAAATATACTGGTCGAAATGTTCCAGATGAATCAACTTTACGCAAATATTATGTTTCTAGGTGCTATACGAGAACAGTAGAACGCATTAGAAGCCATCTTTTAAATCAATACATATGGATAAGCGCCGACGAAACGGTGGATATGTTAGGACGCTGTGTGGTAAATGTTGTAGCTGGTATACTACATCCAACTATTCCCTATAACTCATATGTAATAGCAACAAGTGTTATAAATATAGTTGATGCGGAAACAGTTGCTGAAACCATTAAGGAGAATATGCAAAAAATGCTTCATTCGGACGCCACGTACAAAGAAAAAATACTTTTATTTGTCATTGATAGTGCTGCGTATATGTTAAAAACAGGCAGACTATTGAAGAAAACATATCCTAATATGCTGCATATTACTTGTGTAGCACATGCTCTCCACAGAATCTGTGAATATATCAGAGACACTTTTCCGGAAGTTGATAGACTTGTATCAGCTTTTAAAAAAGTTTTCAGAAAAGCACCATTGAGAGTAGCTCTTTTCAGGGAAAAATTTCCATCTCTGTCACTGCCTCCCACTCCAGTAATAACTAGATGGGGAACATGGCTGGAAGCTACTAGTTATTATGCTGAGAATTTCGATAGTCTAAAACATTTCGTAACACTGCTAAAGGAGGATGCTAGAAGTATTGGTGAGTGCAAGGAGCTCACACGAATCCCAAATTTAAAAAAATCAGTTGTACTTTCTTCACGAACACTTTGGAAAATTGCCAAAACTAATCACTTTGAAAATCGAAATCTCAAATTAAATGACGGATTAACCACATTAGATGTGGCTGTTAATAATTTGAAAAGTATTCCAAGTGACTTCGGATGTGGCCTTCGGCAAAAGTTTGAAGCAATTCTTAATAGAAATCCAGATTTAATTACATTGCAGCAATTATGTATGGAGACAATTCCACAAAATCTAACGGCTAAATATGAAGAAATAAAAGAATATTTTCAGTATGCACCTATAACCAGTTGCGATGTAGAAAGGACGTTTTCTATTTATAAGGATGTATAGCAAACGCCAATTAAGTTGGCGCGAGGAGGGGGTGCGCAGAAGCCGTTTTTAAAAACGTCCACCCCCACTACTCAAGTAATTGTCAGAATACATTTGTCATTGACGTTTGACATAACATATTTTGTAATGTCTTTGCTAGGGGATCATACACGCTCAGAGGTTAGAATTATCTGACATTTGATGTAAAACCAAATACAAATCTTCCCACTATTTCTAATCCTGCGCGAACTTACCCCTTCTCGCGCCAACTTAATTGGCGTTTGCTATACTTAATTCAAAGAGAAAAAAATTGACAGAAGAAAACTTTGGGAAACTATTGCTTGTCAATATTAATACTCCTATACTCAACTTGAACGACAAAATGAACAAATAAAAATGTTCCAATTATAGAAATAAAATTAAAAACTTTAAAAATACAACTTTTCAACAAATACATATGTATTTCGTAATTTTATAGATCACCACCCGTTTGTTTTCCAATTATATAAATAAAATTAATAAAAAAATATGTATTTCGTAATTTTAGATAGATAGATCACCACCCGTATGTTTTCCAATTATATAAATAAAATTAAAAACTTTATAAATATAACTTTTCAACAAATAAATATGTATTTCGTAATTTTATAGATCACCACCCGTTCGTTTTCCAATTATATAAATAAAATTAAATATTTTATAAATACAGCCTTTCGCCAGTACTGCACTGGGCTTTGCGTCATGTAGTAAGCGTGTCCGTTCTCTAGTAATAACATTCCTCGTCAAAATTTTTTTCAAAACTTATGTTCCATGCGGTGTGACTGATATTGCAGATATACTAAACACAATTCTAAAGGGCCTGGATGACCGTAAGTATATACTTCTAAAAGCTATATATCGATGTTCTTTAGCAGTATCGCTTCGCTGCTACAGTGCAACAGTTTTCTCTAGCACTACAAACAAGAGCAAAATTTGACGTTATGAATGTAATTTCGCGCCTGGAATTTGTAAGCCATTGAATTAACATGATACAATGTAGATGTTCGCGCTTCAACTTCTAATTCATTATGTTCTGACTCATCGCTACATTTTGATCAAAAGGAAAGTCCAACTGCAGGTTCCTACTTATCTTCCGTTACAACGGAAAACTATTTGATATCAGCAGATACCCCTATCTCTTAATATGAACAATTGTAAAGATATTCAAAGTTGTTTTAAATAAAATTTTGATATATTTATTTTTATTTACTGCTTAATACCTTGATATTCACTAAAAACAACTTATATCAAAGTAATGCACCATTTTTCTTTGGCGAAAATTGGACAATGTATTCTATTATTTGGCTTCTTGGTAATATCTTTTTGTACAAAACTTAATACTGTCTCCGAAACTTACGTAGACAGTCTGAAATATTCTTGAAATTTTATTTCATTGCCAAATAATCTTCTCTCTGCAGTAATATTAAGTGCGTCCTCAGAATTTCGGCATATTAACAAGTTGTCCACTGGCTTATTTGCAGGTTTATAGGCCACCATTACTATTTCCTCCTCTTCGTCCTCTTCCAAATATAAACTTAAAACTAATTGGGTTCCATTCTTTAAATTATCGCAAACACGCAAATTACTGACGCCAAAAGAATTCCGAGCTAGTCATTTCTGAAAAACTATTTCAAACCGAAATCGCCGTCCTCCGAGATTAACAGACTGTCAGTTCTCCACGACGGATTGTTCGAAGAAACCAAGCCTTTAAAGGCATGGTTATCTCGGGAACTGGCTACCAAGATCGTGCGATTTAACACCATTAGACTTTTTCCTTTGGGTCTATCTTAAATCGCAAGTCTATGCGAATAAACTTCAAACAATTAATGCTCTCAAAATCAACATAACGGACGCCATCCAAGATATATGCAACAAAGTCATCGAATATTGGACCTCCTGAATACGTACCACCAAGCAAAGCCACTTCGGATATTCGAACGACATTATATTCCATACTTAATGCCATGAAATGTTCTTTCAAGTAAAAGAAAAATCGAGTAGATATCTCACACACAACTTGTTTTATTTACGTTTAAAAATCAAACGCCTTTAACGAAATACCCTTTAGAAACCTTATATGTGTACCGTGCCATCGTCTTCAGGCAACGCAAATCTATCCAGATTATTGGGGACCGAAACTATAGAACAAGTTACCGGAAGAATTTAAAAAGATGCTTATCAGTCGATTTGAACGGAAATTAAAAATCTTACTTGTTAACTTTTTATTCCGCAAAACCCTTTACGGGATTTACTGAAGCAAATTTCACCAAATCGCCAGTGAGAGAACACTGAAGAGCACCTCTTTAAAGATTGTATCTTAACCAAAGACCCTGTGTTTAACACTATTTTGCAAGTTGTTCTACTGAAGATAGCAGCTTAGTTGCCGAAATAAGTATATACAATTTAGGTGAAGAGCACGTCTTTAAAGATTATACTTTCACCAACGACCCTGCGTTTAATACTATTTCCTTTTTGAAGTTGCTCTACTGAAGATGGCAGCTTATTGCCGAAATACGTATTTATAGTTAAAGTCAAGAGCACGTTTTTAAAGCTTGTACCTTAAATAAAGATCCTGTTTTAACAATATTTTTCTTTTTCAAGTTGGTCTACTGAAGATTGCAGCTGAGTTGCCGAAATAGATATTTATAGTTTAGGTAAAGAGCACGTCTTTAAAGATTGTACCTTAACCAAAGACCCTGTGTTTAACACTATCTTCCTTTTTCAAGTTGTTCTACTGAAGATAGCAGCTTAATTGCCGAAATACGTATTTAGAATTTAGGTGAAGAGCACGTCTTTAAAGATTGTACATTAACCAAAGAACCAGTGTTTAACACTATTTTTCTTTTTCAAGTTGGTCTACTGAAGATAGCAGCTTAGTTGACGAAATACGTATTTATAGTTTAGGTGAAGAACACGTCTTTAAAGATTGTACATTAACCAAAGACCCAGTGTTTAACACTATTTTCTTTTTCAAGTTGGTCTACTGAAGATAGCAGCTTAGTTGACGAAATACGTATTTATAGTTTAGGTGAAGAACACGCCTTTAAAGATTGTATCTTAACCAATGACCTCGTGTTAAACACTATTTTTCTTTTTTGAAGTTGTTCTACTGAAGATAGCAGCTTAGTTGCCGAAATACTTATTTACAGTTTAGATGAAGAGCATGTCTTTAAAGATTGTACCTTAACCAAAGACCCTGTGTTTAGCACTATTTTCCTTTTTCATGTTGGTCTACTGAAGATAGCAGCTTAGTCGTCGAAATACGTATTTATAGTTTAGGTGAAGAGCATATATTTAAATATTGTACCTTAGCTACCTTAACCAAAGACCCTTTGTTTAACACTATTTTTCTTTTTGAAGTTGTTCTACTGAAGATAGCAACTTAGTTGCCGAAATACGTATTTATGGTTTATTGGTTTATATCTTGGCTAGAGATCTTTCTTGTTTCTGCCTGTTTCAGATTTCAATCCCGTCTCCACTAATTCGAATCACTGAGTATTTGCTTCTAGCTTAATCTTTTGTTTTCGTGCTTGGCATCGGAATATAAAAACGTCTGCTTGTATTTACAAAAAAAGCAACTTTTATTGACATTTATAGTATTTATGCAGTCTAGCTAAATTTATGTAGCATGTGTAAATTAAGTAATTTAATGTCATCTAAGTAATGCTGGAACCTATTTTGATATTTTATTAAACAATAAAATTGATATAAAATACAATGTTATTTTATTACCGTTTATATCAGTAGTTCGCTGGCCTCGGTTTTATGTTCTAATGTCTTTTACGTTGTTGCTTTAACTAACAAAATGTTTATGAACGAATATATATGCGCTTGTATCCGATAAAGAATGAGTATTTTTAATTAATTGGATTTCAAGACTTATTTTATTGGTGTATTAATATTGTTCTTGCTAACTGTTTGACTAATGAATCCATAAATACAAAGAAAGCACCTATTTAATAAGAAAAATCTTTCTTATATTATTTTATTGAATTCATTTTACATTTTTGTAATAATTTTATTTTGACTTTCAACAGTTGTATAGACATAGTAATTTATTTTTATTTAATTACAGTTTTAACTGCAATTCGGCATTTAGAGATTTTCTCTTAAGGTACGAGATGAGTTTTTTTATGTTATTTATCTAGCTATGAAACAAACGAGTTAGAAAATTCAGCGTAAGGACCATAAAGACAATGAAAAGTCACATCTATCCCGGAATGTGTGAATGCATTTCGTTCTTATTGGAGCTTGTCAACACACAGTATCCTGGCGACAGATATGACTTCCACTTCTTATACTTCGCGTATATATAGTTAATATATTTTAGTAAATATATAAGAACAATTAACACTAACACATTTATTCCAACGTTTCTTTAATAACGCTCTGCCTTCGAAAAAAAAATCTTCTGTTAATTCCGAAAAATACGACCCCACAGCGTTTACCACATAAAAATCGACGCCTCTGTATTTCCTCAAATCTGCATTCATTGATTACTGCTTGAACAATTCGTGCCTTATGTACACTGCAGTTGTCGCGTAGAAACAGGGCTTTCTGAAAAAAAATGTGGGGTCTTTTTTCGCTTATAAACGTCTTCTTGTTCTTCTGTTTTGGGTTGGACGCCAGAACATCCAGGCGCTTGAACACACTGCTCTTTGTACTATCCCCAATATATCTCTCAATTCCACTCTGTTAGTGTTGTGTCCTCGATAAAAGTCACTATCCTCCTCGAGGGAAGTTTGAGTACTCTCGTAGGATCCAATAGATCTCTCCCAAAATGTTTCTGTCTGAGTCTCTTCAGTTCATCACACGTGCATATTACATGAAGGCTAGTTTCCTCGTGTTTTTCACATCTCCTACACCAGGACTCGCTAACCAAGCCCATGCTCTACAGATGCTTCCTTAAAGGACAATGTCCGGTTACTAAGCCGGTAATTATTTTAATTTCTTTTTTGTTGCTACGAATTTGGTTGGCTGAAAACCTTCCGTCCAGCTCCCTCAGTAGTGTTTTAGTATGGAGTTGACCTTCCGTTAACCTACATTTCTTTTTAGGTTTTCTTTCTAGCCATAAGCTTATAAACGTGTTCAAGTTCTTAATAGTGTTTTTGTAGATGTTTTCCGTTAATGTAGTCGTTTTGGCATCTACTCAATTAAGAGAATCTCCTCTGCGTCACAGAATACTGTTGCCAACACTTTTCCTACAGAAAATTGCGTTTTTGCCTTCTTGGGCTGTGGAGAGTTCTTATTAACCCATTGCATGGACTCTGTCTCGTTCGGAGGTCCCAGTGATGTACCCAAGTTTCAACCCCAGTCACAATTCTATTTAAGAAGTATACATCTTGAGATAAAACAGTCAAATTCTCTTCACAAATTTGTCGTCTACACAATTTTCATTCGGGACTGACCAGCCTGGAAAACCATCGCGTCGACACTTTGCTCATTCCCAAATCTTCGTGCAGAATTTTAAAAACACTCGCGTCTGATATTCCTATTTCTCTAGCAATAACTGACACTTTTACTTGGCGGTCAGTCAACATAAATCTTCAACTTGTTGAAGTACTCGACTGTCACAACGAGTTAAACAAAATCTTGACTCGTGTGTAAACAGTATAGGCGTCCAGTGACGAAGTTGCCAATTTCTGTTATCCAGAGCAAATTTCATTCGCGCTGTTTTATGATGCCGTGTAAGGGCGTGGTGCGCGGACAGGTCCTCTTGGTTTCAAATTCGCTTCTTTTAATCAGTTTCTAACAGTTTGATCAGATATTTCTATTCCATGTGCTCGTCTTAGGTGGTTTAAGAGGTCTCTTGCTGTGGAAATACGCTTACGTAGACAGGAAAGGACAAGATATTGATTTTGAGTAGTTTTTCGATTTCGACCTTGTCCAGCTCTTCGAAATATTGGCCAGTCACCCGAAAAAAATTTCATAAACGCTGAATAACAGAAGGTGAAACTCCAAGGTCTCTGCTAACATGTCGAATAGAGTGGCCGTGCTAAATAAGAGCAACTTGCACTTCACTAAGATGTCTCATTTTACTTCTAATCAGCGAATATTGACAACTGAATTCATCTGTTACCTTTAGTAGACTTTCATACGTCAATTCAAAGCATACTTGAAATTTTTTCCATTTTGATTTGGGCTATTTATTTACATTTTTAGGTGTAACTTAGAAGTAACTAAGAGTTGTAAAATTGTTTTTTAATTTTTTTTGGGTAAATATATGCCATTAAAGAATACCAAATTTGATTTGCCTTGAATTATTATTTAAAAAGTTACAGGTTTTGAAAAAAGTGATCCCTAATTTTTTTGAGCAGTGTACAAGTTTAGGCAATCTTAAAAAATTAATGAGTAATCGTATTATTTTAATTTTTAATTATAAGTTGCTATGGCATTGTTGGTAGTAAATCAATTGACAGATTTAATGAGTTTTTCAAGTGGCAGTAATCATATTTGGTATTGAAACTTAAAAAAAATTGTAAGTCCCGTTTATACTTACACAACAAGATATCGCAAATTACAATCAATCCCGGACGACATTATAGATGACATTTCAACTTCGTGCTAACTAATATTTAAATTTATGTCCATTCTTTCTTGGGCAGTCGTTTCACGAAACAAAGAAAGGCAGCGAAGAATAATATCCCCGAGTCTAGACGTGTATCCATTAAAACGTTTAAATTATTGTGGTTTGTTTGACACATAATGCGAACCCTCAAAAATTGTCCCCTCCGGAGGTAGACCCGACTGTCCACGGAAAATTATTAGGCCACACTGATAAAATATGCGCTAGGATTTCTCTAACGATCTCCGAGAAACAAAACTGTTAAATAACTGAGGAAAACTAATAAATATTATCCGGCAAGGAAGTGAATTTTATTACGGTCAAAGACAGAATGTTTATATTTTTTTATTTTCTTGCCTGTTGTGACCTTTACATCCAGTTTTGTTCTTACGTGACTATATATATTGAATATTGTATGTATCTACATATACCTTCTTGAATTTATAATATTTGGATAATTTGTTTTGCATAAAGTACCATTGTGATTACAATAAACGACAACAGTTAAGCTTGGGTGCCATTGGGATTTTTTTGAAAATTTAAGTTGTGTGAATCTGTCAACATGGATCAAAATAAATGTCATGCAATTTCATGTAGTAAGAGGACATATTTTCGATGTACCCCAAATCGTGAAGATAAAGGTGATGCACAGTTAAACAGAAACAAAACAATTAATATAAACAGAAACACCAAAATAATAAACTAAATAACAAAATTGTTTATTAATATCACTGGTCTGCAGAAAAAAATTCTTTTTTTTCCTCATTGTTTTCATGCATGATTACATCATATTTGGTGCTCTTACCTCGGAATTTAACATGCAAAAAAATACAGCACATAGATTTTAAATATAGTGTCCATTTAATTAAAAAACGATATTATTTTAGTAACAACAATTACAAAAAAGTGAAAAAAGACTACGGTCTAAGTTTTACAACGAAAAATGCTAATTTTACAGTTACAAGTTATAGAAATATCAGTATATTTATCCCATTATGGTAATATAATTCAAGTTATTTTGTTTTTTTTTCTTTTCATCGTTTCCATCGAAGTTTCTCGGCGAATCGATCAACAAAAATCAGCAAGCATTGCTGCTGACCATTTTCCATTGTAGCGTCTTTCAATATGCATAATATCCTGATGAAACCTTTCACCATGCTCATCTGAGACGGCACCGAGATTTTCCGGAAAGAAATCTAAATGCGAGTCCAAAAAATGAATTTTGAGTGACATATTGCATCCTAAAGCTTTATAAGCAGAAGGAAGCTCTCGAATGATTTGTCGGTAGTTGTCAGCTTTTGTATTACCTAGAAAATTATGACACACTTTTACAAAAGCCACCCAAGCTTTTTTTTCAGCTTTGCTCAACTTCGAATTGAAAACTTCATCCCTCATAAGCTCTCGTATTTGCGGACCTACAAAAATCCCTTCTTTCAATTTCGCGTCACTGATTCGAGGAAATTTTGTTTTGAGATATTGAAAGCCTGCACCATCCTTGTTCATAGCTTTCACTAAGTTTTTCATGAGCCCCAGCTTTATATGAAGTGGTGGCAAAAAAATTTTGTCACTTGGCACTAGAGGTTCTTGAGATACATTTTTAAGTCCAGGTGTCAAGCTTTTTCTTTGCGGCCAAGTTTTAACTTTGTAATGTTTGTCTCTTGCGCGACTGTCCCACTCACATAAAAACAGCAAAACTTGGTGTATCCTCCTTGCAATCCAGTAAGTATAGCGACAACTTTTAAGTCAGCACAAATATTCCATAGGTATTGAGAATATTTTATTTTTTCAAGTAATACCTCCAGATTTGCATAATTTTCTTTCATGTTTGTTGCATGTGCTAGAGGCACTGATGGGTATTTATTTCCATTGTGAAACTAATCAAACTAATCTTCGACGCATCAATAAAAAGTCTCCATTCGTCAGAATTTTCTGGGAAACTCAGTTCTTTAAGAAGCCCTGCAGCATCATTACAATATACTAAATCATTTTCTTTGGAAAAGTAACTCGTAAAATCTTCTTGTCTTGTGCGAAAATATGAGACTTTTGTACTTTTATCCAACAAATTCCACTGTTTCAATCTTGATCCGAGTAATTGAGCCTTAGATTTTGATAGCCCCAAGTCTCTAACGAGATCATTTAAATCAGGTTGTTTAAGAAAATAAGGTTCTTTTGATGGGCTTGAAGATCCTGATGAAGCGTATGATGATGAAGATGTACAGGAAGAAATAGAACTCGATTGAGGCTGTAGACCAGAAGTATTTTTATTTTCCATCTTCTCGCTATTTTTTGTAGGTACTGGAGGTGAATTGCCTTCACCACGAGGAAGTGGTCTCTTTGCAGATGCGATGTTTGGATATACAATCTTGTTTTTATTTTTTTTCGAGAATCCTCGTGTTGATGTCATGCAGAAAAAACAGTCATTTTCATGATTCTGAGGTTCGCTCCAAAGCATTGGCATCGTAAACGGCATAGATTTGTGACTTCCTTCAAGCCAACCTGTCAACGTTCTTGAACAACTGTTACAGCAAATTTTTGGGAACCAACTTTTATCCCTCTCATCGATAGAGAATCCAAAATAAAGCTGATAAGCTTTTTCAACAAGATCTGTTATCGCATTTCGCTGTGTTTTTAGACTAAACTCACCACAAATGTAGCAAAAACAGTCGGTAGAATTCTTAAAAGCGCGCGGCATTTTATAACCTAAAATTGAATGGAATTTTTTAAAAAAATAATTTTAAATTTCTATTATATATTTATTATCTATGTTCATAAAAAAATGGATAACCTACACATAAAATACTTAAAATATATGCATAACATGCATTTTGTGCAAAACTTACCAAAGTATTTGATATAGAACGTAAACAATTAAAAGACAAGTTTTCAACTAACTGTTGTAAAGACACAGTGTATACTGCGCAGGCGCATATGTACTACCATAGAAATCACTTTCGGGACTTTCCTTCTTTCTCTTATAACTAGCAAAAACCTATTTCGTATGTATATACATTGTTTATAATGTTAACGCATATAACGAATTAAAAAAAAACGGAATTTATGATATTTTGGAAAAAAAATCATATCGAAAAAACTAGACGTGATAGAAAAAATTGGCCATAGGGAGCAGATTCAGAGCATCGAAATCTTCATATTTATGATATAATTTTATGAAGGAGGATTTTGTTGCAGACCAGTGTATTTAGTCATTTCGCCTTTATTATCTAAAACGTTCTGTTATCTCCGAGGCGTAGATGTTACCAACTATCTGCATAACTCGGGAGTAATATCGGCTGGATGTAAATTGGGAACTAACTTACCTCAAATTTTAATCTCGTTGGTAATTCGGGCACTAGCTAAAAATGTACTCGCAGAGGGCCTATGTAAACTGGGCACCGTATAAAGCAAACAAAAACAATAATATAGAAATAGTGTATTTCAAGTTGAAGTACAGCAAAAAGATAGAAAATAAAAAATATGTACTCATATGAAAACAATAATAAAAGCAAATTCTTAATTATATAAAAACTATAATAAAAAAATAGTGTATTTGAAGTCATACTGATGAATAAAATGATATACACTTCACA
This sequence comes from Melolontha melolontha, assembly GCA_935421215.2. Taxonomy (NCBI): domain Eukaryota; kingdom Metazoa; phylum Arthropoda; class Insecta; order Coleoptera; family Scarabaeidae; genus Melolontha; species Melolontha melolontha. The sequence continues at coordinate 171,568,054 of OW285239.1, read as the reverse complement.
AAGTGTAATCGTGATATTGTTCCATTATTTAGTTGTTCACACAGTTCATTTAGAGTTCTTAATTTTTGTTTTGCGCGTGTGTCTTTAACTCTTGCTGGTGTGTGTACACTTTGAATTTTAACATAAGTGTCTATTTGAAATTCCTTAAGCTTTTCGATAAAAATATAAATAGATGGATGTGTTGAATAAAATGACTCATTTAGTTTGGAGTGAAACGCTGCGCATGCGTTTGTGGTGTTAGTGATCGATGGAGTTGCAGTAGCCCACATATGTGGAGGAAAAGGAGCATCGTCTTCTATGTATGTCTCCAATAAATAAGCGGTGTATTCGTCAGCCTGTGCATGAGCAGGTTTTTCGGCAAACAAATCTAAGGCGAAACAATCGCCTACTTCGTCAGGATTCAAATACGTTAACCTAAATGTATATCGCAGCCATTTTCCTACTTCGGAATCTGTGTTCCTAAATTCTGCTGTTAAACACAAACTTTGGATTTTCCTGAACCACGATTGGTGCAAATGGAAACGACAACCATAGATTTGTGCTGATGGCCATATAGCGCGAACCGCTGTGTGAATGCTTTTCTCAAAATCTACAAAAACTTCAGCTGGTCGTAATATTGTAGAGTGACGTCGAAAGATTTCTTTTGCTAGCATTTCAAATAATATTGCATACGTTTCACCGCGTTTATCAAGCAACAAACAAAACATCAATGGAATATAATGTCCATTATTAAGTCCGTGGATAGTAAATAATTGTAAAAAATATTTTGTACAATACGAAAATGTACCGTCCATGTACACTTTACGCATTCCACATAAACTTCTAATATTCGTTTCACAAGAAAACACTATGATATTGCTCACTGGACAGTTTATAAAAACGAAACTTTCATCCTTGCTTGTTTTAACATTAGCAGCTTCCATTATATCATGGACTTCTGTCTTATTTTGTGGTAACGGCCCAGTAAGAAATTTTCTCCTTGCATTGTACAAATTTCTTCGGATATAAGTGAAATCTGTTATCGTAATTGTTTCCGGCAGTTCCCTAGCTAGTTCACGACGAATAATTTTCGCTGGTTTTTCGGAAATATCATCAACGGCTTTACGTTCACACGCATTTGAAACCACTTTTCGGTTTAATTTACTCTGATTCTGTTCATGATTATGTTCTAGCTGGTTTCTGCTCACTAAATTTTCTGCACCAAGCGTAAACACTTTTGCGGGACAATTTAAGGATTTTTTTGTACAACGCCAAAACACTTCGCCACTCTTCAACACTTTCTGTTTTGAAAAGGTGTACTTGTTAACCACTAGCAAACATTTTTCGTTGTTACTGTCCACGAAAGAGACCTCATAATTCTTAGCAGTGTGCAACAAAACTCGAGACTGAGAAGCATATCTAATTTCTTACTTTAAGCAAACGCCGCAAACAAGATAGAAATAACTAAATACACAAACTAAATGTCCTTATATATAGAATATATTATAGCATAATACAATAGAGGCCCGCCCACAATAGATGTACAAATAAAAATACATTTGAAATAATCTATTTGGTCATTAGGAAATTCCTTAATTTATTAACGTCTAATTTCTTACTTTAAGCTTTAAAGCGATCATTACCCGAACGGTACTGGTGCCTAGATTACCTGTAGGATTAATCAATCCTTTTTGCAGGGCAGGTAAATCCATATACTTGGTGCCCAGTTTACATCCGCCCGTAATATCTTCCCAAGCTTGGTGAATGTTTTTGTTGTAGTTCGGTAACATTATCTGGGCGGTTTATTCGCTGTAAGTATTTCACCATTTTACCCACAACGTTTTCTCCATGGGATTTAAATCAGGGGTCGTTGATGGCCACAAGTTTGTTTGCTCTTGTTCTATGAATGTTCTTACAAGCCGAGCAGTATGGAATCGACATTTGTCCTGCTGATAAATATAATTATTACGATGTAAAATAAAACAAAACAATTAATTTGTTTAATCTTCACTATATAAAACGTATATTTACTAAACGTTTACACAAATGTGCCGCGTTTCGCTAACGCTGTAGCTTTATCAAACGACGATGGTATAATGATCATTCTACAAATGAAATGAGTGTATGCACATAAATTTGGTAATTACAGGTATATAAAGAAAGAAACGATAAGCTGTTAACAAAGAAAGGAAGAGATTAGGCTTTCAAACACAATAATCACATGGAAAAACCCTAATTAAATAAGTTTAGTAAAGGGGAACTATTTATATCTAGTTTGTCATTCAGTAAATTCCCAGACTTTTTATTTTTATTTATTTCCAGGGCTTCTAAGAGGTCTAATTTATGCGATTTATTTTGTACATGTAAGATTTCAAACTCCGGATCGAATGAATGGTTTTCAGATAATAGGGGATTTGAGTAATTAGAATCAAGTTTTTTGTTATCATAACTACTTAAAAAAGGTATATAATCCCTTGCCACAATTATTAATCGTATCCTAAATACGTATTTCGACAACTAAGTTGTCATCATCAGTAGGTAAAACCACTAATCAAGGCGTCGCACATGGGACACAGTAAAGTTAGCACAACTGTTCTCGCAACAACTTTACACAGCGTCCACGTATACACTGTGTTCAGTGTATACGTATTCAGTGTATTCGTGGACGCTGTGTAAAGTTGTTGCGCGAACAGTTGTGCTATCTTTACTATGCCCCATGTGCGATACCTTAATTAGTGGTTTTACCTACTGATGATGACAACTTAGTTGTCGAAATACATATTTAGGATACGATTAATAATTGTGGCAAGGGGTTGTATACCTTTTTTTAAGTTTTTACCTAACCATAGTCTCCCAAGAAAGACTTATATAACTACGTTTATGTTCTGAAATTCTAGTTTTGAAATTTCTGAAAGTTCTACCAGTATAAATTTTGTCACAATTACTACCACCTTTACCACCTTTTAATTTATATACCCCTGATTTATTAACTTTTTGAAGATTTGGATTTATTGTTTTTAATGAACTTAGCTAAATTGTTGTCTGTTTAAAGCATCCATTTAGGTCTGAAGTTTCTAAACATTTTTTAATTTTAATTGAAGGTTTTCCTATGCACGTTAAACTTTTAAATTAATTATTTTTATTTTTACTCTTATCAGAAGGAAATACTTGTTTTAACGTTTGCTTGTACATTTTCTTAGCTATAATATGATCACTAATAAATAAAACACACATAAGATGTTTTAGATTTACACTTTATTAATAAAATAATGACAGCTGTTTCGCTAACACAGTAGCTTCTTCAAATTCAACTAAAGACTAAAGATACATACAAGATACAGCGTTAATCAGGTAGTTGATCCAAGTTAAAATTCAAGGAACTATTACATTTATATTTTGCTTTTTGAAAACTATACCATGTGCTACTTGTGTGAGGTTTAAGTATAAAAATATAGTATAAGCAACTAAGAAACAATATTTCAATGGGTGAACAGATTTAACAGTGGGGATGAATTCAAGTCTAATTTATCGTAACATTTCTGAGTTTTTAAGTTTATTAATTTCTAAAGATTCTAAACAATTTAGTTTTCTACCTTTATTTTCTACATGTATGGTGTCGAATTGTAAATTAAATTCGTGCTCATTCTCTATTAAATGATTAGAATAGGTTGAGTCAGTTTTCTTATTGATATAATATATATATGTTTTGGTACATGATCCGCATGATAACTTATAGACTCCTGATTTATTGTCTTTGGTAGTTTTTTCTTTATTATTTTTAATATATTTGGCTAGATTATTATTAGTTTTATAAGCAATATTAATGTTTTCTTTTTTAAAGAATTTTGATCATTTAAGTTGCTGTTGACCTATGTAAGTAAATGATTTAAACTGCTTGTCTGGCTCCACTTTAATGATCGGGTACACCTCTCTTAACAATTTATTGACTGATTTTTTAACAATTAATTTATCTATTAGATTTGGGTCATATCCGTTGTTGTGAGCGATTCGTTTTATAATATTTAGTTCTTTATTATAGTCTTCATTGGACATCGGGATGTTAATAAGTCTATGTGTCATGCTGTGAAAAGCCGCTACCTTGTGTTGGACCGGGTGGTTAGATTTATTATGTATCGTGGTATCTGTATGAGCCACTTTGTGGTAGATAGAAAAATGGACCCTATTGTTTACACACGTTTTAAAGTGAGATCCAGAAAGTTTATACTATTATTAAACTGCTTTTCTATCGTAAACGTGATATTAGGATCAATGGAATTGATAAATTCATAAAGAGTGTTCAACTGCCTATCCGTACCTATATATCCTATCAATATATCATCAACGTATCTGTGCCAAAACAAAATGTTCTTCACGTATCTGTCATTATGAAAAATCGTATTTTCCAGGTAATCCATATAAATTTCCGCAACTAAAGGAGAAAGAGGATTTCCCTTGATAAGACCTTGTTTACAGAGGTAGAGTTTGTTATTGAAAGAAAAGTAATTTTGTTCTAGGCAGACTTTTAGTGAATCTAAGATCTCTTCTATTATTATGGGGTTAGTTCTATTGTATAATAACATTTTATCAATTCGATCTATCGTTGTATTGGGTGGGATACTAGGAAATAAGTTCTTGACATCAAAGGATATGAGTTTCGTGTTATCCGGAAAGTTGCGGTCTTTAATGTTATTAACTAACACGAAACTCATATCCTTTGATGTCAAGAACTTATTTCCTAGTATCCCCCCCAATACAACGATAGATCTAATTGATAAAATGTTATTATACAATAGAACTAACCCCATAATAAAAGAAGAGATCTTAGATTCAAAAGTCTGCCTAGAACAAAATTACTTTTCTTTCAATAACAAACTCTACCTCTGTAAACAAGGTCTTATCATGGGAAATCCTCTTTCTCCTTTACTTGCGGAAATTTATATGGATTACCTGGAAAATACGGTTTTTCATAATGACAGATACGTGAAGAACATTTTGTTTTGGTACAGATACGTTGATGATATATTGATAGGATATATAGGTACAGATAGGCAGTTGAACACTCATTATGAATTTATCAATTCCATTGATCCTAATATCACGTTTACGATAGAAAAGGAGCTTAATAATAGTATAAACTTTCTGGATCTCACTTTAAAACGTGTAAACAATAGGGTCAATTTTTCTATTTACCACAAAGTGGCTCATACAGATACCACGATACATAATAAATCTAACCACCCGGTTCAACAGAAGGTAGCGGCTTTTCATAGCATGACACATAGACTTATTAACATCCCGATGTCCAATGAAGACTATAATAAAGAACTTAATATTATAAAACAAATCGCTCACAACAATGGATATGACCCAAATCTAATAGATAAATTAATAGTTAAAAAATCAGTCAATAAATTATTAAGGGAGGTGTACCCGATCATTAAAGTGGAGCCAGACAAGCAGTTTAAATCATTTACTTACATAGGTCAACAGCAACTTAAATGATCAAAATTCTTTAAAAAAGAAAACATTAATATTGCTTATAAAACTAATAATAATCTAGCCAAATATATTAAAAATAATAAAGAAAAAACTACCAAAGACAATAAATCAGGAGTCTATAAGTTATCATGCGGATCATGTACCAAAACATATATTGGACAGACAGGTAGAACGTTTAAAAACCGAATCCAAGACCACTATCATTCTTATATCAATAAGAAAACTGACTCAACCTATTCTAATCGTTTAATAGAGAATGAGCACGAATTTAATTTACAATTCGACACCATACATGTAGAAAATAAAGGTAGAAAACTAAATTGTTTAGAATCTTTAGAAATTAATAAACTTAAAAACTCAGAAATGTTACTAAACGATAAATTAGACTTGAATTCATCCCCACTGTTAAATCTGTTCACCAATTGAAATATTGTTTTTTAATTGTTTATACTATATTTTTATACTTAAACCTCACACAAGTAGGACATGGTATAGTTTTCAAAAAGCAAAATATAAATGTAATAGTTCCTAGAATTTTAACTTGGGTCAACTACCTGATTACCGCTGTATCTTGTATGTATCTTTAGTCTTAAGTTGAATTTGAAGAAGCTACTGTGTTAGCGAAACAGCTGAAATAATTTTATTAATAAAGTGTAACTCTAAAACATCTTATGTGTGTTTTATTTATTAGTGATATGGATTTACATCAAGCAAAGGTCGAAACAATTAAAGAATAATATGATCAATTAAATTTGGGTCATAGTTAATATTGACAGCTATTTGTGTAATAATATTTAATTCTTTGTTTTAATTATTAGTCGTTAAAGGAATTGTTAAAAGTATGTGTATCATACTATTATAAGCTACTATTTTATGAATACTATGAAAATTACTAACTTAGCGTCTTGCTCCGCAGTAGAAGCCCTTCTCCGTCCTGAACCTTGGCTTCATTGTTCCAGTTTGAATAATTTTATTTTTGGCCCGCAACACAATGCTAGTACTAACATCCAGTTCTGTAGCAATATTTCTAATACTATCACCATCATGTATTCGAGTTAATTGTTAATAGCGGCATTTTCAGTTGTCACAATGACGTTAATGACATTACATAAATTTATCATTATGTCAGGTTTAAGTAAGATAAATTTTAATGTATAAGTAAATATATCTGAGCTAAATTCTTCAATTATTCAAGTTAAGTGCCATAATTATTTAAAAATTTTATAATAAAAATAATTTCGTAAAATGTAATTCTTTTTATTTTGTTATTAAATACATATAAACATCGTCAAACTATTTTTCCTCAATGTAGTTCGTTTTTTTTGTCGTGACGCCAATGGGGGTTAAAAACAAGTGAAGTGAGCGAGGGACAACACGCACCGCAGCCGCAGCTTGCTAGATAACGCGTTTTACTCATAATTAAGATAGTATCGTACCGACGTTGCTATCACGGAACAACTTGTACCCAAATGGTTAAATTCAACGAATCCTCAATATGGTGTCCGCACATTTTTATGTGCGTATAATTTGTATACTTATAACTGTTCCTGTTAACAAAAGTTTTTGCTTAACCCCTTACTTTTATGACGGTCGCATTTGCATCTTTTGTTTTAGTTTGTTAGATTACTAATATTAACATTACAGTAATCATATAATATTTTATAAACTCAAGAACATGTGTGTAATGATAATATTAAAATGTTTTATGCAAAAACACAATTGCAGAAAGTGTCTTGAGTGTTCAGCGCACCTAAATATAAGGTGATTTGACGGGGGAGTGATTTTTCAATGAAATACTTATTTTAGCGTAATTTTTTTTTAGTAATTCGTAGTCATAATAACTTTTCCGAAAAGACACCAATTTTATAGTCGCGGATTCAAATTATAGTGTCCAACAAAAGGTGGCATTCTTCAATTTTCTTATCTATCGTTTGTTAAGTTTTCCGCTTACAAAATACAGATGCGAAAAGGAACTCAGTTTAATCAAAAACATCGCAGTATACAATCCTTTTGAGTCAAAAATAGTAACTTACCTAATTAAGAAACATAGGCTCAAAAAGCTAATTCACGATATTATGAGTTTATTATCGCAAAATGATCAAGGTGATAAGTTTGTTTGCTTACCGTATCACTCAGCTTCTGGTAATTTGCAGGCTATCTTCAAAAACTATTCTCTTTAAATCGCGTTTAAATCATCCAACTCATTAAAATCACTTTTAGGTAACACCAAAGATATAATTGAATTAGGACAAAAGTCTGGTATCTATTAAATAAATTGTAACGATTGTAACCAAAAATATAATAGACAAACTAAACGTTGAATTTCAACCCGTTACCAGGAACACTTTTTTTAAAGTCTTTCTTTGGGGACTGTGGTTAAGTAAAAACTTAAAAAAAAGGTACATGCTGATTTATAGTCGAGATATTTCCAACGGTTATTAATTTGAAAATATACAGCTTTCTCTAAAGTATATATCATTGATAATCGATCAATTAAGTTGAAATGTTTTCGGTAATTCATGATATATAAAAAAATGACTAAGGCAAAAGAAAAGATAAACATAAATGATAATGCAAATTAATTTCTAACAATTAAACCGCGAAATCAATTTTATTGATTTGACAGATGAAGAATTCAGTTCAAAAAATTATCTTAATTTCTAATTTTTACATTCTAACTAATAATCTGTATTTTAACTAAACTAGGGATTCTTATGTGTGTAGGCTTGACCTACCTCAATATATATATATATATACATATATATCACAATATAAAAAACTAACTGCATTCTTGAAACGTCAAAATGACGGGTACAAACCAAAGAAGTCAAAAGTGTTGACTATGGGAGACGTTATGAAATTTTTGAAAGAAGGTTCAGATGACAAATTTCTATTAATGAAAGTGGTAGTGATATTTGGCTTAAATGGGGCATGTCGGCGTGCAGAACTGTGCAACTTAACTGTAAACGATATAGAAGATACGGGGAAAATGTTAGTTATAACTTTACATGATACCAAAACCAAAAAGAGACGTATATTTACCGTTGGATCAGAGTGCAACGGATATGAAATTTATCATAAGTATTCACGATTGAGACCCAAAACCGTAAAACACAATAGATTTTTCATTTACTACAATCACGGTAAGTGCACAATCCAAGCTATTGGCATCAACACTTTTGCAAAAATTTCCGAAAAAGTAGCAGAATACTTAAAACTCCCAAATGCGTCTGCTTATACTGGCCATTGCTTGAGGAGAACGTCTGCTACCTTCCTCGCTGATGGTGGAGCTGATATTCAAACACTTAAAAGGCATGGAGGATGGCAGTCAACTAGTGTGGCGGAAGGGTATATCGAGGACAGCATTGCCAATAAGCTGAAAATTTCAAGAAGTATATTTCATCAGCAAGAACCAGTGGCACTTCACAATCATTCAGGATTACAGATGGAGACCTATAATAATTTCCAGAAAGAGCAAATAGAATTGAATAAAATGGGTGTTGTTGGGTTTTCAAATTTGAATAATTGTACTTTTAATATATTTCACAATAGTTGCAATTCCAATATTTAAATAAATAATTTTCTGTCAAACTGTGTTTTATTGACATGATATAACTATGTAGTAAAGTGGCGTATCTACGTGGTAAAGTCCACTTTAATAAACGATTTTGATTGTAGTAAAGTAGCACATTACTTGTCAAAATGCGAAAAAGAAATATTGTTCGCCACTGTTCTACTTAATATATCATAAATACTATCGGAGACGATATTTTAAAGATGACCCACAATATAGTTTTTTTATTGTTCATCTCGTTTTAGGTATCGTTCTGTTGTCGATCGTTACGTATATCGGCTTGCAATAAAATCCCGTACGCTTTAATGTCAAGTTAGCTTATTTTTTAAGACTATTTACTAATGTAAGCTGACTTTAGATTTTACAGATTAGACATATAAGTAGAGCACACCAATTTCCGTGCGCGCCATGAGCGCCGGTATGGGAGTGTAATTCGTAATATATTAGCATATGCGATAGAATAGTGACGCAACATGAGATTGTTACCGATATAAATATAGAAGGAGAGACCTTTATCCTATCAGAAATAATTAAATATACATTTGGTTTTCTGCTATTAAAGCAGTATGCATAAACACACGAAAAATAAGAATAGTACATATTATAGCAGCGTTGTATGTACCTATAAATAAAATGGAAAATGTATGAAATCAGTGATTATGTACACGACAGAGGATTTAAAAAAACACTTACCGTTTTAAGCGTCTTCCAAGGATTGACAAACTGGAGAAACTCAATTGTATATTTTCAACATCAGGTGCGTTTCTAAGGTTATTTCTGAAAAACATGTCCGCCGTGAGGAAAAAATAAGTCTATATTCGGGAAACGAGCGTTCTACATCTAGTGATGTTATATTCGCATAATCAAAATACTTTTTTAAGCAACTTAACGCATCTGTAGACGTGCCTCCCCAAATATGTGTTAAGGTGTCAAAATCTGCATTTCTATCTAAAACACTTTCAAATTTAATTAGAACACTTTCACTATTTGCGTCTTCTACAGCACATAGTTGTGCGTGAACATCTTTAACGATTTGTAGTGATTCGTTTAACGACAGCGACGAATGTTCTAATTTTGTTATTGCTTCTTCTAGTCCCAAGTAATTCTCACGAATACTTTGTAAATCCATTTTAATCTGGGCATCTTGTAATTTTCTCTGGCTTGTATTGATAGCTGCACTTTCTTTCGGATCGAATGATAAAACCACTTCTTTAATTTTTTCAAAATGTTCATTATAGTAAAACCCCGCCCGTAACCATGTACCCCAACGTGTCAGAATCGGCTGTGGTGGCTCAGGGGTATGGGGACACAATTCGTGAAATCTCCGAATACGTTTTGGAGATTTCAGGAATACTGCCTTTGTACTCGATATTAAAGCATCTACCTCTGGCTAACATCTACGAACCTGTTCTGCGACAAGGTGTAGAGCATGGAGTTTACAAGTAATATGTAACAAGTTAGGACAATATTTTCTAAGAGACCAGCCTACAGAACACATGGTTGCGGCACCATCGGTCATAAACATTAATACTTGGTCTTTCGAAAGTTTAAATTTTTCCAAAGTAATTAATAACACCTCTGAATTTTTTTCGGCATTACATTGTTCTAATCGTCTAGATGTTAATATAATTGAAGACGTTGGTTGATGTGGTACCATATTACGCGCCATCACAGTAACTAGAGATTGTTTTTTGCTGTCAGTTGTTTTGTCCACACATAACCACAGTTTTTTATTTTTCAGTTCGGCTTTGAATTTATTTTCAACCTGTTTACGCACCGATGGTAAATTCCTTCGTAACGTTGTCGTGCTCGGTAATGTTTGATTCGCGTATTTATTCCAAAATGAAATAAATGAATCATTACTTAACAAGGTAAACGGCAGTGTACACACAATCATAGTTACACATAGTTCATGTATAAACTGTTGTCGACTAATTTTGTTATTATTGTGCTTCGAACTGCTTACGTGTTCTTTACAATGTGTTTTTGACCAACACATTAGATATGTATTGCACACTAAACATTTAATTTTTGAGCCATCGTATATTAAGTACGGGAAATCAATAATAAACTTATTCACTTCGTCTGACAACGGTCGTTTTCTCGATTTATGTGTCGACGACATTTTATTACGTATTCTTACACTTACATGCAGTCTAAGCAAGTACCAAACACATACTGAATGCTTTTTATTAGTTCTGATGCAATACAATCATCCTCACATCGGCGCACATGGCGCGCACGGAAATTGGTTTGCTCTACATATAAGGTATGAAGCAAATGCGATGTGATATTTAGTGTAAAATTAAATACAAAATTTGGTTAATATCATATATTGTTAATAATAACGATAAACATACGAATATACAAGTAGGTATTTAATTATAAAAGTCAGTACTTAATCATTAACTTCTAAATCCTGTGCAAGTCTTGTTGGCATTGACATAATAAGGTTTCTCTAAACATCTTCATCCTCGCTTAATTCTTCTCAAGCATTCTGAAGTGCCGCCGATAATTTATTTTTATTATGGAATCTTAAATTTCGTTCATACATTCGTTTCAGCATTACACCCCAAACGTTTACAATCGGATTTAAATATAGCCTGCATGATGGCCAAGGTAATATGCCAACATTCCGATTGGTAATCTACTCCGGCGATGTGCACAGTATTGTTATCTTATTAAAAAATTAAAGTATTATTAGGATATGTTTGTGATACTGATGGAAGCATTTAATTCTTCATTTTTATTGCTAAAATTCAGAAAATATCATTTAGATTAATAAATGGTAAAGGAACATTCGTTTCAGTTTTTGATGATTAACGCCATCCCATAGTCCGTGTTCGCGAATTTGATAACACCCTGTATACAATACAAATATCCATGGGATAAGATGCTTTATACTTCTCTTGAACAAAAAACATTGTAAATTTTAAGATAAAGTTAGCAGAAACGCAACCAAATAAAGTAAGGTTATAGTTAAAGTAAGGTATACGCTACACAATACATTCATTAGTAAATAAGAAACTGGCAAAGAAGAGGATCTGAAAACGAAAAATTCCTATCATTTAATGAACACATCGCGTATTGAATTCATTTAATAAATTAATTAAAATTTCTGTACTGAACCGACAAGCTGACGGTGCACAGTCGAAAAACTGGTCAGGTGGAAAAAATTCCGTTAAGAGAAGAGTCGTGCGGAATTTCGTTTTTACTCCGACAACCACCTTGTGATGCTTTCTTTCTCGTTCGAAATTATCACATTAATTGTAACATGCGATATTGACATCTGGTGTCCGCAAGAAACAAACTCCAATGAAGTCAGTATTATCTCTGAAAGGTGAGTCCGAATAAAAAATCGTTTGTATGTAAAATATTAATTTGATACCAGAGCTGAGATTTATACAAAACGATAGTTGGAATAAATTTTGCTTTTCCTATAAATTGTCCAGCCTTTATCGTTGTTATTATTGCATATATAAAAAAAAAACCATTCAAACAAAAGCGGTGTGCCTGTCTGACTGAATTTTTTACATGCCATGAAAAACACGGTGACGGGCAGATTCAAGGGACACAAAAAGAAATGATATTTTTAAAAAAATGGAATACACTGTACATTATTAAATTCTTATAATGATTTTTTTTCTGATTCCAAAAATTTAACTTATGAATGTAATAATTCATTTATTTCATTTTGGAATAAATACGCGAATCAAACATTACCGAGCACGACAACGTTACGAAGGAATTTACCATCGGTGCGTAAATAGATTGAAAATAAAATCAAAGCCGAACTGAAAAATAAAAAACTGTGGTTATGTGTGGACGAAACAACTGACAGCAAAAAAAATCTGTAGTTAATGTGATGGCGCGTAATATGGAACCAAATCAACCAACGTCTTCAATTTTATTAGCATCCAGACGACTAGAACAATGTAACGCTGAAAAAATATCAGAGGTGCTATTAGATACTTTGGATAAATTTAAACTTTTGAAAGACCAAGTATTAATGTTTATGACCGATGGTGCCGCAACCATGTGTAGGCCGGTCTCTTAGAAAATATTGTCCTAACTTGTTACATACTGTGGCAGAACAGGTTCGTAGATGTTATCCAGAGGTAGATGCTTTAATATCGATTACAAAGGCAGTATTCCTGAAATCTCCAAAACGTATTCGGAAATTTCACGAATTGTGTTCCCATACCCCTGAGGCACCACAGCCGATTCTGACACGTTGGGGTACATGGTTACGGGCGGGGTTTTACTATCATGAACATTTTGAAAAAATTATGGACGTGGTTTTATCATTCGATCCGAATGAAAGTGCAGCTACAAGCTACAAGCTACAAGCTGCAAGCCAGAAAAAATTTCAAGATGCCCGGATTAAAATGGATTTACAAAGTATTCGTGAGAATTACTTTGGACTAGAAGAAGCAATAACAAAATCAGAAAATTCGTCGTTGTCGTTAGAGGAATCACTGCAAATCGTTAAAGATGTTCACGCACAACTGTGTGCTGTAGAAGACGCAAAAAGTGAATGTGTTCTAATTACATTTGAAAGTGTTTTAGACAGAAATGCAGATTTTGACACCTTAACACGTATTTGTGAGGGCATGTCTACAGATGCGTTAAGTTGCTTCAAAAAGTATTTTGATTATGCGAATATAACATCACTAGATGTAAAACGCTCGTTTTCCGAATATAAACATATTTTTTCCTCACGGCGGACATCTTTTTCAGAAATAACCTTAGAAAAAAGCATCTGATGTTGAAAATATACAATCGAGTTTCTATTCTATCGCATATCCTAATATATTAAGAATTACACTCCCATACCGGCGCTCATGGCGCGCACGGAAATTGGTTTGCCCTACTTATGATTAGGGAACGGCTGCAATTTCCATAAAACGCAATCGGCAATTGGAATTGTGTATAACGTCGCTCAGTACATCCCGGCGTAATTCAATGAAGTATTTGTTTGACTTACTCGGCCACCTGGTCTCGCAGCGATAACAATGGACAACCCAGCTATTGTATTCGGAGAATATAGTGTTTGTCAGTGGTGTCGTGTACGTAGATAAAATAAATAAGTATCGTATCTCGTAAGAGAAATAGCACGTACATTTCTTTTCTTTTCATTTAAGCAACATCTTTATCAATTATTTCCAGTATTTCCAGTTATTTCCAGTATGCACCTATAACCAGTTGCGATGTAGAAAGGACGTTTTCTATTTATAAGGATGTACTTAATTCAAAGAAAACAAAATTGACAGAAGAAAACCTTGAGAAACTATTGCTAGTCAATATTAATACTCCTTTACTCAACTTGAACGACAAAATGAATAAATAAAAATGTTCCAATTATAGAAATAAAATTAAAAACTTTAAAAATACAACTTTTCAACAAATACATATGTATTTCGTAATTTTATAGATCACCACCCGTTTGTTTTCCAATTATATAAATAAAATTAATTAATAAATATGTATTTCGTAATTTTAGATAGGTAGATCACCACCCGTATGTTTTCCAATTATATAAATAAAACAAAAAACTTTATAAATACAACTTTTCAACAAATAAATATGTATTTCGTAATTTTATAGATCACCACCCGTTCGTTTTCCAATTATACAGGCTGGTCCACGGGAAACGGATGGATAAGAAAAAACAATTGCTCTTAAAGTTTTAAACATAGACAAATTTTATTATTATAGAAATAAAGGTAAGGTTATGCCATTTACAAAAAAATACCTTGATTCATTTTTTAAAAATTACATCATCCAAATGACGGCCATTGCAACGGACACACATTTCAAGTCTTTCTCGAAAACTTGTTTCCACTTTTATCAATAACTGTTCATTGATTGGTTCAATTTGGTTCCGAATTGCAGTCTTCAATTCTTCTAGAGTACGTGGCTTTTCTTTGTAAACATGTGCCTTCAGGTGACCCCATAGAAAGAAGTCACACATTGATAAGTCCGGTGAACGTGGTGGCCACGCAACATCACCAAACCGTGAGATCACTCGCCCTGGGAACAATGCTCGAACTGCTGCCATAGAGGCTCGGGCCGTATGAGCAGTAGCCCCGTCCTGCTGAAACCATACGTGATCGAGATCGATTTCTTGTCTTGCAAGTTCCGGAATGAAAAAGTCTGTCATCATATTCACATATCGTTCAGAAGTCACAGTCACAGTACTTTCGTTTTCTTAAAAAAAAAAATGGTCCGAAAATTCCAAATTTTCCTACAGCACACCAAACGGTGACTTTTGGACTGTGCAATGGTCTCTGATGTAGCTCACGAGGATTTTCCAAGGCCCAATAACGGCAGTTCTGTTTATTAACAATCCCATTCAAATGGAAATGAGCTTCATCACGCATCACAATTTTCATATCCTCATTCTCTTCAAACATGTTTAACATTGTCTCAGCTAACGTAATGCGTTGTTGATGATCAGGCTCATTTAACTTCTGTACAATCATAATCTTATATGGATGAAACCCTAAATCCTTGTGTAAGATGCGTTTCACTGTGCCCTTACTCAGTCCAAGTTCCATTGCGTGACGCCTTGCGGAACGGCCGGGACTGCGCCGAATTGCATCTCTCACTCTATCCACGTTTTGAGGTGTACGTGCAGTACGAGTAGGGCCGGGTGGCTTTGTTTTCATTACTGATCCTTTGGATCTAAATGCATTCACCCACCTTAAAATTGTATTCCGACTTGGGACTTAACCATGACGACCAATACGAAAGCGACGCCTAAAGCATCGTTGAGTTTCAATAACAGACTCACCACTTTTTACAAAGGTATCGTATACAAACACGCGATGATCTTTCGTCCACAGCGGCATGATGACAACTAAATGGTATGAAGTGGGGAGTTGAATAACCTTCACCGCGAGTTTCTCCCTCCACCAGTCGCCAAGTACTGCGCGATTCAAAAACGTCCGTTTCCCGTGGACCACCCTGTATAAATAAAATTAAATATTTTAGAAATACAGCCTTTCGCCAGTACTGCACTGGGCTTTGCGCCATGGGTTAGCGTGTCCGTTCTCTACTTATGATACCCGTATCTTAAACCGTTTTAGAATTATTAAATGTCGAATATCGTACTTACTGTAATTATGGAAAAGTGAACATTTTTAAAGTAACATATGAATTATGTTTGATAGGCAGAGAGCTGACTGAAACGATTGAATGACCAATTGCCCCGTTAAAACTTTGTGGCGGCATCATGTATAGAATGCATGTTATAACAGCTCCACTATTTACTTGCTCGATTGCATTAGTAGAGCAGATTATTTTTGTCGCTATTGTGTCTATTCATTCATAAAATTCTATTTTACAGTAGCGTGTTTCTGGTTTCGTTTCTTTCAGTGTTATTTGGTTACAACGGTTAGTATTTTAAAAAATCCGTTTTATATTTGTTGGAGCAACTGTCTTGTTACGTGGACTTGATGCTCCTGTGTATTGTTTCACCGCGCACGGGTTGTAAGGGTCGTATACGCATTAATTATTTATTCATCGGTGACAGTTTTTAATGAAACGCGGCACTCCAATATAACATCTTTATTTACAAAATTTATACTACCTGATACATAAGAATTGTTGATTTTTGATAATAGAGCAAGACTGTTTGTTGTCTTGTTGATCAAAATGAGACTGGTGTCACTTAATATTAAATGTAGACTATTGTCTTGAGCAATGTTCTTATGTTGTCTAGAACGCTGTTATGTTGAGAGTCTTGTCTTGAACACTGTCACTTGCGACTGTTGTCGTGCACGCCGATCTGTTGAGACTGTTTAAGAATTGTAGGCAAAATTTACCCCTAACTTCAGTAAACTCTGGAATAATTAACAAAATAGGCCGCATCAGAATGCGGCCAGATGACGAACAAAGGCCGGCAAAATTCCCAAGACCGCCTTGTTTGTAAACTGTGCCTACTAAAATAGCAAACATTGCAGATGGTTTTTAATTGTATATTAACTATAGCTAAAATTCCCAGTTTATGAAGCTTGCATTCTTCATTCTGATGTTTTATGGTACAAAATTTAATGAACGTGCGTTTAATAGAGCATTTGAAAGTTCGAAACTGTGTACATGGCATGTTCACTCATAAAATATCGTAAATTGAAAAGTATCTTAAGAGTCCAGCTATAAAATAAGTACCGAATTGATAAATATGAACGATGCCGCATCTTAAATTCAGGGAAACGTTTGCATTTTAATACGATAATAAAATATAGTTATACAAAGGTTTCAATTTTGTACCTGACCCTTAGGTTCAGATACTATATTTTACGATTTATTATATTTAATATATACAAAATGAATAATACTTATATTTAGTATATAATACAAATTAATTTCGTTTATAAGACGAAACAACATTGTTATATTGTATAATTATCCTATAATTTTTTATAAATATTAAGTTTAATTTATAACCTTATTTTTGGAGTAATTTTCGTTTCTTCTTTTCAGTCCATATCTTTCTGTTCTTAGTATTTCTCTTTATTTTCATTAACTATGCAGAATTCTCGTAGGGAAACCGTGGTAGGATGGATTAGAGGCGAAACAAATTGGTTATCTATTCGTAATGACACCGAGATATATTGCAGTGCCTGTTCATAAAGTTTAAGGCGTCCTCAAAAGTGTAATGTGCAGAGACATGTTTCTTGGAAAACTCATCAAGATAACATATGACCATCTGCACCCGACACTGTCAACGAAGAACTGTGTGAAGCTTTCATGGCGGCCAATATCCCATTCAAAACGCTTAACAATCCAGTCCTCAAGAGGTTTCTTACAAAATATACTGATCATGATATACCAGACGAATCTACATTACGTAAATACCACTTACCAAAATGTTATTTGAGAACCATTGAAAAAATACGCACCGACCTATCTGGTCCTTATCTTTGGGAAAGGGCAGACGAAACAACGGATGTAATGGAACGATATGTATTAAATGTAGTTGTTGCTATTCTTCATCCGACAACTTCATACCAACCATATTTAATTGCAACTAGAATATTGCCAGTCGTAAATTGTGAAACAGCGGCAAAAGTAATTGATCAATGTATTCATAATATTCCGTCATCGGATAACAACTATAAAGACAAGATGCTATTATTTTTGACTGATGCGGCAGCTTATATGTTAAAAACAGGGAAATTATTAAAGCAATCTTATCCCAATATGTTAACACGTTATCACGAGTTAACACGAGTATGTGAATACATCAGGGGTCATTTTCCAAATGTTGATAAGTAAGTTTCATCATTTAAAAACATATTTCTCAAAGTTGAGACAAAAAGTTGCTACCATATTTAGCAAAAATCCAGATTTGAATATATTATATCAATTCTGCACAGCGCCGATTGAAAAATCTATACATTCGAAGTATGGTGCACTTTTGCAACATTTTAATCACGCACCTATTACCAGTTGTGATGTGGAATGGACATTTTCTATTTTTAAAGACGTTTTAACAAGTAAAAGAACTAATTTAACACAGGAACACCTTGAATAAATTTTATTTGTTCATAGTAATATTTTACACTTTCAATGTTTCACAGAAAATACCTAGTTTTGAGTTTTGTTCTTTGTAAATTATTTTTATTCACAATTCGATACGCAATTCGCTTGTCAGCATTACTTTTGTTTCAGCAGTAGTTGGTGCCGGTTACCAAACCGTTTATTACATTCGCTCTGTTGTGCATTGACAGATACATATTAACTGCATATTGCAGTGAATTTTTCCCCGAAGAAAAATTTTAAAGATACTATAAAAGACTATATATTTATCTGTATTTTATTCCAGTAAAATATTTAAGAATATTTAATATTTATTTAAAAATTTATTATAATGTGTATTTTTATCCACGACTGTAGATTGTTCGAACATTGTATTGATGTATGCAGTCCGGGTCAAGCGGAAGTATATTGCAATTGCAGGTCTTTTGATTTATGTTAGGCATGCTGATATTTTCCACTTCCGGGAGGAGAAGAGGCAGAGATTTACCAGCTATCGAAGAGATAGGTCCAAGTTCTTGTCGCTGAATAGAAACTGCTTTTTTATTCAGAAATTTTAGTTAAATTCGGTTTGCGTTTTAGTTGTGCTTTTATTTGTTGTGTAAAATTTAATTTGCGATAATTACGAGTCTGTAAACTTGTAATTTTGATTTTTGTGACCTATCTGAAATCTCTAATTTTTTGTGAAGTGAAGTGAATAATTTAGTAATGTTAGTAAGATAGTTGAGCTCAGTAAAGTCAGTAATTTTAGGTTTATAAAATATTTTGTAATCAGAGGAATATTAAGGAAAATTCTCAGATTTCTCTTGAAGTTTTTTTTATGAGTAAAATATTCTAGAAGGTCTGGAATTGGTGGGAAAAATTTTATTTGTTTCATGTTCAATGTGCGCATGAATTAAATTTTGTTGCGTGGGCTTACAGATAGTTTTGCTGTTTGACGTTTAAAGTTGGGATAACGTAATTTAAAGTCTGACAGTTTTCCTAAATATTTAATTAGTAATTTGTTCGGGGTTCATTAGTGAGGTGTTTCATCTTGAATAAGTCATATTTATCCGTTTTCCTCACAATTGAGGTACATTAGGTGTCTCAACACTACTTTATACTTGATAAGGTAGAATTTTCTTTTTTTTTTTTTTTGTAAAGTATATGTTTGTGGTGTTAATGCTAGTTTTATTTCTTTTCTAATACCTTTTGTTTTATTATTGTGCTACGTACCCTGTGATGGTAACCTTGAAGATCCAAGAGCTCCTGGAAAGCAGTTCCGATTTGAGTTAAGCTGGGCAAGCTAATGTGTATTGTGAGCCAATTTAAATAAGCAATCAACATCACAATTCACTGCAATATGTAGGTATGTGCCATTTATGCAAAAATTTATTCAAATATAGTAAAGATATTATACATAATAGAAACATGTAATAAACATATAATACAAAGGTATTTTTAATAATATATAATATTATTAAAAATCTGGTGTGAAGAACACAAATACAGGTTCACTACAGGTGTTCTTCACACCAGATTTTTAATAATATTTTATATTATTAAAAATACCTTTGTATTATACAAAACTGGTGGGGTTTACCTACTCATGTATGTTTCAACTATTCTGATAAACATATAACTTTTGCAAATGTCAATTAATGTTTTCTGTGATGCCTTTGTTATTTTAGTAGTATCTAGCATACGTACAAAATACAAAACAAAAACACACTTTCCCTAATTCATTATGGTGGAGACACGGTGGTTAGAAAAAAGCTATGATTGATGTCGCCCTTTTATAAGTAATTTTGACAAACAATTCGCACAAATTAGCCGTTCGCGTGATGTCGTGCGCCAGCGACAAATTCAAATGTAAAGAAACGGATGCAAAGTTAATCGTGTGTATGTCTGGTACGAGCTTAAGTATTATACGTAGGTATGTGTATGCGTTTTAAGGATTAGTTATCTTGAGATTTCGGTGGTACTGTAATTCAAACTATGTCTCTTTCAAGACGCAATGCATATAAAACGAGGGTGTATATATTGTCTGAATGTAATAATTTTATGTCAGTTTAGACATACAATAGTTATTTTTATATCAAGTGCGTAAAGCATAGTTTTATTGAGTTTGAGAATGTTGAGTTTTACAAAAAATACATTCGAAAACTCAAAAACTAATTTGCACACCTAACAGAAACAACGTTTTTTCTCCAATTGTAGTAATTTGAAACTGTAGATTATTATAAACAAAAAAATGTCAACTACATAAATACGATGGCTACGGCAATTGCGCTAAATGGTCTTAGCTACAAGTGTAAAAAGAAAAGTGTTAAGAAATTTGTGCAAGTCGGTTAAAGTTTGATTGCGAAATTTGGGTCCCAATGGAATCCAGTGATGCAAGCGAAAACCTAGAGGTGAATGAAATTGCAAATCAAGGAATTTCTAGCAATTTGCCTGTCAAATCGAAACTCCAATATGAAAAAAATTTTCGCAATGAAAAAAAGGTTTTTTTTATCAGTTAAAAAATGACACACGTTGCATACTGAGATTCATGAAAAAAATAAATTAGCATCTCGTCGACAGATTGCTTCTACTGTTAATTTAATTGGGGTCAGCACATCAATAATTTTATTTACCATATCAAAATCAGCATCTTCCAAACGGATTGGCTGATTGAGATCTATAAGAGCTTTTTGAATGCAGGTTTTTAAAAGAGAAAATGGTTCCAGCATGGCTAAAAGATTATTCCACATGGTTTAACAGTCCAAAAGAAGTGACAGCTCTTTTTCATGTTCAATCTTCACATATTTTTGAAGTACTGTTCCATTTTTCAATGGTGATCTTTTGAAATACACTACAAATTTGCGGATTTTTTTTATCAGCTCATTAATGCTTTCATCTTTCGTTAACTCTGGTACGCGTTCTCGCGCAAGTTCATTTTGTGACATTAAGATTAAACTTGATTCTGGACAGTCTAAGTCTTCTAAATTGTCATCATCATCGCTACCGTTCATATAATCAGCAGTCACAGCTGGTTCATTTATAGTATCATCTGAGTCTGAGGTAGGGCTGTCTTGCCTGTCTTGAAAATAATTCTTTATTTTATAAAGCACTTGACAGACGGCCAAATTGATACCATGTGCGAGACACAGTTGTTGTTCAGTGTAAACAAGCTGTCCCACCTTTATCATAACATTCGGTCCATCGGTTACAGTAGCCACGATATCAGTTTCCAGGGAAATATCAAATTTACTTAGACGCTCTTTCAATATACGAAGAAAATTTTCAGCCGTCATACTTCCATGAATAGGAACGAGTGTTAAGCTCCAATTTTTTTATATGAATGAACGTTGACAGCCATGTATCGTTTATTGGACGTTGATGTCCACTCGTCAAAAGATAGACTAAATCTTTCACCTGCACTTTTCAAATGTTTTAATTCTGTAGTTACTTGCTTTCTGATTTTTTCACTGTAATTCATAAAACGCTTTCGAATTGTGACGGCTGATTTTGGTAAATCCGTGTATTTCGCTAAGAGCAATTTTCTCAAATCGTCTGAAGTTATAGTCTGAATGGAAATCCATCTTTGGCAAAACATCATCCAGGCTATCGTCGGCACTCTTAGTAAAATAATCTTCTAACTTTCGTTTAGATGGCGGCGGTGCTGTCTTCAGATTTTCAGAATCTTGACTTGTTGAAGCTGTTAAACGATTAACATTAGCTAAAATCTTAATGTTATGTTTTGATGACAAATGTGTATGTAATCCCTTAGTCGATCCAACCAAAAGTCTTGAGAATGGCAGGGTATCGCTTACATTTAGCACTATTCCCGTCTTTCGCAACTAGAAAATAACTCCACGCTGACGACGTATCACTGTTTTTTTTTTATGTTGAACAAAGTCTACCGGCATTTAAAATAACGTTTTCAGATATTTGACTTATAAATTTAAATGACGTAACCTGCGTAACCTTGTCGCTGGTAGAATAATAAATGAAAAAATTAAATCCTATTAAGCGTATTTATACTTTCGTACAGGGAATCCCCGACGGGGAACCCCTCGCAACAATATTATGATATATCATATGAGGTGATCGGGTGATTCCCCTCTTGGCGGGGAATTTATTTAACAGTATTGTATTGAAGTATTCCGGACGGGGATGTCCCTTCTAAGTTACATATTATTTGGGTTGTACCTGTGTAGTTCTTTTATCGTACGGCATACCTAAGGTTGATTTTTTGTCTTTATGTAATAAGTGCCCTTAATATAATCTAGGTAAGGTCATTGTCAAGGCGCAACGGATTACGGAATGCAATCTGGCAATCCCGAAGATCCCGAGATTAGCCAAGTACAGTCCCGGGATTTACGGGATCAAAACCCGGCCGGGATCCCGGGATTGTATTCTCTAATCAGTGGTTATTTTCCAAATGTTAATAATTTAGTTTCATCATTTAAAAATATATTTCTTAAAGCTGAGACAAAAAATTGGTGCTATATTTAGCAGAAATCCAGATTTGATTATATTATATCAATTCTGCACAGAGCCGATTGCAGAATCTATAATACATTCGAAGAATGGTACACTTTTGCAACATTTTAATTACGCACCGATCACCAGTTGTGATGTAGAACGGATATTTTCAATTTTAAAAGACCTTTTAACTTCTAAAAGAATTAATTTAACACAGGAACAACTTGAACAAATTTTAGTTGTTCATTGTAATGTTTTACACTTTAAATGCTTTACAGAAAATACATAGTTTTGAGTTTTGTTCTTTGTAAATTATTTTTATTTAAAATTCGATACTCAATAAGCTCGTCTGCATTACTTTTGTTTCAGCAGTAGTTGCTGCCGGTTACCAAACCGTTTATTACATTCGCTCTGTTGTGCATTGACAGATACATATTAACAGCATAGGTATATATATGTGCCACTTATGCAGTGACTACACGTATCAAATTGTTCGAAACCCACGGATCGCTTACAGAAACAGACCTATTGCGAATACAATGCAGACGCCTATGGGCTATGAATCATCAATCGCTCGAGTCTCTCTCGTTATTACTAGAGAACGGATGCAATTTCCATAAAACGTAATCGGCAATTGGAATTGTGTATAACGTCGCTCAGTACACCCCGGCGTAATTCAATGAAGTATTTGTTTGACTTACTCGGCCACCTGGTCTCGCAGCGATAACAATGGACAACCCAGCTATTGTATTCGGAGAATATAGTGTTTTGAGTGGTGTCGTGTACGTAGATAAAATAAATAAGTTTATCGTATTTCGTAAGAGAAATAGCAAGTACATTCCTTTTCTTTTCATTTAAGCAACATCTTCCAATTATTTTCACGTAAGTGTGTATAAAATTTCGTTATTTAATTTCGTTTATTTGGATCTAGAATATTCTAACTTTTTCAGACAATGGAAGAGCGTCGAGAATGGCATCGTGAATCAATGGCGAGTTGGATTGAGGTCCATACTGATTGTATGTACATTGCCAGTGATTCCGAAATTTATTGTGAAGTGTGTGAAACGTTATTGACAAATTGCAATAAATCAACCGTAAAACGTCACGTAGGATCGTTAAAGCACGAAAAACAATTGAACCCGTTGGAATCTGACAATTTTAACGAAGAACTCTGTGAAACTTTTATGGCAGCTAATATTCCATTATTTAAATTGAACAATCCAATTTTGAAGACATTTCTGAAAAAATATACTGGTCGAAATGTTCCTGATGAATCAACTTTACGCAAATATTATGTTTCTAGGTGCTATACGAGAACAGTATAACGCATTAGAAGCCATGTTTTAAATCAATACATATGGATAAGCGCCGACGAAACGGTGAATATGTTAGGACGCTGTGTGGTAAATGTTGTAGCTGGTGTACTACATCCAACTATTCCCTATAACTCATATGTAATAGCAACAAGTGTTATAAATAGAGTTGATGCGGAAACAGTTGCTGAAACCATAAAGGAGAATATGCAAAAAATGCTTCATTCGGACGCTACGTACAAAGAAAGAATACTTTTATTTGTCAGTGATAGTGCGTATATGTTAAAAACAGGCAGACTATTGAAGAAAACATATCCTAATATGCTGCATATTACTTGTGTAGCACATGCTCTCCACAGAATCTGTGAATATATCAGAGACACTTTTCCGGAAGTTGATAGACTTGTATCAGCTTTTAAAAAAGTTTTCAGAAAAGCACCATTGAGAGTAGCTCTTTTCAGGGAAAAATTTCAATCTCTGTCACTGCCTCCCACTCTAGTAATAACTAGATGGGGAACATTACTGGAAGCTACTAGTTATTATGCTGAGGATTTCGATAGTCTAAAACATTTCGTTACATTGCTAAAGGACGATGCTAGAGTATTGATGAGTGCAAGGAGCTCACACAAATCCAAAATTTAAAAAATCAGTTGTACTTTCTTCACGAACACTTTGAAAAGTTGCCAAAACTAATCACTTATTTTGAAAATCGAAATCTCAAATTAAATGACGGATTAACCACATTAGATGTGGCTGTTACTAATTAAGTATTCCAAGTGACTTCGGATGTGGCCTTCGGCAAAAGTTTGAAGCAATTCTTAATAGAAATCCAGATTTAATTACATTGCAGCAATTATGTATGGAGACAATTCCACAAAATCTAACGGCTAAATATGAAGAAATAAAAGAATATTTCCAGTATGCACCTATAACCAGTTGCGATGTAGAAAGGACGTTTTCTATTTATAAGGATGTACTTAATTCAAAGAGAACAAAATTTACAGAAGAAAACCTTGAGAAACTATTGCTAGTCAATATTAATACTCCTTTACTCAACTAGAACGACAAAATGAACAAATAAAAATGTTCCAATTATAGAAATAAAATTAAAAACTTTAAAAATACAACTTTTCAACAAATATGTACATGTATTTCGTAATTTTATAGATCACCACCCGTTTGTTTTCCAATTATATAAATAAAATTAATTAATAAATATGTATTTCGTAATTTTAGATAGATAGATCACCACCCGTATGTTTTCCAATTATATAAATAAAATTAAATATTTTAGAAATACAGCCTTTCGCCAGTACTGCACTGGGCTTTGCGTCATGTGGTAAGCGTGTCCGTTCTCTAGTTATTACTATTGATAGAACTATAAAAGAAAAGAAAATAGTACATAATTTCTAACGAAAAAAAAAAAAAAATTATTTGTTGCCCACTGTATTTATTCTTGCCATCCAAATTTCAATTTACCATGTCTCCGGACAATGTAATCGTTTCCAAAGTCGTTTATAAATAAATCTGTACTAAAAAAGAATTGTTTTATTTCCCTCTATGAAATATCTAGTTTAGGTTTTACATATTTTGAATGTAAAACTTGAAAATTAAAATTGCATTTGCAAAGTGATTAAAAATTTATCATAAAATGAGAAGTGGAAAATTATATGCTATTTTAAAGCACGAAATGGTGATAGATTAATAATATTTTCTTAAACATTTTACATTTATCATCTCACCTTTACACCAGCTCGAATTTGAGAGTTGCCTACAAGCTACGTTGACAAAATTTAATTGGATGCGTTCAAATTACTATCTCAATTCATATATGCTACAAAAATTATTAAAGTTAAACTTAAATTTTAATTTAAATAATTCTTTGCTAATTTATTATGCGGATAAGTAAAGGTGACAGCTACTTGACAACAGTAAAATTTTGTAACTGAGTTAAAACATATTTTAATATTTCATGACCAACTTTGAGACAGTTTTTTTTTTGAACGGTTGATACTTATACATATTTATAACAAGTGTTCATTTGAAAAGTCAATCTAGGTTACTTTGAAATTTTGATAGAATAAGTCGCAAATATATTAGTATGTGTTTGTTGTTCCGTAAACGTAAATCCAAATGACATTTGATAATGTCAATCACAAATATCAGTTAGTGCATAAAATAATCGTGCGTCGATTCTGGTTTAGATAAATTGCTTCTTACTTTTAAAATGGCTTTCACTTTAGAACATAAAATTTTTTTAGTCCAGGCTTATTTTCGAAGTGGTAATAAAATTAATGGTTTATGGGTTTATTCGGTTCAAGATTGCATGGTAGAATTTCAAGTTGAGTTTCCACATTTTGTAATAGATTATATACAATTTAAGAATACTTTGGATAGAACTTTAAAACTTTTTTCTGAAACTGGTAGTCTCTTAAGAAAATCAGGCGGCGGAGCAGTTAAGAAACGTACACCTCAAGTTGTCAATCGTGTTTGAGAAATAATGGAAAATGAACCACAAACATCTGTTCGACATTTGAGTCAACAAATAAACCTTTCTGTTGGTACAACTCACAAGTTTTTAAAAAAAGATATGCAACTTTATCCATACCGTGTCACAGCAGTACAAGAATTGTTAGAAATTGATTAACCACGTAGACTACAGTTTTGTAATTGGTTTGTAAATATGAACAATAATGGAGCACTTTCGCAAAGAGTCATCTTTACTGATGAAGCATGGTTTTATAAAACGGGATACCTAAATTCACAAAATACAAGAATTTGGAGTAGTGAAAATCCACATGTAATTAATGAAGAATCGCTACATCCAGAGAAAATTGGTGTTTGGGCAGTGATAAGCCAAAGGCGAATCATTGGACCAATATTTTTTCAGGGAACGTTAACTGCTCAAAGGTACCGTACGGAAATTTTACAACCATTTGTCAATCAGTTGCATGATAACGAACTACAAAATGCATATTTCCAACAAGACGGAGCACCTTGTCACTGTACTGCAGAATATTTGGATTATTTAAGAGAATTTTTTGATGAGGGTATAATTAGTCGAAATACTGAAATTGCTTGGCCTGCACGTTCATGCGATTTAACACCTTGCGACTTCTTTTTGTGGCCTTATCTAAAAAATAACATATTTCGAACACCTACACCTACATAAAGACAATTTACCGATACGACCAGTAGTATCTTATGTAAAAGCCCCATGTAGAAATTTGTCAAAATATTTAATAAACCTTATCCTTGAACATACTAAATTCAAATCCAACTTTTCAATTAAGAATTCTCACGACTTAATAAACAAAATCTCAAATATAGATTTACCTAACAATTGTAAATTGCTATCTTTCGACGTCACTAATCTATTTACAAGTATTCCACCCCAGGACGTAATATACATAATCTCCTTAAATTTGAACAAAAACAAGACCAATCCCACTGTTACAATGGAACTTTTAAATTTACTAGAAATGTGTTTAGACCAAAACTATTGTCAATTTCAACATGAATTTTATAAACAAACAGAGGGACTAGCTATGGGAAATCCCCTAAGTTCGTTACTCTCTGACATATTCTTAAACCATTTAGAAAACATAATAAGCCAACACCCGTTGTTCAAACATTGTATTTACTGGATAAGATATGTGGATGACATATTAGTTTCTTTTAACGGTACAGACAGACAATTAAAATCTTTACATAATTACATTAACACTATTCACCCAAACATCAAATTTACCATTGATATAGAAGAAAATAAATCCATAAACTTTCTAGATCTCACTATAACACACACAACTAAAAAACATGAATTTTCTATCTACCACAAACCTACACATACAGACACAACTATACACGCACATTTGTTCCACCCCATTACACACAAATTATCTGCTTATCAATCAATGCTTCACAGACTAATTAACGTCCAGTTGAGTAAAGAAAACTTCTATATAGAATTAAATAGAATACACGTTATAGCGCTAAATAACGGTTTCACCATAAATTTAATTAATAATATTCTAAAAAAACTACAGAAATCTAAAACGATATCTTCAATTTACCCCACAGTAAAAAACAATAGAACATTTAGTTATAATTCTATCACATACATGGGTACAATTTCAAACAAAGTAGGAAACTTAATAAAAGCAAGTAAAGAAGAGTCCATTTCATTCAAAACCAACAATTCCTTACAAAACGCTATAAAAAACAACAAAGATAAGACGGACAATAGATTAAACTCAGGGGTTTACAAGTTGACATGCGAAGATTGTAAAAAAGTGTATGTCGGACAAACAGGACGGACATTTGATATTAGAATGAAAGAACATGAAAGAAGCCACAGAGACAAGAAGACAGACTCAACTTTTGCCAATCATTGCCTAGAACATAATCACAAATTCAACACTAATTTTAAAACTTTGCATGTTCTAGATAAAAGTAAAAAACTTAATATGTTAGAAAGTTTAGAAATTAACAAATATAATAAATTAGGTATAATTTTAAATGACCAACTAGACATAAATAACTCCCCCCTACTAAACTTAAAACTCATACATGTCCACCCCCTCTTAGAATGAGATTAGTTCTGTACTTTGTATTGATATATATAAGATCTAATTGATATTTTGAATTAGTATATTCATCCACCTGATGAAGCCACAGTGTGGTGAAACATATGTAGTGTGTTAACATTATATATTTTATTTTGAAACTATACAACTGTGTTTTATTATATCTATATTGAATTTCAATGATATGCTACAGAGGATAGAACAGAAATGCATGGAAATTAATAACAATCCAGTAATGTTGCAGAATATCATCAGAAATTTTAAACGGAGAATTTTAAAGTGCATTGATCTTGAAGGACAACATTTTCAACATTTGTTATAGTTTTCAATGAATACCTATTATTTGTTATTTATTTGTATGTATGAAACTGTCAAAATATACGACTTCGTAGGTTAAGTAGTAAATTTTAATTTACGACATACTTCAAAATGTTCTCATTAAATCACATGCTACTAGATTGACTATTCAAATGAACACTTGTTACTTCTATGTTCTATAGTGGAGTTTATTATAATAATTATAATAATGGGATTATTGCATTAATAATATATTTAATCAATATTGCCTTCAGTTCGCTTATTAATAATCATAATTCACAACAATTAAAGCAAAAATAAAGGCTAGACCGTGCTCGAATATCTGCGTATAATAGATCCATAAGTATTCTTGAAGTGTGGGTCGTATTTTCTTATATCGCGGTGTCTTGCAGGAACATTGGTGTTTCCTAGGAAAGAGGTAAGACGAGGTAAGTTTGTGTGTGTTGAGAGATGAAGAAGCTGAGCTCCTCCCAGCGCAGCATGGATGCTGGTGTGCGAAGGGCCAATCGCTCGGCGAGTTGTTAATCTTCAGTTAACGGTAAGATAATACAACAATATTCTGCGCGGAGCATAAAAAAAAGGAATGTTATTATTTCCTTTAAATGTAACTATTTTCGTTAATTGATATTAGCATCAACACACCAATTAATTGATTGGAATATTTACTGCTCCAATAGAGGACACGATATTTATTAAAATAGTTACAATAAAACAGTGTAAATATACATATATTTGACATTCAAATGAAATAGTAAAGTTTGCTTACCACTGTGTTCAAGAATTAAATAATTTATTACTTTATTGAATTAAACATTGTCTTTCTCTTATTTATTATTATGTCTTCTGACTGTTCTAGTAGTTTTTTATTTCCTATATTGAAATATTTGACTATTTCTTCAATAAAATTTTTCAAATGTTTTTACCGCCTTCTTATATCTTCTTATGTCGTTAAAATCCTTCCATTTACATATTATATACTTTTCAATATTTTACAATTTATTTTTTCTGAATTTTTTAGCTTGTCGACATCTTAGAATTACATTGTTGTATGTGAAATATGCGTTCATTCTGAATTATTGCAAAAATAACATATTTATCAAACATATACTACTGCAAACATGTTGATAAGGCTGTCAATTAAAATAGCATTAGATATTAACTAACATGATTTTATGATTGATAATTTAAAAACTAATATAATTACAGTAACAAAACGCATACAACTTTATTAAATCACTGGGTTTGTTTATTTAGAAAAAGTTGTTAATATACGATGTGTCCGAGATAAAGAGGAGCCACTATAGGGATCTCGGAAACTATAAGAGATACAGATTTGGTTACATAGGAGAAAAGTTTCGTAATCACAGGTCTAAGAAATTGGCGTTTAGATTTTCCTGAAAAAGTTTATTGAAAATCATACTCTCATCAGACCATATTATTTGATAAGGAAAATTCATATTCTCTTGACATTTTCTTGTGTACCATTCACAGAATGAGCGACGTCGTAAATCAACTGGTCTAAGTCCTTGACAAATTCTGTACTTATACGGATGTAATTTTTGTTTTTTTAAAATACAATGTGTCGGTGATTTTGGTATGAATACCAACGTTTTGTTAAATCCGCCGGACTGATGTACCGGCATCCTCAGTGCATCCTCAGTGATGGCCAACAGAACATTTTGTACGGTTTCCTCATTGCCCGTTTTTCGTCGGGAAACTACAGGTTTTCTAAAAGAACCATATGCTTTGAGGTTTGCTACTAATTTTCTAAAAGTCCACATATTTGGCTGCCCCCTTTCAGGACTTCTGCAAATACATACGCTCTGTAACAGGACAATTTTGGTTGGATGAAATGAAAGATGCCATCATGTCAAACTTTTCTTCGTTAGAAAACATAATTAATAGAAAAAAAAATTATTGCACAAAAAATTAAACATCAAACTAATGTGTGAAAAAACCAACGCAACTCTCAATCCAAATAACGAGTGATCATTAGAGCTGAGGATGTTTGCGGTATAACCATGGATATATCATAAAACCATAGTAATTTACTATGGTTATATGATATAACCATGGTTATACCGCAAACATCCTCAGCTCTAGTGATCATTAAAATTTTCGCTCAAGTAAGTCATGTACACAACAAGTATGTCCTAACTTAAGTTATTAGAGGAGATCTGTCATTATAATTTCAAACGTCATGATTGTTAAAAAATAATTTGAAATGCTGACTTTTATATTAAATATATTTATAATTTGTATACAAAGTAATAGAATATTATAAAAAATGTTTAAAATAATGACCATTCTCCACCAAGCATAATCGCACTCTATTTCGTAGAGCATTGAAAACATTGATCAGTATTTGCGGTGAGTTATTGATGTGTTCACATTTTTCAATGATTTTATGTCTTAACTCTTGTTGATTATTAATTGGTGTTTCATAAATAGTATTCTTTATATATGGCCACACAAAAAAATCCATGACTGTTAAATCACACGATCGTGGTGGATATGGAATCGCTGTATTTTTACTTATTATCCTATCGCAATAAAATTGTTGCAAAAACTGAATATTTTCTAGTGTAACGTTAGATGTAGCCCCATCCTGTTGAAAATATCCGACCTGGGGTTCATCATTAGTCAATTGATTAGTAAAACACTGAGAATTTCGTTACGATATTTCTCCGATGTTATCGTGCTCTCAAATAATATTGGTCCTATTAATCGGTGACGACTCATACCTACCCATACGCCTATTTTTTCTGGATGTAGAGGAACTTCTCTGTAGAAATGAGGATTTTCACTGGACCACATACGCATATTTTGCGAATTAACATAACCTTTCAAATAAAACCAAGCTTCATCGGTGAAAAAAGTATGATTTAAAATATTGTCTGTCATTGTTTGAATAAACCATTGGCAAAATTGTGTTCTTTTTTAATAATCCGTAGGTAATAGATTTTGTACCGAAGCTAATTTATATGGATACATGTGCAAGTCCTTTTTTAAATTTTTTTGACATGTTCTATACGAAAGCCCAACTTGCTGCGAAACTCTGCGAATAGATGTTTGAGGAGATTCGTTAATAATTTGTCTGACATTTTCAATTACGCCGCGACTTCTCTTGAGAGGAGGACCGCTTCCTTTTTTCCTTAAAATACTGCCTGTTTGACGAAAAAGATTTACACAATGCATTAGCGTATCACGGAAAGCTTTATAGCTAGGAACAGTATTTGGATATCTCTCTTCAAACTCCGCAAGGCAATTTTCTATTGAATGCTGCCAAATACCATCAATTTTTTGAGATGTCAGGAAGTAACATTCTACCATAAACGCTTTATGCATATCATTAAAGGCCATTACCTTTTCTTTAGATGAAACTTTAAAATATATATTTGACACTGACAGATGTTTGAAATAACATCTTAATGACTAAAGCTACGACATAATTTGTATATACACGGCCAGCTACGAGTGAAATTTTTAATGATCGCGCGTTACAACAGTACCACATTTGCTTTCCAAAGCTTGCTTTCGTCTTGGTGATAATGAAAACGTATCATACATTTGGAAAACACAAAAAAAACGAAAAAATGACTAAACCGCAATTAAATGATAAAGTATGATAAGTCGTTGAATTCGCAATCAAAATGGTTTTCAGAATCTAATATAAACACATCTGGGCCGTATTAAAAAAAATTCAGTTTATGATGGTTTCTAATGGTTTGTAAAATAGAAAAATTCTATTTTTTCAAAATTTCTCAAAAACTAAAAAATTTTTCAGGAAAATCTAAACGCCAATTTCTTTCAACCGTTGATTACGCAACCTTTCTCCCATTTAAACAAATCTGTATCACTTAAGATTTCCAAGATCGCCATAGTGGCCCTCTTTATCTCAGACACATCGTATATTAGTAAAAGTGTAATTATGTATTGCAGTTATAAGTATCTTCTGAGGAAGTTATTAATAAATGACGAAATATTGATGGAATGAACATTTGAGTTCTAATGTGAACAGACCGATAACCCAAATATTATTGAATTTATATTAGTACGGTCAAGAAATTTTGAACGCAGCAGAAAAAGTTTCTATGGAGAAGTGCTCTTGGGTTTCCAATTCTATACATAAGAATCAAGTTATTAAAGAAAGAAGAAAATGTAAAAATTTGGTTTTTTCTAAAAAAAAAGTATGTACAACAGAAGTGATATCAAAAATTTAAGCAGTATATACTATAGCTTAGCATCATAATATATGTTTCTGTTATATAATTATATATCTTATGTTATTTAAATATCTATACATTTGATTATCATGCTGACAATACTGTATTTTGATCCCTGTCTGGCTGTCCGAGTAGGTTTTCGTGGTTTTCCTTCTCGTTTAAGGCGAATGCCGACAGCTTAACATCGTAAGTCGCTCCACGGGCGCATAAGTAATAATAACTCATGTCTTGCGTTTCCCTGTTTTTGTTGTCTATCTATTTTAGAATACTAAGGCATGATTTATTATTAGAGCTGAGGATGTTTGCGGTATAACCATGTTTATATCATGTAACCATAGTAAATTACTATGGTTATATGATATAACCATGGTTATACCGCAAACATCCTCAGCTCTATTTATTATTATTATATTGGAATGTATCTTTGAATAATTTTATGCATAGCAACTATAAATGTATAAGTATGACATCAATATACCGTCATTTATATTTTATATTCCTTGAAAAAGGCATCATTTGCCGAAATATGTAGAATTGCTTTAAATATATACATTTTGAAGTAAAACCTGACCTTAAATCGCCAAGAAATTGAATTTATCATACAACGTATGTTCATTTGAAAATTAAATCTACGTTACTTTGAAATTTATATAAATAGAATAAGACGCATATATAAAAAGCGTTCAAATAAGCTTTGCCTCTAGTAGGCCATTCCTTTAAAAACGTATGATTATTAATAATTTAAATTTGCATTAGTTGTCAATTAGACAGATGCATAGTTGACAAAAATTGCTTTGTAATTTAAAATTGATTTAACATGGTTTTTACTATACAACACAAATCATTCATGCTAGAATCTTATTTTCGAAACGGACGTAAGATTGACGGACAATGGCAGTATTCTCTTCAAGATTGTTTAGAAGAATTTAGAAATGAGGAATTTTGATAATGACCTTCTTGACAAAACCTTTTTTTCTGATGAGTCATGGTTTTATCTGAATGGATATGTGAACTCACAAAATATGAGGATGTGGACTAATGTGAAACCACATAATTTTTTTGTTGAAACCGCACTTCATCCGCAGAAAATTGGTGTATGGTGTGCGATTAGTCGAAGGAGAATTATTGGCCCTATTTTCTTTAACGGAACCTTAACAGGAGAAAGGTATCGACAAGAAATTATTATGCCATTTATCGAACAGCTTGACGACGAAGAAATAACACAGGGTTACTTTCAACAAGACGGAACTAGAGCACACACAGCAGGTGAAACAATTAATATTCTGCAGCAATTTTTTCAAAATCGGTTGATAAGTTTAAACACTGAACATGAATTTCCACCAAGATCTTGTGACATTACCCCATGTGATTTCTTTTTATGGTCATTCTTATAGAACTCAATTTATCAAGTACAGATACCTGATCTTGCAGGCCTTCAAATCAGAATTGCTGAAAGAATTAATGGAATTGACAATGCGATACTACAAAACACTTTTTCCTCCATTAGAAGAAGATGTGAGAAATGTTTCGAACAAGGTGGTGGACACTTTGAACAATTTTTATAAAATTTTGCTTGTTTGTTGGAAATAAACATATTTCATTCACTTAAAAATGTTCGTTTTATTATTTTGACATTTGTCATTTCAATCAAATATCTCATCTCATAACCAACAAAATTCCTATTAAAATTAGTAACAAGCTAAGACATAATCATAATTTCCAAGGGCTACTTTGAGGTAAAATTTATTTGAATTCTTAGTATTAGTATGTGTTTGTTGTTCCGTAAACGTAAATCCAAATGACATTTGATAATGTCAATCACATTTGTTATTTATTTGTATGTATGAAACTGTCAAAATATACGACTTCGTAGGTTAAGTAGTAAATTTTAATTTACGACATACTTCAAAATGTTCTCAGTAACTCACGTGCTACTAGATCGACTTTTCAAATGAACACCCGTTATACATACACGCATTATCATGGATAGTTGATGATGATAGTCGGTGTTTCTTCGCCATTTAAGCATCTTTCAAATAAAGATTGTAGTATTCTTATCAGAATACTATAAGAAGTCTATATTTTATGAATTCCGGGTGTATCCTTCCAGGGGATTTTCTCAGTTTTATGTCTTTTACAGATTGTTGAACTTGTTTTAGTTGAAGATCTATATGAGTTAAATTACCTATTTGGCATTGTTCTCCCAGAAATTCAACGCGTTTTTCTTACAAAATGTCTTTGAAGTGATGTACCCAATCTTTTTTTGTTATACTGCTCAAGTTAAATTCTTGTTAGTTTGATGCTTTTACCGATTTTAATATTTGCTTTGTTCTTTTGGACACATTTCAATAATAATAATCCATGTGTTAATTAGCCTTCCAGGCCTTTGGGCTAGTATCATGGTAGGCTTGCTACAACTTGAGCCGTTCGGTACACTAGGCAGGTAACGTGGCTAGCGGTACTTACCGACCACTATTATTATTAACCCAGAGTTTTACCTTCCAGGTTTACTCATTTCTTGTCAGCCAGAGTCGATCAGCGACCGAAAATAACGCCATGGATATAATTGACTAGCCAAGGGTTTGAACTTGGTCCATAGAGATTCATAGTCTAGTGACCTACCACTAGACCAACACGATCCTAACACCTTTCGATAAATTGTTCATAAGTTAACTGCTTGGAATAGATTCAATCACCATCTACAGTTTGTAAGCACCTTCCTAAATAGGCAATCACAATAAATGTATTTTACTCGATAGTAAAGACTATTTTGAAAGTAAAAACTTAAATTGTTTTATTTACTTGTTTGTTTGACTTTTACTTCGTCGAATTTTTGACAAATTGAAATTAAAAATCAGGCACGTCAACATAAAGTTACAGAATTATTGCCAACTTAAGAAAAAAAATTTTCAATCATTTATAATTGCCCACTAGATTCTCAAGAAATAACTGAAATTAATATGCATATAATTCCGTATGCTTAATTTGTAAAGGCAATTAATCGCTACAAGGAGGCATAAACTAAACTAATTAATAATATAATATGTCACAACAAGATTTTATTTATTTCCTTTGTGACGTATGATGTCACTTTACGTGATTTGAATACCACATCATTGCAATTTTTATGTTTATATTGTTCCAGACTAATACATTTATAATTAGTAATAAAACTACCTGTATTTCCGCTGTGGGTTACTGGCTCCGGACTTTAAATTTAACGAATATTATTGTTCTATAAATAGAAGGCGAATGAATACTAGATTTTTTTAGGTTATATAGGATGTAAGGACTGTAAGGGGTACGGCAGCCATTTTTAAAATATGCATTTAATTAAATTAAATAAAGCAAAATTTCTAAATAAATTTTTCGTTTACTAGCGTTGTATCTGCTAATCCAGTTTACCTGAGCACGTGCGAATAGACATGTGAATAGACAAAATGTCTAACAATTGACTGTGTTTATGAATCGTAAATTGCACACTGAAAAGTTCTATTCATACGAATATTATTGTGAGGCCAGCGAAGTAATACTAAATAAGCGAACCCCCAATAAAGATTTAAGAGAGATAGGTGGGATTCGGAGATGTTGCTAAATTGTGTAACGATGATATGGAAACTTTTTTATAATTTTTTTTCACACAAATAGGTAATTATAAAGAAAATTGTTAGAGTTTTATCTTGTATTTTGTTTCTGCATCTACTGCATAAAATTGAGTCAAATATATGCATTATTTTTAGTGATAGAACACCTTAAAAACGATACTTTGTATTTTATTTTTACGTGGAAACTACTGATTTTTGACATACACTTTTTCAAGCTTTCTTAGTTGTTTTTATACGTCTCTTTACATATCTATATATTTAAATATGTACAATATATCTTGTGATATATAAATATCTAACACAGTGCTTATCTTGCCGGTAGTCCCGATTTCCACTCGGGGCTGGGCTGTGCGAGTAGGTTTTCGTGGTTTTCCTTCTCGTTCTAGGCGAATGCCGTCGCTTCACAGGCGCAAGTGTAATAATAACTTATGACTTACCAATCCCTTTGTAATTAGTGTGCAGCTGTTGGGAATGTTAGGTCATAAATTATCATTATTTGAGTTGAATGTAGAATGTATTTAAGAATATATTTTTCTCACCATGACATCACTTATATAACTTTTGCATTAATACACTGTCATTTATAATTCTTTGATAAAGGTAATATTTACAGAAACATGGAAGAGATTATTTTAAATATATACATACTAAAGTAAAACAGAACTTTCAATCGGCAAATATCTAAATCTACTATAATATACAAAGGTCACGAAATATTTATATAATTATATATATATATATATATATATATATATACAGGGTGAGTTTTTTTGAATGTTTAGCATTGGGATCTCAGAAACTACTGGAGATAGAAAAACGCTTAAATGGGGAAAGATGCCCAGTTTTACGAGTTTGATTTAAAACTGCTTTTGTTTCTCCGATAACTTTCATGGCTTATTAGATATTCAAAGAAAACTAAATTTTACGATTTTCTTTAAACATGCTTAGCATCGTTAATAGTAATTTTAGAGAAAAAGTGTCCAGACAAAAGTTTTAGATAATTTTACGCCAAATAAAACTATGTAGCTAATATTTTTTTTTCGTTCACCATTATCGAGTTATGACACAAACTTTTGTTTTTTTAAATAGAAACCATAGTTGGTTTTGACATCATTAAAAAACCTATTTCTTGCTGATTACAATGATATAAGGTTTGATATGGTTATTTTAAGAAATAAAGAGGATATAGACATTTCTATGATTGTTCACTTTATAAAATAAAAACTTAAAAGAAAAAAATGTTTGGTGTTTTGTAATTCAAAAAACGAAAAATCTGAGTTACAATAGTGTTCGTTCGAACAGTCGAGATAAATATACTAACATTGCTTTCACGTTGAGTCACAGAAGTGAGAGCTGTTAATTTTTACTTTTAAGTCAAGTTAATTGTCAAACATTGACAATTAACTATTAATTAACAATTAATTGTAACTTAACTATAAGCGGAGCAAACGGCCGTTAATCATAAGTTTGCATTGGCTATGGAATTTTCTAACGTAGAAAAGCGTGATATGGTTGAATGTTACATTCAGTGCCAGAAAAATTCTACTAGAGCTGCTGAAGTTTATTTTGAAAATTATTTGGACCGACGTCAGCCGTCGCTACCTACTTTTAAGAGATTATGGGATAATTTAGCAGATTATGGTTCGTTCGTTAAACCAAAATAAAAAAATGGGATGGATGAAGATAGAGAAATAAACATATTAGCAAGTGTCGCTCAGAATCCATCTACATCGACCCGACAAATTTTAACAGAAATAGGCTCCTCTCAACGCACTATTGTCAGAGTGTTGAAGAAGCATAAATTTCGTCTCTACAAATTATCAGTATCACAAACTTTACATGAAGGTCATCAGACGAATAGATTTTGTAGATGGTTTAAAGATCAGTATCAAAACGATCCACACTTATCAATGAAAATATTACTGACTGATGAATCTCGTTTCACAAATTGTCGAATGTTTAATAGGCACAATGAGCACATATGGTCTCAAACAAATCCACTTCACGTTGAACATAGGAGACCACAAATTAAATTTGGGTTTAATGTTTGGTGTGGTATTATAGGATCAACTGTTCTTCCTCCTTTTATTTTTGATGGATCACTAACTGGCAATCTTTATCTTAATTTTTTACAACAAGATTTCGAGGAAATGTTAGATAATTTAAATTTAAGAACCCGAGCAATGCTGCAATGGTTTCAACATGACGGGCGCCTCCGCACAATCAACTGAATGTTAGAAATTATTTAAATTTGAACTTCCCTAATCAATGGATAGGACGAAATGCACCCATTGAATGGCCGGCTAGATCCCTGATTTATCAGTTTTGGATTTTTTCTTGTGGGGTGTACTAAAGGACACAGTATACAAAAGAATATATGAAACAATCGACGATTTAAAAGAAGCTGTCTTAGTTGCCTTTAATAACATCGATAGGCGTAAAGTCCGCAATGCTACAAATTCTGTTGTGAAGAGATGCAATTTGTGTATTAATAATAATGGAGGTATCTTTGAACATTAATAATGTTGTGTGCCCTTAATAAAAGTTCTTATAGTTTTCATTTTATTACTACATAAGATTTCAAAATATGTTTTCGTTTGGTTTGTATTTTATCAGTTCGAAATTCAATTGTTTTCCATAAAAACCATAAAAATGTCATACCCTCTTTATTTTTTAAAATAACCATATCAAACCTTATATCATTGTAATCAGCTAAGAATGAACTTTTTAAAGATGTCAAAACCAACTATGGTTTCCATTTAAAAAGCACAAGTTTGTGTCATAACTCGATAATAGTGAACGAAAAAACAATATTAGCTACATATATTTATTTGGCGTAAAATTATCTAAAACTTTTGTCTGAACACTTTTTCTCTAAAATTACTATTAACGATGCTAAGCATGTTTAAAGAAAATCGTAAAATTTAGTTTTTTTTGAATATCTAATAAGCCATGAAAGTTATCGGAGAAACAAAAGCAGTTTTAAATCAAACTCGTAAAACTGAGCATCTTTTACCAATTAAGCGTTTTTCTATCTCCAGTAGTTTCTGAGATCCCAATGCTAAACATTCAAAAAAACTCATCCTGTATATATATATATATATATATATATATATATATATATATAAATGGCAATGTTCGTATGTGTGTCCGTTATAAACTAACAAACTACTCGGTACTACGTGCGGTTTTTTTGCATTCTAATCCGCGCTGCCAGGAGAAGGCGTAGAGCTATTGAAATTCTCGATTTGAAGAAAGAAAGTTAGGGACCTAATGATATAATATTAATGATAGCAGTACTATTATTTAAATGTAGATGGCGCCACGAGACAGCACTTCTTATATTGAAGTTCACATGGACTTAATAGACTTGAAAATTCTTACCTATATCCAAGTAACGATTGTTATGATATCTATAAGTGAAGGGAGCCTTGGCTATTTTAGTGTATAACATCATGTAACTACAATCGGAGCACATATATTGTAGTCCATAATCTCCTTCTCATACAATAAATTCCATCGGTATATTTTCCATTTTAAACTGTTACTTACTGTATGTCAAAGTGTCAGGAAAATTATAATTTTGACAGATAAACTCAATCGATAATGAGAATACTTATGTGTGTTCGCTATAGACCAAAAAGACTACTGGATCGATTTACGCGCGGTTTTTTGCAAAACGATCTGTGTTAACTAGAGAAGATTTAAAAATATTGAAATCCTCGATCTGGCCAGTAGAAAGAAAGTTAGGGACCTAATAATATAATATCAATAGTAGCGGTACTATTACTCAAATGTAGATGACGCCAAGTGACATTGAAATTAACATGGACAATTATACGTTGCATGTTCCCATGTGGGAAAACCAAAGGGTTTGTTTGTATAAAATTACAAAAAGCATTTGATATCCAAGAACATTGCAATTAATTTAAATTTGAAAACAACAGTAATTGCAATTTATGTAAACCAAAACCCAAAAATAATAATGTATATGCAAATATCTAAATTTAACTAAATACTGTAATTGATATCAAACTTTCAATTATGTTCATTTAATCTGTATATGTGTATACAAGTGTCCCTTATCGTTATGTTCAAATTTTAGGAGTGTAAAGTAGACTTCATTTCAAGTAACGAAAACGCAAAACTTGTGTATCCATTTTTATTTGTTTCAAAGTTACAGATCTATGAATGTGATTGTCGGATCATGAAAAAAATATAATCCTAAAGTCAATACAAAATGATTTTATTAAAAGAAAGTTATACGATTCAATAACAGGCCTGTGATTGTTAAGGTCGCATAATAAAATGTTATCCTAAAATAAATAAACACGTGTCGTAGTGCATACAGTAATTTCTTGGAGATCTACAAAAAAGAGTACTGGAAATTTATTTATGATAAAGCAGGTTCTTACTTATTTCGTAAGTGCTGAACCATAAATATCATACAATAAACAAATGTTCAGATGACTGTTAACATTGTGTTTTTTAATAAAGGACTACATTACGTTTCAGTTCATACAACAGCTTATTAGTTTGTGGACACGTTTTCTTTATTCAAAATGCCTTACCGATTTTCTTCTCAAGAGTATGCGGACATGCATTTTGTGTATGGCTACTGTAACGGCAGTGCACGTCAAGCAGTTACTGAATACCGCCATCGGTTTCTCGATAGGCGCATTCCTCATTACAAAACGTTTCTGAAAGTACACAGACAATTTAGGTAATGCTGACTGCGTGATTATCTTTTCGACCGATGAGTAAATTTGCCAGCAGACTTAGAGGAAGAAGCAGTAGCTATTGTTACAAGGGATCCAACTCTCAGTGTACAGCGAATCGCTAGACAACTAGGAGTGCAACAAACGACAGTTTGGCGAATTTTAAAACGTGAGGGCTTATATCCATATCACTATCGCAGTTTATTCTACCTGGATATTAAGACAATCACGGCTTCATTTTAATTTCTGCAGAACAGTCCTCTGGACAGATGAATCTATTTTCACGAGAAGTGGTGTTACAAATTTGAGAAACCTGCACAGGTGGTCATCTGAAAATCCCAAAACTATACGCCCATCTAAATTTCTACATGAATTTTCTATTAACGTTTGGGCGGCCCTAATCGATGTCTTGTTGATTGGTCCTGTCGTTCCTCCTGGAAGGTTAAATGCGGACAATTACCTGAAATTTCTTATTGACGAACTCCCAGGTCTTTTAGAGGATGTCCTACTGAATGCTCGACGAGGCATGTGGTTTCACATGGATGGGGCACCACCACATTTCGGAATTGCTGTCCGAATTGGGTTAACGTCAATTATCCAAGATGGATTGGTCGAGGTGGTCCTGTTGCATGGCCACCCAGATCACCCGATCTTAATCCTCTTGACTGTTATTTATGGGGGTACATGAAAAATTTAGTCTACGCGCAAGTTTCGAACACAAGAGAAGAGTTGTTGGATCGCATTCACCTGGCTGCCGAGCAAATCCGATAAAACAAGTATGAAATTCGGATAAGTACTTCTTCTGTTGGCTTACGGCCACAAGCCTGTATTCAACAAGGAGGTGGATATTTCGAAAATATTATTAATTGAACTTTTTTAAATAAAATCAATTTTTATTGACTTTTGGATTACATTTTTTTTCATGATCTGACAATCACATTCATAGATCTGTAACTTTGAAACAAATAAAAATGGATATACAAGTTTTGCGTTTTTGTTACTTGAAATGAAGTCTACTCTACACTCTTAAAGTTTGAACATAACGATACGATATATGTACGATATATAACGATTGTATATACTCAAATCTATTAATTGCAAAACATTGAGGGGTTAAGTGAGTATATAATAAATAACTAATAATATTATTTTGAAATGACGTACAAAAGGGTTTTAAAAATCAAGGATTAACTAAATATGTTCAGCAAGTTTGTGCATATATTTCGCTTTCATTCATTGTATAAACATGTTTACATTTATAATCGTGCATGATTAATCAACACGGGGCCATATATTTTAACGATAAATATCTTTATATTGTTAAACAGACAATTTGTATAGGCGTAATTCTCATTATAACTTTTATTTAACACATCACTATTGTTGTTGGAGCTACCAAGCTTGCTTTAGATATGCTACCGATTATGCTACAGTATTTACATGCCATATATTATTATAACGTTAAGATAGTTGTTTTCTAAATTTCAGTATACTAGCTTTACGCAAATATATCAATAATTAAGACAAAAAGACGCTATAAAGTTGATAACTAAGTAATTGCAGGTTTGTATTGACGATTTTTCGTCTTTCTCTTATGTTAATTGTTTCTTATTTTATCTTCTAACTAATTTGCACGTTCTTGTCTAAATATACTTTTAATACCCGTTTTCTTCCTCTTTAAATATTAAGCAGGAAAAATAATCTTCTACATAACTATAAAAAAACACATAATGCACTTCTTCACTGCTCGCTAAATTTGATCTCTACAAGATAAATTTATTTGGAGATAAAATTTCTTTAGATAAATATAATTCTTTAGATATTTCGTTGCGCGCATATATCCCTAGGTTAAGAAAAGTTAGTGTTTTCATTTTTTATTGATCTGTCACTAACAGATCGTTGAAATCGATTTCGATTAGTGTCTGTTAATATTTATGCGTTTAGGTAAAGTTATCCATTCATAACAGGTTTTATTTTTACTGTTATTTTTCATTCTGAATAAAATGATTCAATCCTTCACTCATTAAATTAATCATCAAAAATTAAAGTACTACCATAGGTTTCTTGTTTTTGTTATAAAAAAATAAGTAAAGAGAAGTTACATCACTATTAAATATCGCTGCCAATTTATACGATTGTATTATCCATTAGATACTTATTTACCGGACAAGAAACTACAACTTTTGGTGAGGAAATTCAAATGTATTTTATCTATGAGCTGTATTTATTTTGAGGATAACTATCAATGACTTTACCTAAAAGGGAAGAGAAGTCAGTCTTTCTAGAATTGGCTTCCATTAGGATACTGTTTTAGTTCTATTTATTCCCTGAACGAGCTTCGGTCATATCTAGTTCGCTATTTTTAATAAATCGCACAACATTAACTGCTTTTATACCGGGTGTACTTGCAATAAAAAGA
This sequence comes from Melolontha melolontha, assembly GCA_935421215.2. Classification (NCBI taxonomy): domain Eukaryota; kingdom Metazoa; phylum Arthropoda; class Insecta; order Coleoptera; family Scarabaeidae; genus Melolontha; species Melolontha melolontha. Next base: position 171,523,822 of record OW285239.1, on the reverse strand, counting down.
CAATGAATGAAAAATGGAAAGATTAAATTATACAGGGATAGGTAAATGTACGGATCCATTCGTATATCTTTGATGTGGCTATTTAGATTTTAATAAGACTTTCCACAATTAACTTAATGCAAATCGCTGATTCGATGAGTATATCAATATCCAAATGAGACTCTTCCGGTTTAACCGGAAACGATGTTAACTTTTTTAATTTTAAATGAAACACCCTGTATTATTTTTACGAATTTTAATAGAGCTCTGCTCTGTGAGTTCAGTAATAATAATTACAATTATAATTACAACGTCGAGAATGGCACATCGTTTAAAGCGGTCGTTCTTTCATCATCACTCAGCGGACCTTCCGACGGCACTTTAACATTCCACTTCGTGATCCCGTTCCGCACCGCAATGTTATCGCGAGTTGGGTTCGTGCGCTGGAAGAAACTGGTTCAAGAAAAAGGCCTAGGGGTATGGGAAGAGTCAGAACAGTGAGAACTCCCGAAAATGTAGCTCTAGTGAGAGCAGCTGTTGAACAATCACCAACACGCTCTGCCCGGAGACATGCAACTGCATTAAACATGTCCGACCGCTCTGTAAGGAGGATTTTGCATAAAGATTTATTCTTCCATCCCTATAAGATTATGCTGGTTCAGGAGTTGATGCCTCCAGATTTTCAAAACCGTGTGGATCGCGCCCAAGAAATGTTAGACCGTATCCCACCAAGGTCAATGTTCTTCAGTAGTGATGAAGCCCACTTCCATCTCTCTGGAGCCGTAAACAAACAGAATTTCCGTTATTGGTCGGACAATAACCCACGAGAAGTTCACGAGAGACCTCTCCACTCCCCGAAAGTCACTGTATGGTGTGCCATTTCCAAATTGGGGGTTATTGGACCATACTTTTTTGAGGAGGATGAGCGTGCAACAACCGTCACCGCTCGGCGTTATGTTTCGATGCTCGAAAACTTTCTTGATCCACAATTCTCACGGTTGGCTGAAGAACAAGACCTTGGGGATATTTGGTTCCAACAAGACGAGGCTACGGCCCACACAGCGCAGATTTCAATGACAAATCTGCGGCAGATGTTCCCTGCGCGCCTCGTCTCTCTGAGGGGCGACCTGGGGTGGCCGGCGAGATCACCGGATTTGAGCATTTTGCGATTTTTTCCTGTGGGGCTACCTCAAGGAAAAGGTTTTTCAGCATCGTCCTCACAATTTGGAAGAACTGAAGATCCGTATTACAGAGGAAATCGCCGCCATTCCGATCGATATGTGCCAGAATGCAGTTGAAAACTTCAGAAATCGCCTACATCAGTGCATCGCTTCTGGAGGACGTCATCTTGCTGTTGTGATCTTTAAAATTTAAGTAAAAAAGTGGGATGTAGTACTGACTCAAGCAGAATAAACCAGTTTTTCGTAAGTTGCGCCATTTTTTTTAATAGCCCATAAAAACTGCACTGTTTGTTTTGCCGCACCCTGTACATCGAAATTCACTTTTTGCATACCCATCTTGATTTGTTCCTAGAAAATCTTGGACAAATTAGCGAAGAATAAGAAGAGAAATACCATTAGGACATAAGAGTAATTAAGTAAAGGTACCAGGTTGAATATAAATATGTTGGCTTAAACACTGTTGGTGTTTAAACGACAATGGCGAGTTGGATTAAGAGTCATAGTGATTGTATGTCCGTTGCCAGTGATTCCGAAATTTATTCAAAGTTTGTAAAATCTCGTTAGAAAATTCCAAGGACTTGCACGTAAAACGTCACTAAAACGTTTACTAAATCAAATTTATTATAGGCATTACTAAAAATATGTCGTGGATGCAACAAATAAATAAAAATTAAACAGCTCCCTTTAAATTAAAATAGCATTTTATTAAGCCTCTTTCCGTTACTTTTCCGATAAGCGCCTTCAAGAATATATCAATGCTCTTCCATTCAAGCCGAGATAAAATTCCAGGAAAAACTAATACCTTAAAACTTCTAAATAAATACAAAAATACATTTTACCAGAAAATTAGGAGTATATGTGTTTCATTCCTATTCGGAGAAATTTATTCCCATAGTCGAAAGTAATTTTATTATAATCGTCATTTTACGTTGGCTTTTCGAAGTGTAAACTTGTGAGTTGTGATATATAATAGCAAAAATGCCGAAAATAGCGACTGTGCCTGGATGGATTGCACTTTATTCAGAATTGCGTATGGATGGAGAAAAATGTTTTGCGTAGCATGCTGCAAGATTGCAAGTTTATTAATTAATTCAGTTTTTAATTATTCCTTTATCTTTTACTAACATTTATTTGATAAGAAAACAACCGATGATGTGATATTTTTTTTGCAGATTACAAGTGAGAGAAAGTTCCAAGTCGACCAACATACGAAAACTCCATCTCATTCTGCAAAACTAACAAAGATGAAATTGGCGAAGAAGAGTCAGCAAACATTACCGCAATGTTTGCCATCAACTTCCAAAAAATCGGAACAAGAACAATTTAATGAAGATTTGTGTCAAATGTTTGTGTCGGCGGATATTCCACTACATAAATTAAACGATTTAAATGTCAAGTCATTTTTGCAAAAGTACATTAGCAAATGTAACACTCTCGACAAGAGCAAGTTAAGAAAAAATTATATTCGATCTATCTATGCAGAAACATTGAATAGCATTAAGAAAGTTGTTGCAAACAATTATCTTTATATATGCGTAAATGAAACTACTGATAGTGTGGGCCGATACATAGTTGATTTAATGATTGGTATCCTTAACGTATCGGTTCCAGCAAAATCTTATTTAATTTCATCCAAACAATTGGAAAAGCAAATAATTTGACAATAACAAGGTTTATACAGGAAGAACTGGCAACTTTCTTCTTACCGGAATCAATTCCAACAGAGAAAATTCTATTGTTTTTGACGGATGCTACACCATACATGGTGAAGGCAGCTTTCAACTTGAAAATCTTTTACCAAAAATTTACCATAACTTGCGTGGCGCGCGAACTAAATCGTGTTGCGGAAGAAGTCAGAAACCATTTTCCCTTAGTAAATACTTTAATTAATAGTGTTAAGAAAATATTTTTAAAGGCCCCATTACGAGTTCACTTTTACAAACAACATCTACCCGGTGTTCCGCTTCCTCCTCAACCAGTAATCACACGATGGGAAACGTGGTTGGAGGCTGTTATTTTTCATGCAAATCATTATGAAGGAATAAAGACAATTATTATGAATTTCGATAGGGATGTACAATCTGTGATAGACGCCCAAAAGGTGTATTCAAGTAAAGAAATACCACAACAGTTGGCGTTTATTAAAGCCAATTACGGTTTTATTTCCACTTCTATATTGCAGTTGGAAAAACAATTTATGTCGCTAATCGAGAGCGTTGAAATAATAAACAAATTTGAAAAATCATGTTAAAGATGTTAAAGGAGGAGTGGGACAGTCCGTGCATGAAAAATTTTTAAGTGTAATAGGAAAAAATGAGGGTTTTAAAAAAGTTAAAGGACATTGCTAAAATCTTGTGTGGTGATTCATTAGAAAATATTGAGTTGACAATAGATGATATTTCTAATTTGAAATATGCTCCTATATCAAGCGTCGACGTAGAACGAACCTTTTCAATATATAAATACATGTTATCAGAGAAGCGTCACAATTTTTCTGTTGAAAACTTTGAGAAATATGTGATTGTAAATTGTTTTCATAGTTAATTATGTTGTAAAATGTTCTAAATAAACTTGTAGTAAACATTATAAACACATACCTCGTATTTTTTTAACTGCATATTTTTCACAAGGAAGTGCATATTTAGGCTAAAACATCTGCATATTTATGTGCATATTTTTAGTTTTTTTTTGCATATAATCTGGCCTTTATTCGTAACATTAATTGTTTTAGAAAAAGACTTACTTACACAAATAAAATTAAACCAAAATCGTAATAGACGCGTCCCGTTTTATTTGTCGAGAACTGTGTTACAAATATGTCAAAGTATTCAGAGCTGCCAACCGTAAAGTAAGGAAATGGCGCAAAATTTAAATATTGCATTCAATTTGGTATATTTAATCTCAGAATATATTAACGTTAACATAACATTAGCAATTACAAACAAATCAACTGCACATAAATATGCATTAATTAAATTAATAATAAAGAATATATACATAATTACGTGGAAAACATCAATTAGGGAAAATAAAATGATGGTTTTAATTCTTTCCTTTCTTCTGTTACGTTACGCATAATTTCCATGCTAATTTCCTATTGAAATTACTAATTAGCGATTATTAGATAATAAGTGAGTTTATAAATTAAGAAATTTAAGTAATAATTTTATAATACGCACGAAGGTTTAAAAAATAATTATCTATTAGCTGCTGTATAAAGTTTCATAATTTCAAGTTCCATAAAATATCAAGACTGGAAGTTCGAAATTGTAGTTTATTTGCAAGACGATTAATTTGTATCTAAATATTTGTAATGAGATAAGAAGGGGCGAAATGAATTAATGCGTCTTTTAATGGGTAGATTTAACATGCAGATTACCATCTAGTGGAATTTTAATGTGCAGAAAGAGAATAGCTACGGAACGCAAGCCGATGCATGGCTATTAAATATGGAGTTTAGTTCGAAAAAATGACATAATTGTTGAAAATAGGAAAATATGTTTCATACGTGTTAATAAATAATTTTAATTGGAAAATTTTTATCATGATTTTACTTGGTAAGTACACATAATACAGGTATAAGTATGAGTAAATTAAGGTATTTGCGTTACCTTTTTACGAGTAACTACCGAGTGGCTATCAAAGATTGAAGAAAATATTTAATTTGGTACCTTGAGAAATTGGATTGCTTGGTAATTTTCTTTATATTTTTTTATACTTTTTTAAGAATTTTAAGAATATTTTACTTCTAGTTTCAAAATTTTTTTAATTGTAAATTCACTATAATATTGTTTAGCCATACCACAAAGTGATTGAATTGTAGGAATTAGTTATGTTGTTTTTTAATTTTGGGTAAACTAAAGGAAGGGTTTTAGATTATTGTTGACTATTCACGATGTTATTGTTAATATTTATAAAGTAACTATTGTTTAATGCTATTGTGTAGGGGAGAGTGTTGTACCTTGGGACGCATGTACCTCAGGACAAACGAGCTACAGACGACATCTCTCAGCATTCAGCGAATACGATCGAACAGGGCAAACGTGGTGTGTAGACTGTTGATCTTCCCACTGTGATTTAAGATCCGAGACCGTACGCGTATTCTGTAAAGTAATTTCGTTTTTATGCTCAACAATTTTACTTTAGCGTTCTCACAACTACGGGTGTTTGTATCCTGTTTTAGAGTTTCAACGAAGTCGGACAAGGTAAGTGTATACTTCCATATCTACTCTTTCTTTTGATGATATGAAATACCCGCTTTTTCTAACCAATAAAATTTTACCAGGCGACCTCAGCAACGACGCAAAACCTTGGGACAACAAACTGCATGTACCTTGGGACTGTCCCAAGGTACATGCAATTTTTGTTATTGTAAAAAATCGAAACCAAAGATGTTCTCTGTGAGATTTTTTACCAACTTTTTGTTTTTTACAGATTTAGCAAGATGCCACAAAGTAAAACTGGCAAAAAGAGAAATCCTGTTGATATTTCTAATCTCAAATTAGCTGTTAACGACGTGCGTGAGCATAGCGCAACTTTGAGAGATGCAGCAGCCGCTTACAATCTAAGTAAGACAACTTTAGCACGCCACCTTAAATTTCACCGTGAATCCGGTGAACCCGATTTTAAATATTCAGGTACCAATGCTGTAAAAAAAATGTTCACTGAAGAAGAAGAGAACCAGCTTGAGAACTATTTGTTGTTTTCATGTCGACTCAATTATGGTTTAACCAAACAAGAAATCCGTCTATTGGCTTATCAGTATGCCGAAAGGAATAATAAGAGCATGCCAGAAATATGGAAGAAAGAAAAAGAGCCGGTAGAGAGTGGCTTCGTTGGTACCTGAAGCGTCATAAAAAACTGTCATTGCGAAAAGCAGAGGCAACCAGTTTGCCACGTTCAACGAGTTTCAACAAAAAAAATGTGTCCGAGTTTTTTGACAAACTAAAGAAATGCCAAGAAAAATACAAGTTCTCGGCGAGTAATATATATAATGTCGACGAAACGGGCAACAGTACGGTTCACGTTCGACCTCGTATTGTTGCAGCTAAGGGAGTGAAACAAGTAGGCTCTATGACGTCAGGCGAACGTGGAATCAATATTACCATGATAGCTGGTATCAGTGCTATAGGGAATCACGTGCCCCCAATGCTTATTTTTCCGAGAGTGTATTTCAAGGAGCACATGTTGAACGGAGCGCCTCCAGGTACCATCGGAGCTGCAAATCCTTCAGGGTGGTCTAACGACGAAAAATTCTTTCTTTTTATGAAGCATTTCATCGCCCATGTAAAACCATCACGTCATAGTCCCATTCTTCTGTTGTATGATAACCATGAGAGTCACATTTCACTTGCTGTGGTTGAGTTGGCCAAGGCGAATGGCGTTGTATTGCTCACATTTCCACCGCACACTTCCCACAAATTACAGCCCTTAGATAGGACTGTGTTTGGTGCTTATAAGACCTTTTACAATCAAGCAACTAAAGAATGGATGCTCCAAAATCCAGGAAAACCAATTAGTCTTTACCAAGTTGCCGAAATCATTGGAAAAGCATATCCAAAAGCATTTACTCAGCAAAACATCATTAAGGGGTTTGTGGTTACGGGGATTTGTCCCATAAATTCAGAAATTTTTGGCGATGACGAATTTAAGCGGTTTTGTCACAGACCCAGCAGATCCAGCTGCGATTACAACAAAAGCAGCTGATGTTATAACAGAACCAATTGATAATCTTGACAGACCTGGATCATCGCAGCAAAACATAGTGACCCTAGAAATGATAAGACCCTATCCAAAGGCTGCACCTAGGAAGACAAAAGGAGGCAGAAAAAAAGGTAAAACCAGGATATTTACGGAAACTCCCGAAAAAAATGAGATCGAGGCGGAATTTTTGGAGAGGCAAGCAAAAAAGTCTAAGCCTAAAGTTCGAAGAGTGACAAAACAAGTGTTTGATGAAAGCTCAGACGATGATGTAGAAATACCTGTGCAGAACTCTAGTGACGACGACGATTATTTGGAAAAAGTAGTTGATGATGAAAATGCCGAGAGAGATGAAGAAATAACTATGGAAAATAAAATGATATTGGAAGGAGATTTCGTTTTAGTAGAACTGAATGGAAAAAAGTCTGTGCAACACTGCATAGCGGAAATCAAAAAGATTTTAGAAGATGGTTTTGATGTTATTTACCTAAAAAAAATCATGAACAGTAATAAATTTGTGAAGACTGAGCAGTTTTACGAAATAACTGAATCAGATATTTTGAGAAAATTGCCAAAACCATCAGTCGTGGGTGGATCCGAACGCCTAAATGAACAGTTGTCTTTCCAAATAGACTTTATGTCTTTCAACATGTACTAGATAATAAAGATTTTGTATACATTGGGTAGGTATCTTTTTTCTCGTCTTTCGCCTCATGACCCACATTTGTTGGTCTTGTCCCGAGGAACATGCAGGGATGTTCTAAGGTACATGCATCGGTTGTACCTTGGGACACATTGCAATATATTTTGTTATTGAAATATCATAATTATTTTACTGCATATGATTCCCAATAGCTTTTCTCTGAATAGCAGACATACCACTTAATATGTAGGACATGTTTAAATGAATTTATATTTGAAAACGTGTATACAGAAAATTAAAAATGTAGAATCATCCCAAGGTACAACACGAAATTACTTTTACTCATAGGTACGTTAATTAATCTATACACTATTGATTGGTATGCTGATAATTTTTGTGCTATAGGATGAAATGAATTAACGTGTATTGTGGTGTCTGTATGTGTTGGAATATGTATTTTTTTACAAACACTGTTAAAAGTTGAGAATAAGAAAATCTAGTAGACTGTGAAAAACAATCAGACAGTATTTATTTAGAGAAACTCTTTACATTATTTGCTATTTGACATTTTGTTGTTTAAGTTACATTCGTTATAACTCAGCTACTTATTTTTTAAAAGTTAAAGAAAGTGGAATTAACCAGAGAGCCCTTTCTAATCATAATTTATTATGACTTTAAAAGAGGTTTAAGCGCTTATGAGTCCAGAGAGAATAAATATTCAGTTTTTACTGAACAAGCACCTTCCTTTGCTACAATTTACCGATGGTCTAAGGAATTTTAACGCGAAAGGAATTCTGTTCAGCACCACTTTTGACCTGTCGACACTTAAATATCTCGAGAACCAAGGCAGATAGCGAACTCTAGTTTGGATTATCGTAATCAGCGGGTCCGATTACATATAGTGTTGACGTAAAAACAGGGAAAATCGACAATCGCCATTTTTGAAATTTTTAAATTTCATCGCCTGAGGTTGAAAGAAATCGCGAAAATTTCAAAACGTCATAACTCCCTTATTTCTCATCCGATCACCGCGAATCTTGTGCCAAATTAAAGATATCGTCATTAGGATTAAAACGCGTACACAATGTGCCAGTCTAGGACCAACCGTTTGGTCGCTACACCACGCGAATTTTTGCAAAATCGACATTTTCGATTAGGAAATTTACGGTTTTCCTGTTTCAGGAGCAGGGCGTCCTACTACGACAGAAATAAACCTGCCTTAAAAAATAATTGAAGAGGACAATAAAGCCACTTATGCGGTAATAGAGCATCCACTCAAGATTTGATCCTCAGCTGTTAAAGCAATCATACACGATCACCTGCATTTAAAGAAAAAGTGGTTAGTCGTTTTGTGCCGCATTACCTTTCTGACTTACAAAAAGCAGAGCGTGTAAGAATTTGCAATGAAACTTTTTATTTCTTAAATAATGGCGGGCTATAAACTTTTCCAAAATTGTGGCAGGTGATTAAATTTATATTTCTTTTTTCGACCTTCCTAAGCGCCAAGAGAGTCGTGTATGGATTCACGAGGATGAGGAAACGCCTGAGGTATCCAGTAGAGTTCCACACAAGGAAATTATGCTCCAGCATGATTATGCGTTGTCCTATACGGCAGTTTTAGGTCTCTAGCTTTTGTCTGAAAAAAAAAATATATAAAATTAATAGAGCATCCGCCGTACTCATTTGATTTAGGAATATGTGACTTTTGGATATTTTTTGGACTCAAACACAATTTGCTGGGTAGAATGTTTTCATCTGAAGAAGACATTTATGCCACGGTTCATGCTTATTTTGAAGGTAAACCGAAAGAAGATTGGTTTTGAACAGTGGAAAGAAAGAATGTGCAAATGTATCATTGCTGAAAGAAATTACTATGAGCATACGAGGTGCATTCAAGTTCTAAGGCTTCCGATTTTTTTTCTAACTAACTACTTACCCGAAAACTATGAAACTGGTGTTACTTCTCGACGTAATCTTCCTGCAGACGTACACATTTTTCACAACGTCGACGCCATGATTCCATGGCCGCGGCGAAGTCTTTTTTAGGAGTCTGTTTCAACCACTGGAAAATCGCTGAAGCAATAGTAGCACGGCTGGTGAATGTGCGACCACGGACAGTGTCTTTCATTGTTGGAAACAGCCAAAAGTCACAAGGAGCCAGGTCAGGTGAGTAGGGAGCATGAGAAATCACTTCAAAGTTGTTTTCACGAAGAAACTGTTGCGTAACGTTAGCCCGATGTGCGGGTGCGTTGTCTTGGTGAAACAGCACACGCGCAGCCTTTCCCTGACGTTTTTGTTGCAGTGCAGGAAGGAACTTGTTCTTCAAAACATTTTTGTAGGATGCACCTGTCACCGTAGTGCCCTTTGGAACACAATGGGTAAGGATTACGCCCTCACTGTCCCAGAACATGGACACCATCATTTCTTCAGCACTGGCGGTTACCTGAAATTTTTTTGGTGGCGGTGAATCTGTGTGCTTCCATTGAGCTGACTGGCGCTTTGTTTCTGGATTGAAAAATGGCATCCACATCTCATTCATTGTCAAAATCGACGAAAAGAAAGTCCCATTCAAGCCTTGGTTGCGCGTCAACATTGCTTGGCAACATGCCACACGAGCAGCCTTGTGGTCGTCCGTCAGCATTCGTGGCACCCACCTGGAGGACACTTTTCGCATTTTCAGGTCGTCGTGCAGGATTGTGTGCACAGAACCCACGGAAATGCTAACACTGGAGGCGATCTGTTCAACTGTCATTCGGCGATCCCCAAAAACAAGTCTATCCACTTTCTCGATCATGTCGTCAGACCGGCTTGTGCGAGCTCGAGGTTGTTTCGGTTTGTTGTCACACGATGTTCTGCCTTCATTAAACTGTCGTACCCACGAACGCACTTTCGACACATCCATAACTCCATCACCACATGTCTCCTTCAACTGTCGATGAATTTCAATTGGTGTCACACCACGCAAATTCAGAAAACGAATGATTGCACGCTGTTCAAGTAAGGAAAACGTAGCCATTTTAAGTATCTAAAACAGTTCTCATTCTCTAGGCTGCCGCTACAATTCCATCTGCCGTACAGTGCTGCCATCTCTGTGACGTATTAACAACGAACGCAAGCTCATTTTAAAACAATGCACATGCTTCTATCTCTTTCCAGTCTGGAGAAAAAAAATCGGAGGCCTTAGAACTTGAATGCACCTCGTATTTCACATAAAATCCGTGAAAATTGCTACGCTCTGAATATCGAGACAATAGAAAAGAGCGGAACTCAAGTTTTGGGCGATGAGGATTGCCTCACCTACCAGCCCCTGCCAACGTCTAGCGGCCCACCCGGCTTTAGAGACAGCCCCAGCCCAAGTGTGGGGAGACCCAAACTTACTTCAGGACACGAATTAAGGTGGTATAGGGCGCCACCGAATTTAGAACCAATTAAAAATGCGATTTTATATCGTAGTGTGTTAAAAGTAGTATTTTTATTAACATTAGTGCTAAAAGTAAATTGACATGACAGTTTGTCCAAAATAACAAGAAAAAATTTCGAACATATATCAAAGTGATTTTTATTACTAAATGAAAATTACATATTTATTGGATAATTAATATTAAATGTACAGTTTGTGCAATTCGAGATATTTATTCCCTGTGTTGCAGTACTGTCAGAATTATTATTTATTTATTATGATAGGAACTGAAATTTTGTGAATTAAATTATCATTAGGAACCGGACACGGGAGGCCGATGACTCATCGGCCACGGGCGTACTATTGAAAATTTGTATTTTTAAAGAGATTTTAATTTTATTTATATAATTGGAAAATAAACGGGATGTGATCGATAAAATGCGAAATACGTTTTTATTTGTTCATTATTATTTAGTTCAAGTTGAGTAAAGGAGTATTAATTTTAATTAGAAATACTTTCTCAAGGTTCTCTACTCTAAAATTTGTTATCTTTGAATTAAATACATCCTTGTAGATAGAAAACGTCCTTTCTACATCGCAACTGGTTATAGGTGCATACTGCCTAGCGTATTTAGCAGTTAGATTTTGAGGCATTGTCCCCCAAACACACTATTAAATGTGGATTTCTACTAAAAACTGCGTCTAACTCTTGCCGAAGGCCACATCCGAAGTCACTTGGAATATTTTTCAAATTATTAATAGCCGCATCTAATGTGGTTAATCCGTTCTTTAATTTTAGATTTCCATTTTCAAAATGAGTGATTAATTTTGGCAAATTTCCAAAGTGTTCCTGAAGAAATTACAACTGATTTTTTTCAATTTAAAATTTGGATTAGTATCGAAATTATCAGCATAAAAACTAGTAGCTTTCAACGATGTTGGGGATCTAGATGGGGTTCTAGTTATTACTGGAGAGGTAAACAGTGACAAAGATGGAAGTTTTTGCCTGTAAAGAGCTACTCTCAATGGTGCTTTTCTAAAATTCATTTTGAAAACGGCTACAAGTCTTTCAACTTCAGGAAAGGTGTCGATTATATATTCGCAGATTATGTGAAGAGCACTACACAAGTAATATGCAGCATATTAGGATATGTTTCCTCGAATTTATTACCAGGGCCACTGCGGCAAGCTCTTATCAGAAAACGACTTGAGAAATTGCATACATATCTGGTATTGCAACAGGATAATGAACGATCGCACACGCAAAAAAAAACAAAGGATATTTTGAATTATTTACGATGGGAATTGCTTTTACAACCACCTTATTCACCGGATCCCGCACCGTGTGATTTTCATCTGTTAACAGATTTGAAAAAGCTGTTCGTTTTGAAAGTTTGTGAGGTAAAATGTGCTACAAATAGATGGATTGAGGATTCACCGAAAAAGTTCTTTGAGGACGGCTTAAAAAAATTAAATTATCGCTGGGGTAAACGTATTCAATTAAATGGTGATTATGATGCCTATACCGGGTGGCGCAAAACTACCGTTATGGTTTGAATGTTTAATAACTTTTTTAATAAATTTATATTTTTTATTTTTATTTCAGAATTTTATGAAGAAAAGTTGGGGAATTAGAAATGGAACGATACACCGCAGAACAGCGATCAAAACTTGTTGAATTTTATTTTGAAAATCATCGGTCAATTGTATTGACGCAGCGTGCTTATCGTGGTTTTTTTAATGTGCGTACTGGACCTTCAGCACCAACAATAAACCGCCTGGTTGAAAATTTTCGACAACATGGTACAGTAAGACACCTTCCATGTACCGGAAGACCACGTACGGTCCACACGGAAGAAAATATCCAACATGTTGTGGATAGTGTACAGGACAGTCCAGAAACATCAACAAGAAGACGTTCGGCACAACTGGGGCTATCGCGGAGGTCCGTTCAGAGGATTATGGCCGCATTGCACAGGTTCCCGTATAAGGTTCAGCTTGTGCAAGAATTGAAGCCGTTAGACTACCAACAACGGCTAGATTATGCCATTTCATTCCGACAAAAAGCAGAAGAAAATCGCGATTTCATTAACAATTTGATAATGAGCGATGAAGCCCATTTCCATTTGAATGGTTTCGTAAACAAGCAAAATTCCAGGATATGGGCTACGGAAAATCCCAGAACAGTTCATCAGCAACAATTACACCCAGTTAAATGTACTGTTTGGTGCGGTGTATCGTCCTAAGGATCATTGGTCCATATTTCTTTGAAAATGCACATGGCGCCTCAGTTACGGTTAATGGTGCTGAATATCGAACGATGCTGGACAATTTTTTGAGGCCAGCTGTAGAAAACCATCCACAGTTGTGGTTCCAACAAGATGGAGCCACAGCCCACACTGCAAGGGATACAATGGCTATGTTACGGGACCTCTTTGGCGAACGCATTATTTCGCGCAGAACCGATTTCAATTGGCCCCCACGTTCACCGGATTTAACAGCGCCAGACTGTTTTCTTTGGGGTTATTTGAAAGAAAGGGTATACGTAAATAAGCCAGCGACCATACCACAGCTAAAACAAAACATTCGCAATGAAATTCAAGCCATAACATCGGAAATTTTACGAAAAGTTATGCAAAATGTACTGGAAAGAGCACGAATGTGCGAAGCCGAAAATGGCCACCACTTGCGGGATATAATTTTTCATACTTAAGCTTAAAATATTCCCCATTAATATACTTTATAACAAAAAAATAATAATAATAATTAACCATTAAATAAAAAAGTTATTAAACATTCAAACCATAACGGTAGTTTTGCGCCACCTTGTAGATGGCAGAAACGCGTGTCTTAAGCAGAAGTAAATGCTGAAAATACAAGGTGTATTGTTCATGTGTACAGTTACAGATATGTATATTGCATGTCTGTTTCATTTGTAACAAATGCGTAATACGTGCATAATGTATTGATATACTTAAACCTTTTTGTATATTTACCGCCATCTGGCACGTGTTAATGGACTACACCTATATGTATTTTATCCCTTATGTACCAGCTTAGCTGGTCAAGGGAAAGGTTCCCTTTTTTCGGCATAGTCTCTTTCGTCTGTCAGATGTCACTTATTATATAGTGCCACCTGATAAGACGAAATTTGCTATGTCATGTAGGCGATTTCAGCTCAAATGTATATACAGATACAAATCTGTTTTTTAAATAGATTTGTATTATTTGTATACATTGCTTCACTAGCTTGACTGATGACGCCTATAGATGGAAAAAACGCGTGTCTTAAGCAGAAGTAAATGCTGAAAATACAAGGTGTATTGTTCATGTGTACAGTTACAGATATGTATATTGCATGTCTGTTTCATTTGTAACAAATGGTGATTATGTTGAAAAACTACATTTTAATATAGATCAAAATTGACAAAATAAAAAAATTATAGTTAAATTCCCAGAACTTTACAAACATCCCTCGTATAGTACATTAGGAATATCTGGGTTAATCGTATTTCGGGAATTACTTTATACATTTCACAAGCACAACAGATTACAGATATTCCTCAATAATTTGAGCAATCTTTACGGTTTAGAACGGTTTGAAGCTATCTTGGTTTTCCACGCTAAATATATTTTATTATAAATATATTTTAAAACCAAAAGATACAAAGAATACAGTAACAAGATATATATTATTCTTTTCTTTAAGCATGCCATCCTAACATAACCGCGAACGAGAAATAGCACCTATAATTTTCTTCGTGTAAAATATGTACACATGGTTGTTTAGATCTGAGTAAAATTATGTATGTATTCTTCCATCAGATATACCTATACAAAACAAACATACGTACATGTATACAAACCTGCAGATATACGTTACATCTGTATGAAATAACGCACGGCACCAGAAATTGTAATTTATTTGAAATTCTAACATTTCACATTTGCTCGCCAGTAACATCATAATAATACTGGGTTGTCAACACACTCTGCTAGTGGCATAGCCAACTTTGCCATTTAATTATTACCCTCGTAACTTGTGTCATCATATTAAAATATGGCGATGTGTTCTGAATGTTTTAAGTAATATAGGCACATAAAACAAATGAATGGAAGGATATGACACACGTAATTTAATAATGCTATGTATACAGGGTTTTGGTAAAGTAAGTGTTGTTTAATATAATTCAGAAATTTTTTAGTCAAAAACTATGATAAACAAAAAAGGTTTAAGTATATAAATACGTTATGCACGTATTACGCATTTGTTACAAATGAAACAGACATGTAAAATACACATCTGTAACTGTAAACATGGACAACACACCTCGTATTTTCCAGCTTTTTACTTCTGCTTAAGACATATTGCAGTGGAATGTGCTTTTGATTGCTTATTAATTTTTTTTATTCACACTACAACTTATGCTTCCGGCTGTTCAGTCTAGTAGATTCCTCGAACTCACTTCTCACGGGTCGCTCTTCTCAGATGAGGGCCAGGTTATGTTTGAAGTAAAACAATAAATGTTAATAAAAGACTCAGTTAGCTAGTTTACAATTTTTAATACAGAAAAGAAAAAAAAAAAATCCCTTTACCGAATGTATAGGGAGCTAAAGCAAAATTAACAGTAGCTTAGGAGGAAAGACTCTTTATGAATATGACTCGCACAAAGAGAAAAACCCCCTGTGACTCTCGAACAAACATAAAATTAATAAATAATTGAGAAATTTGTCAAGTTTGACCTCTACTTTACCCCCTACAATTTTAAATGTCAACAACTACAAAGTTATTGAAACCGCGTAATAGTCTTACAGTCATGCGCAAATAAAACACGACAAAATCAACCCACAACTAAAAAAAAATCCAACCTGAATTTAAAACGTTCTAGAATATTATCTTGAAGAAAAAACTCCACTAAAAAAGAAACATGACAATTTTCTCTAATACTCATATACTACTTTAAATATCAAAATTATCACAAATAATACATAACATTAATTATAAGAAAATAATCGTAGCATCAATTATATAAATAAAATATTTTTTATCAAACTTACATCGATCTAAGCACTGATAACACAAAAACTACGTGAGAGATATCATACTTTATTTAATTCCACAACGAGATCACCAACTCTCGTAAAAATCGAAATAACATTACATGCACATCTATAAATGCATAAACTAAATTAAAAACCCGATTTTACTTAAAACAGAGAATAAAAAAATGAACTTCTTATCCTCTATAACCGGTCACTTTGGAAGTCTTGATATCTCTAACAAAATTTACCGCGAAAAATTCCTACATCTAATTCAATAGTACCACAACTGTCCGCATCTATACGTTTAAACTAATAAACATACAGAGTCAGTTAAAAATATAATTACAAATATAATAAATATCAATAAAATTCAAATGTTGTTCAAAATTTAAATCTTCCATCTTTTTCTCTCTCTATGGATAGAAAAATCCACTACAATATGTCTCAGCTATTACTATTAAGCGTCGTCAGTTAAGCTAGTGAAGTAATTTAAAAGGTTATATCGCCTATAAGGCATAGCAAATTTCGTCATATCAGATAACACCATATAATATAGTGACATCTGACGGACGAAAGAGACTATGCCGAAAATGGCAACCCTTCCCTTGACCGGCTAAGCCGGTACAAAAGGGAAGAAAATACGTATGTAGGTGTAAGTCCATTAACACGATGCCAGATGGCAGTAAATATACAACAAAGGTTTAAGTATATCAATACGTTAAGCACGTATTACGCATTTGTTACAAATGAAACAGACATGTAAAATACACATCTGTAACTGTGTAACATGGACAACACACCTCGTATTTTCCAGCTTTTTACTTCTGCTTAACACATATGTTTCTGCTATTACTATTAAGCGTCGTCAGTTAAGCTAGTGAAGTAATTTAAAGGCAATGGTTGCCATTTTCGGCGTAGTCTCTTTCGTCCGTTAGATGTTACTATATTATATGGTGCTACCTGATAGGACGAAGTTTGCTATGCTTTATAGGCGATTTAAGCTTTTAAATTACTTCACTAGCTTAACTGACGACCCTTAATAGTAATAGCTGAAACATATGTCTTAAGCAGAAGTAAAAAGCTGGAAAATACGAGGTGTGTTGTCCATGTTTACAGTTACAGATGTGTATTTTACATGTCTGTTTCATTTGTAACAGAATTATGACATGATTTATCATTCGATAATCTTCTCATAGTTATTACATACAGAAAGGTAATCTTTAAAATGATAATTAAGTAGTAAAAAAAATAAATTGGAATTATTTCAAAACTGCGATAGACGAAAAACTAATATTACATGTCCATAAAAATAAAATATCAAATTGCGGAATTGCTGTATATACCGTGGGCGTGGGGAGAAAAATTAGGATAAGCTTCAGGTAGAGCATTTCATAACTAATTTTGTATCTTCTTTTTTTTCTTCTTGTTATAGAATTTCTCCTTTTTATTCACCGGATGATGGTATCCAACTCTGTCTTTATCTATTAGGATTTCTTCCGACTGGTCTCCTTCCTGGTAGTTTTCCGTCTTTGGTTATTCTCGGTAGTTGCTCTTCTGTCATTCTGCATACATGTCATTTCATCCTTTTTTCCGTTTTTAGACCATTTGACCACATCTTGTATATTGCATTCGTTCCTTATAGAAACGTTGATTACTTTGTCGCGCAAAGCGATACCTAAGATAGATTTTAACTGTCATAATTTTTCCTTTCATGTTATTGGTTGCAGCTTGGGTCTTAATGGGCATATGTTAGCACAGGACGCATTAGGGATTTTACTCTTGTTCTCTGTTTGCATGTATTTATTCCTTCATATTATTTCTCTAAGGCAGCCCGATATTTTTAATACTTTTGTTGACTATATTTGTACTTCCTTAAGCAAATTACGGTTGCTTGATAGCTCCACACTCATATACTTGAAGCTCTATTATTTTCCTTTCCAATTCTAGTTTACAGCGGATTGGCTCTCTGGACACCACTAAAACTTTTGCTTTTTTCGTTGCTATTTCCACGTTGTATTTTTTTGACAGCTGTATTGAACTTATATAATAATCATATTTAATGAGTTCGTTGTATTCCATCGGGGCCGGGCGATTTTCTATTCTTTAATCTCCGTATTTCTTCTGCTATTTCTTCAAGTGTAATTTCCACTTCCATGTCGTTTATTGGTATATCTATTCTTGGTGGTTGTTTTGTATGACGCAAACTTTCATATAGACTTGTGTATTCCTTCATTCCTGATATTTCTTATTTGCAGATATTCAACGGTTTCTTTCTTTTGATTTTGTATTATTCTCTAAATCTTTCTCTGTGATCTGATTCCAAATTTTTTGTAAATTGTTTGAATATGTTTCTTTAATGTAGGGATGCACAGACTTATAGGGAACAGGGGCCACTCGGGAAAATTATAAGCCAAGGACGGGCCACTACAAAGAATACTTATTTTTATTTTTAAATAGTATGAATTATTACAAATGATAACAATAAAAGAACATTCAAAAATGTTTGTTGTAATTATGTAATCGTAATGTAATCTAATCATTACAATGTAATATTTCATGTTTTATTATTTTGATGCATGACATTGCATTGACCTAACAATTTTGTTTATGTTTGGCTCCACAATACTTGTCGCCACACGTAAAATTGCTTCCAGATTTTTGCTTACAAATATACGTCGATCCAAATAAGCTTGCGCATTTCAATGCATTTATTCGCAACTCTTTATAAGCTTTTTAGTCAACGCAATAGTAAAAGTTGAGTAAATTACCTTCATTAAACTTGTTTCGTAAACTATCATCATTTTGCATGTCTATCAATTCCAGCTGTATTGATTCCGGTGCATTTTCGGGTAAAATGTTGAAAGGATTGCTGAAAATGTCTAATAGAGATTTAACTTTTTTGAAGTCTAGAAAACGATCATGAAAAGCTTATATGTATTAAAATATAAATTTTTTCAACATAAGCGAAATTGACATCAGTTTTATTGCATTTCTCCATAATTTTTTTGTAGTTCGGAAAATGGCTGTAATTGGCTGAATTGATTTGTGTCCTGAAAAGACTCAATTTGCATTGAAAGGACGAAACATGAGAGTATAACTGCGAAATCAATTGATCTTTGCCTTGGAGTCGCGTATTTAAGACATTCAAGTAATTTGTGATGTCTACAAGAAACGTCACACAGCCAATCAGGGTTGTCGAGTTCGGAGACGTCCTTTTTCTTTTCCGCCAGAAATATTTTGATTTCTTGAATCAAGTTAAGAAACCGCTCTAGTGACAACCCACGACATAGCCACCTTACTTCAGTGTAAAACAGGAGATCACCATATTCCCTTTCAATATCCTCGAGAAATTGTGTGAATTGTCGGTGATTGAGACCTCGTGATTTTATAAAGTTTACAGTAGGTACTACAACCTTGATCATATTTTCAAATTCTAATAATTTTGAACAGAGGGCCTCTTGATGTATAATGCAATGAAACTGCATAAATTCCTTGGTATCTACGTTTTTAGTTTGTAAATACTCTTTTAACATAGTTATTATCCCAGATTTACTTCCAACCATTGAAGGTGCTCCGTCAGTCGTAATTCCAGATAATTTCGTTAAATCCAAATCCATTATGGAACATTTTTCCAGAAGAGCTATGAGCATGTCACTCCCCTTGGTTTGACTTGTCAAAGAACTCATACCAATCAGTCCTTCACTTACTTCAAAATTTTGCTTAACACCTCGTAAAAATATTAAGAGTTGAGCAGTGGAACTTATATCTGTAGATTCGTCGAGTGCTATAGAAAAATACTCAAAACTTTTCGATTTCGTAGCTAATTGCTCTTCTATATTAGCTGCTAATGTGGTAAGTCTTCTTTGAACAGTCATCCGATTTATTTGAATTTTTTTAAACCTCTTTGCATCTTTCGGACACATTTTTTTTGCGGCGATACACTGCTTAACAAACTCACCACCTTTAAAAGGCCGACAAGTTTTCGCTATTATTCGAGATATTTCAAAGCTAACTTCAGTAGCTGTTTCAGCATTTTGAATTGGTTTTGTAAACATACCTTGCTGGCCTATTAGTTCCCTTTGTAAAGTGGAAATTTTTGCGTTCGATTTTAGCCGGTTAATTTGGTAAAAGTATGATGCTGGGTTTCATAATGCCTTTTCACATTATATTCCTTCGGAATAGAAACACTACTCTTTCATATTAAACAGACACTTTTGTTATGCGATGAAATAAAAAAGTATTTTTCGGTCCAAATATCTTGAAACTGTCGATTTTCATCTTCAACCTTACGACTACGTTTTTTACTGGGGCCTGGTTTATCCATATCAAAATTGATATTATATTGTTACGTAGGTAGATGCCAAGTTCGAACCACGAAATATGTATTCTTTACAGAATACATACAATTCAACAACAGTATAATGTTCGCTTGTCCGTAGTTAGAACTTAACTGCCCCGATAGAGGGCGATGCGTTGTATTTACGTTGTATATATTTGCGTTGTATATATTTGCGTTGTATACCTAACATCGAGAACCTACCACATTGTTCGGGGCTAATACCGACGTGTTTCGCGAATCTTCGAGTAATCTAGTTGGTTCGACAGATTTCTAGTCTCGTAACAATATGCTTGGAATGACGAGGAGCATACCTGTCCTACGTAGTAAACCTGAACAAGAAAGTAGTAGGTACTTAAAGATACATATCTTACTTGTTGTTTACCTAGTTTTATAGTTTTCGAACAATTTTTAAAATTCGTTGGCGGGCCGCATAAATATCGACAGTGGGCCGCATGCGTCCCTCGGGCCGCGGTATGTCCATCGCTGTCCTAGGTACTAAGTAGTATCATGTGTTACAGAAACAGTGTATTTAATATTAGCAAAAACTAAGTCTAGTAATTTATTATCACAGTATACAATGCTATTGTGTTGCTGTCGAATATGTGATCGTTTGGGTTCTTAACAGCATTTAATTTACGACAATCGAAATCACCCAAATAATACAATTTTTTTATCTAGCAAACTTAAACCTAAGGTGTTAAAGAAAATGTTATAATCGTCGTTGTTTAGGTCAGCAGGAACATAAACAATAGCAAAATACACAACGAAGGAAACGGAGACAGCACATCTTGATATAATAATGTGAACATTTCACTGCAGTTAATAGCGCTGATATATTCTCCAAAACATCAGTCCCCGAATCGAACTCGCCCTTAAAGTCCGGTAATTTAGAGTAATAAAGTATATTAACTTACATGAATTCCGGTGCGATGGGACTACGTTGGGAGTAACGGTCTTGTGCCGCGGGGTTGTGGTCTAATTACCTCGCAGATAGCCATCTTCGATCGGGACAGATAAAAGTTCCTCGACGAAAACGGAAGGAAGCAGATGCCTTTACACCTGCGATCTCCGCACTGGCTGAGACGACTTTTTCCACTGGTCGATGGTAACCTTAATTGGGAGACCTAAACTTCTTTATTAACACACGAGATTCATACAATTCGTTCGCCTTTTCATCTTTGATTATTAACATTGTTAATTTATGATATCTTCGTTATCGATGTTAAATGTATTGGAAGTTTTACCGCCGCTTTTAACTTGTTGGTAAAAATATATTATTTTTCAATGTTTGGGTAATGCGTGAACACGAAATTGGAAAAAAATTGTGTTTACGTAATCTCTTGCAAAGGATTATTAATTACATAGTTTTCACGTTAAAACATTCACAAATAACGGTTGGAGCTTATCAGGTGCAATCGCATTTAGTTTCGATACTAATTGAATCATAATTACTTTCAAAGGAATTTACCAGCTGTTTTTTATATCATGCGATTCTTGGATATTTTATTTATTCTATTGTTACACGTTCACCCAAAATTCTAGCTATTCAAAATGTACTAATTTTTCTAAATTTCAAAGAATTTCTATTTGAAAGTTTGCATTATATTACCAACGATAACATCATTATTTTAGGTGACTTTAACATTCCGGTTTACAACATAAATAAAGATGTCTCAATAGGAACTTGAAATTTGAAGCACGCGCCATTTCTGTGTCAAATGTTTAGTCGGCCACGATTGGTTGACGTGTATAAAAATGATACGTTACAATTTGGAAGTACGTTTATCAATTGTGAAAATGCATTACAAAAATGGTGAAAATTCTACAGTAACAATTTGCAAGTTAGGTAATCATTTTAGCATACGTAACACTGGTCAACAAATTTTCATTTTTAAAATTTTTCTTTAGAAATTATGAACAATTTTTGTTTCCTTTTATCATCCACAATTTGAGCAGAATCCACAAACGACATCGAATCATTTAGTAATTTTTGTAGTTCTTGCGAATAGTTTCTAAATCACTTTTTATCTGACCATCTTGAAAGATTTTCTGCCTTTTCTTGTAGCTTCGGCGTGTCTCGGATCTAATTGTAAAACTACCTTCTTTACATCATCAAAATGTTCTCAGTAGTAAAACGCAGCTTCTAACCATGTTCCTGAACGCGTAGTAATCAGCTGTGGTGGTTCATTCACTTTGGGACAATTTTTTTTTAACGTTTTGGGGACTTTAGAAACAATGTCTTCCTATGAGCTATTAAAGCATTTACTCGTGGATAACATTTAGGTATCAATTGCGCCATAAGGTTTAAAGCATGGATTTTACATGTTACATATAACAGATTGCCACTCTCTTCTTCAAGAGATCGGCC
Source organism: Melolontha melolontha (assembly GCA_935421215.2). NCBI lineage: Eukaryota > Metazoa > Arthropoda > Insecta > Coleoptera > Scarabaeidae > Melolontha > Melolontha melolontha. The sequence continues at coordinate 171,501,169 of OW285239.1, read as the reverse complement.
TAAGGAAAGCATATTAGCGGCACCGTCACTCACAAACATTAAAAGTTGGTTTGTTGAAACTTGAAATTTGTTCAATGCACTCAACACCCCTTTTAAAATTTCATCGCTAGTACATTTTACAACTCTTTTGGAACCGAGTAAGATAGAGGATGACGGTTCAAATTCTTCCATTGTACGTACCATCACATTCACCACAGAATTTTTTTGTCGACAGGTTGTTTCGTCCACACATAACCACAATTTTATATTTTTTAATTCTGCTTTAATTATTCTTTCAACAGAGTCACGAGTAGATGACATAATGTTTCTTATCGATGTCCGACTTGGTAATGTATAATCCGAATACTTGCTCCAGAAGGAAACAAATGCTTTTTGTTCTAGCAAAGTGAACGGTAGATTACATATAATAAAACAAACACCTGTATCAAATGTTAATTGTTCGCTGTATTATTTGCCACGTATTGTAGAACAGTGTTTTATACTTTTTAGGTGGCATTCACACTTCCACCTGCTGGTATACGTTACCTTACACATTTAATTCTGTCGCCTTCATATTCTAAATCCGGCATACTCGCTATTACGTCTTCTAGTTTCTTCGAAATATGTCTTTCCGAAACGTACCTAAATGTGACATTTTCTAAGTATGTGTGTACTGACAAGCACTAATAACGACCAGTGGAATAATACTGAACAAGTGTGCTTTGATACGGACGCTTGAGTTTCCCTGCCGCGCGTTTCTCCCTTCTACGTTGCTCTCAGCACTGCACTGGAAATTGCCCCTCTTTGCCGAGTCTATAATTAAGTATGTACATTATATGGAGCTGTTATCGTCCTGTTTAAAATGTTTTTCTTTATACTTTTCTTTTATACTATTCTTCAGCACTTTCTGATATCAATATCTAACAATAATCAGTAAGCATTTCACTGTTTTATTTGCCCTGATTACGTTTTTCAATAACAGAAATGTCTTAATGAAACCTTTCGCCATGTTCATCACTCACGTTGCCGAGGTTCGGGTGAAAGAAATCCAGATGCGAATGCAAGAAATGTATTTTAAGGTTCTGTTACAGTCCAATTTATGGTAATCTCTAAGAAGTTCTTTAGCAGGTGTTATATAATTGTCAGATTTTCTGTTTCCTAAAAAATTATGAGTCAAATTTTTAAAAGCATTCCAAGCAACACACTCCAAGTCACTAGTGACTTATGAAGTATATTTTCTTGTGCAGGAATATACTGAACCCTGACTGTCAAGTCTTGAACAATGTAGCAGCAATTTCTTGATCGAATGTCCCACTCACAAAGAAAGCAGAAAAATTCTTTGTATACCTTGTGAGCAATATGGATATCATACTTTGATATCCACGTTACTTATAAAAATTACACCAATTTAAGTTTCATTAAAATCAAATTAAAAGAAGCCATTCTACGGGAAAATAAATCACATGTAGTTTATTTATAGTATACCATGTAATGATTAGAAACCGGACGTATCAGGCCGAAATTACAATGGACCATATGAATAGTGTATATCATCGCTGAGTACCCCTTTGTCGTTGAATTGTGACGCAATTACTTCAATATTACAGTTCAATTTTTTTTATGGGCGTAGATAGAATCGTGAGGAATTTTTATAGTTTATTTTATTTATTAGTTTATATTTCGTAATCCGAAATTGGTGGAGACTGTGGCTTGTAATCTGAAACAGAAATAAGAAAAACACCCTAACCACAATATATATCAATAAATACTAAATACTATATACGTATTTCGGCAACTAAGTTGCCATCTTCAGTAGAATAACCTTAAAAACTGAAAAATATTAAACGTAGCGTTTTTGGCTAAGGTAAACCTTAGAAGATATGCTCTTCACCAAATCGCCAGTGGGATAACACTGAGTTATCCCACTGGCGATTTAGGGAAGAAAAAAAATAACACAGATAATAATTGAATTTGGAGTTCCATCGAAGTGCAATTAGTAAAAATAACGTTAGAAAAAATCCTAAGCAGTGTCCATATCGGAGAAGGGACATCAGAAGACTTTGATATTACGATTGGACTGGACTCAGACAAGGAGATCCCCTATTGACACTGCTGTTCAACCTTGCATTAGAAAAGATTGTCAGAGATAGTAACCTTAATAGAGAGGGACACTTGATGAACAAAAGTCATCAGGACATTTGCTATGCAGATGACATGACGATAATAGCAAGAAATGAACATAAATTGTTAGACATAACAAAAAGGCTGACAGCACCGGCACGCAAGATGGGCTTATAGTAGATAAATCAAGAAAAAAGTAATATAATGAGAATTGGAAAGCAACATAACGATGGAATCTGCAAAGTAATGACTGAAAAATGAAATTTGGAATTTGAAAGAGTGGAAGAATTTAATTACCCGAAGGCACTGATATCAGCCAGATGCCAAGAAGAAAAGGAAATCAGCATGAGAATAATAAAAGCTAATAATGGCAGGAATGGTAAACCACCTAATCAGATCAAAGCACCTATCAAGGAAATCTAAATTCAGAATATATACATTTATTTTAAGACCCACATTATTGTATAGTTGTGAGACATGGGTGATAAATAAAAATCAGAAAGAAGGGGTAATGAGATGAGAGAGAAGAATTCTGAGAAGAATCCTTGGAGGAAAAAGAACGGAAGAAGGTTATATAAGAAGAACGAACGAGGAAGTGTATAGCATATATCGAGGACCAAACATAGACGAAGTAATCATAGATGGGAGACTAAGATGGCTGGGACATTTGGAAAGGATGACGGATGACAGGATACTAAAATAATAGCGTGGAGAGAGCCGGTCGGTAAGAAGAAAAGAGGAAGACCAAGAAAAAGATGATGGAGGGAAGCAGTGCTAGATAACCTAAGAGAAAAAGATGTGGTAAACTGGAAGATAAAAGCGAAAGCTCGCAAGATATGGAAGAAGATTACACAGCTCTGGGCCTAAATGGCCTGTTAAGCTACACTATATATACATGTTTGTTTTCCAATTATATAAATAAAATTAAAAACTCTATAAAAATATAAAATTTCAATAAATAGTACGCACGTGAGCGATGAGTCATGGGCAAGGGTGAGTTTTTTTGAATGTTTAGCATTGGGATCTCAGAAACTACTGGAGATAGAGAAACGCTTAAATGGGGAAATTGCGCAGTTTTACGAGTTTGATTTAAAACTGCTTTTGTTTCTCCGATAACTTTCATGGCTTATTAGATATTCAAAGAAAACTAAATTTTACGATTTTCTTTAAACATGCTTAGCATCGTTAATAGTAATTTTAGAGAAAACGTGTTCAGATAAAAGTTTTAGATAATTTTACGCCAAATAAAACTATGTAGCTAATTTTCTTTTTTCGTTCACCATTATCGAGTTATGACACAAACTTGTGTCTTTCTAAATGGAAGCCATAGTTGGTTTTGACATCCTTAAAAAGCTTATTTTTTGCTGATTACAATGATATAAGGTTTGATATGTTATTTTAAAAAATAGAGAGGATATAGACATTTCTATGATTGTTCACTTTATAAGATAAAAACTTAAAAAAAAAATGTTTGGTGTTTTGTAATTCAAAAAACGAAAAATCTGAGTTACAATAGTGTTCGTTGGAGCAGTCGAGATAAATATACTAACATTGCTTTCACGTTGAGTCACAGAAGTGAGAGCTGTTAATTTTTACTTTTAAGTCAAGTTAAGTGTCAAACATTGACAATTAACTATTAATTAATTTAATTGTAACTTAACTATAAGCGGTGCAAACGGCCGTTAATCATAAGTTTGCATTGGCTATGGAATTTTCTAACGTAGAAAAGCGTGATATGGTTGAATGTTAAATTCAATGCCAGAAAAATTCTACTAGAGCTGCTGAAGTTTATTTTGAAAATTATTTTGATCGACGTCAGCCGTCGCCACCTACTTTTAAGAGATTATGGGATAATTTAGCAGATTATGGTTCGTTCGTTAAACCAAAATAAAAAAAATGGGATGGATGAAGATAGAGAAATAAACATATTAGCAAGTGTCGCTCAGAATCCATCTACATCGACCCGACAAATTTCAACAGAAATGGGCTCCTCTCAACGCACTATTGTCAGAGTGTTGAAGAAGCATAAATTTCGTCCCTACAAATTATCAGTATCACAAACTTTACATGAAGGTGATAACATCAGACGAATAGCTTTTTGTAGATGGTTGAAAGATCAGTGTCAAAACAATCCACACTTTTCAATGAAAATATTATGGACTGATGAATCTCGTTTCACAAATTGTGGAATGTTTAATAGGCACAATGAGCACATATGGTCTCAAACAAATCCACTTCACGTAGAACATAGGAGACCACAAATTAAATTTGGGTTTAATGTTTGGTGTGGTGTTATAGGATCAACTGTTCTTCCTCCTTTTATTTTTCATGGATCACTAAGTGGCAATCGTTATCTTAATTTTTTACAACAAGATTTCGAGGAAATGTTAGATAATTTAAATTTAAGAAACCGAGCAATGCTGCAATGGTTTCAACATGACGGAGCGCCTCCGCACAATCAACTGAATGTTAGAAATTATTTAAATTTGAACTTCCCTAATCAATGGATAGGACGAAATGCACCTATTGAATGGCCGGCTAGATCCCCTGATTTATCAGTTTTGGATTTTTTTTTGTGTACTAAAGGACACAGTATACAAAAGAACATATGAAACAATCGACGATTTAAGAGAAGCTGTCTTAGTTGCTTTTAATAACATCGATAGGCGTAAAGTCGCAATGCTACAAATTCTGTTGTGAAAGGATGCAATTTGTGTATTAATAATAATGGAGGTATCTTTGAACATTAATAATGTTGTGTGCCCTTAATAAAAGTTCTTATAGTTTTCATTTTATTATTAAATAAGATTTCAAAATAAGTTTTCGTTTGGTTTGTATTTTATCAGTTCGAAATTCAATTGTTTTCCATAAAAACCATAAAAATGTCTATATCCTCTTTATTTTTTAAAATAACCATATCAAACCATATATCATTGTAATCAGCAAAAAATAAGCTTTTTAATGATGTCAAAACCAACTATGGTTTCTATTTAAAAAAACACAAGTTTGTGTCATAACTCGATAATGGTGAACCAAAAAAAATATTAGCTACACAGTTTTATTTGGCGTAAAATTATCTAAAACTTTTCTCTGAACACTTTTTCTCTAAAATTACTATTAACGATGCTAAGCATGCTTAAAGAAAATCGTAAAATTTAGTTTTCTTTGAATATCTAATAAACCATGAAAGTTATCGGAGAAACAAAAGCAGTTTTAAATCAAACTCGTAAAACTGCGCATCTTTCCCCATTTAAGCGTTTTTCCATCTCCAGTAGTTTCTGAGATCCCAATGCTAAACATTCAAAAAAACTCAACCTGTATATAGTACCTTTAGTATATAGTACCTTTTAAAAAATAAAAAAAATTATTTAATGTAAAAAGTGGTAAGAGGAACAATATCATAATAAATCTACTTATATGAAATTATTGTGGTGTTAACATATTGTGACTATGTGTATATAATTGGCAGGTCTTTCTTTTTTCGATGTTTTTGTTCTATTTTGTTAAAGGATTTTTCGATAGTATGTGTAATTTTTCTTTCAATAGGGGGACACTGATTCCATATTCACTGTATTTTTTAATTGATTATATAAATGGTCTAGATTTTGCTATATTTGTTTCATCGATAGTGTACAATCTGTTATGATGCAATTTATGATTGTGTGTTTAAATTGTTTAGTTTTATTTAGAAATTTGTTTGTTGTTGTTTTATTATATTATTGAATTCTAAATGTGAAATTTTTAAGTTACAGAATTTTGGAATTAAATATAATTTCTTACGTCTAAGAAGGAATATTCTTCTGTTTTTTAGTGTGTCTAGCTTTTCCTCTTCTTAAAATATTTTTGATGAGCTGGAAAGCTTTGATTTCCATATTTATCTTTCACCTGTTTGAATGATAGTGTTTGCATGTCTTTCTCCATTTTTCACCCTGGATTGTATAGTATTAAAAGGAATTTCTTATTTTCTTGGTCGTAATTATAATACGAGATAAAAGTACAAATTTGTATGATATTGCACACCAGCTATGCATAAAAGAATCAACAGTTTTATAAACAGCAATCTAGCGCAGTTGAAAATACGCAAGAACATAAATTGTACATATTTTTTCAGCGTTGGCAGGTAAAGTTCTATACAAGTGTCCCGTATCGTTATGTTCACATTTTAGGAGTGTAAAGTAGACTTCATTTCAAGTAACAAAAACGCAAAACTTGTATATCCATTCTTATTTGTTTCAAAGTTACAGATCTATTAATGTAATTGTCAGATCACGAAAAAAAATGAGATCCTAAAGTCAATACAAACTGATTTTATTTAAAAAAGTTATACGATACAATAACAGGCCTGTGATTGTTAACGTCGCATAATAAAATGTTATCCTAAAATAAATAAACACGTATACCGTAATTTCCTGGAGATCTACAAAAAAGAGTACTGGAAATTGATATATGATAAAGAAGGTTCTTACTTATTTCGTAAGTGCTGAACCATTAATATCATACAATAAACCAATGTTCAGATGACTGTTAACATTGCATTTTTTAATAAGGGATTATATTACGTTTCATACATCCATTAGTGAGTGGACACGTTTTTCTTATTCAAAATGCCTTACCGATTTCTTCTCAAGAGTATACGGACATACATTTTCTGTATGGCTACTGTAATGGCAGGGCACGTCAAGTAGTTATTGAATACCGACATCGGTTTCCCGATAGGCGCATTCCCCATTAAAGAACGTTTCTGGAAGTACACAGACAATTTCGGGAATGCGGATTACGTGATTATCTTTTCGACCGAGTACTAAATTTGCCAGCAGACTTAGAGGAAGAAGCAGTAGCTATTGTTACAAGGGATCCAATTCTCGGTGTACATCGAATCGCTAGATAACTAGGAGTGCCACGAACGACAGTTTGGCGAATTTTAAAACGTGAGGGCTTATATCCATATCACTATCGCAGGGACGCGGTTTGCTTGAGGCAGACCACTATGCTCGTCTAGTTTATTATACCTGGATATTAAGACAGTCACGGCTTCATTTTAATTTCTGCAGAACAGAAGTGGTGTTACAAATCTGAGAAACCTGCACAGGTGGTCATCAGAAAATCCCAAAGCTATACGCCCATCTAAATTTCAACATGAATTTTCTATTAACGTTTGCGAGGCCCTAATCTATGACTTGTTGATTGGTCCTGTCGTTCTTTCTGGGAGGTTAAATGCGGACAATTACCTTCAATTTCATATTGACGAACAGCCAGGTCTTTTATAGGATGTCCCACCGAATGTTCGACGAGATATGTGGTTTCACATGTATGGGGCACCACCACATTTCAGAATTGCTGTCCGAAATTTGGTTAACGTCAATTATCCAAGACGGATTGGTCGAGGTGGTCCTGTTGCATGGCCACCCAGATCACCCGATATTAATCCCCTTGACTTTTATTTATGGCGGTACATGAAAAATTGAGTCTACGCGCAAGTTTCGAACAGAAGAGAAGAGCTGTTGGATCGTATTCAGCAAATCCGACAAAACAAGTATAAAATTCGGTTCTTCTTCTGTTGGCTTACTGGCACAACCCTGCATTCAACAAGGAGATGGACATTTTGAAAATAAAATTAATTGAACTTTTTTAAATAAAATCAGATTTTATTGACTTTAGGATTACATTTTTTTTCATGATCTGACAATCGCATTCATAGATCTGAAATAAAAATGGATATTCAAGTTTTGCGTTTTTGTTATTTGAAATGAAGTCTACTTTATACTCCTAAAATTTGAACATAACGGTACGGGACACCTTGTTTTATTGATGTAGTTTATAGACATTTGCATTTTAAAAAAATAAGCTGCAGGAGGAAAATCTTGTAGTTGTTCGATTTCCGCATTTGGTAAAACACGATATCTACATCTCAAACCTCTAGTTTGAACAAATGTTTATTCCGTAGACTTCCCAACAAAGGAAAAATATCAAATTATATTGTACTCGTGGCATTTGCCATGAAATCGTTGATATTACGTGGTTCTCGTTCGGGGTCTGGGGATGCCGTACTTCAAGGCAAAAACGGAGAATGTGCGCGGGGGTGAAATGTTTTAGATCTGATACTGAAATCGCGGACAATTTATAACACTCGTTGTTGGATTTATTGCGACGTGGTTGGCCTAGGTGTATCGAGCAAAGACTCACCACTATCGGGGTTCTTGTCCTTTCGATACTCGGACCGTACGGGGGGACGTGCGTCTGGTCACCGTTCGTGCACTCACGGCGAACTCGTGAACGCCATCGATGTAAAATTTCGATAAGGCCGGAGGGGAATTTAAAATTCCGAATCGCCCGATTTTTAAACAAATTTTGTCCGTTTAGCGAATGTGTAATTCTGAATTTTATTGTTTCGATTATGATTTTATTAAAGGGCGGGCCTTGAGTTACTTTAAATGTGATAGATCTATATGTATGTAGGGCATACGTCTTTCTGGCTTACACTTTACTGAAAGAACTAAACTTTTACTATTGAGTTCGTATGGTGTCCATAAATTTATACAGTAAAAACTGGATTACGATTAGTACCGTAGTTTACTATCTCTTGAATTGCTCTTGTAACCTACTAACGGAAATTTGTTTTATGACGCTTAATTGTTTTTGCAAATAACAATGGTGAGGAGAATAGTTAACACGGCGGTGGTAATTTGGGCGCGAAGTTTACCAGGTCGTCCAGGTCCATAACATTGAACAAGTAACTGGGCGTAAGTATTTTAGGGGTCCTTTAATCCTCCTGTTTGTTTGTAAAATTCACATTGAAACTGTTGTAAACATAATTCCAGTAAATTTAAAAGTTCGGTTTTAATAATGGGGTTTGTGTTATTAATAGAGAACGGACACGCTTACCACATGACGCAAAGCCCAGTGCAGTACTGGCGAAAGGCTGTATTTCTAAAATATTTAATTTTATTTATATAATTGGAAAACGAACGGGTGGTAATCTATAAAATTACGAAATACATTTTTATTTGTTGAAAAGTTGTATTTATAAAGTTTTTAATTTTATTTATATAATTGGAAAACATACGGGTGGTGATCTATAAAATTACGAAATACATATGTATTTGTTGAAAAGTTGTATTTTTAAGGTTTTTGATTTTATTTCTATAATTGGAACATTTTTGTTTGTTCATTTTGTCGTTCAAGTTGAGTAAAGGAGTATTAATATTGACTAGCAATAGTTTCTCAAGGTTTTCTTCTGTCAATTTTGTTCTCTTTGAATTAAGTACATCCTCATAAATAGAAAACGTCCTTTCTACATCGCAACTGGTTATAGGTGCATACTGGAAATATTCTTTTATTTCTTCATATTTAGCCGTTAGATTTTGTGGAATTGTCTCCATACATAATTGCTGCAATGTAATTAAATATGGATTTCTATTAAGAATTGCTTCAAACTTTTGCCGAAGGCCACATCCGAAGTCACTTGGAATACTTTTCAAATTATTAACAGCCACATCTAATGTGGTTAATCCGTCATTTAATTTGAGATTTCGATTTTCAAAATAAGTTATTAGTTTTGGCAATTTTCCAAAGTGTTCGTGAAGAAAGTACAACTGATTTTTTAAATTTGGGATTTGTGTGAGCTCCTTGCACTCACCAATACTTCTAGCATCCTCCTTTAGCAGTGTTACGAAATGTTTTAAACTATCGAAATTCTCAGCATAATAACTAGTAGCTTCCAGCCATGTTCCCCATCTAGTTATTACTGGATTGGGAGGCAGTGACAGAGATGGAAATTTTTCCCTGAAAAGAGCTACTCTCAATAAAGCTTTTCTGAAAACTTTTTTAAAAGCTGATACAAGTCTATCAACTTCCGGAAAATTGTCTCTGATATATTCACAGATTCTGTGGAGAGCATGTGCTACACAACTAATATGCTGCATATTAGGATATGTTTTCTTCAATAGTCTGCCTGTTTTTAACAAATACGCGTCACTATCACTGACAAATAAAAGTATTTTTTCTTTGTACGTGGCGTCCGAATGAAGCATTTTTTGCATATTCTCCTTAATGGTTTCAGCAACTGTTTCCGCATCAACTCTATTTATAACACTAGTTGCTATTACATATGAGTTATAGGGAATAGTTGGATGTAGCACACCAGCTACAACATTTACCACACAGCGTCCTAACATATCCACCGTTTCGTCGGCGTTTATCCATACGTATTGATTTAAAAGATGGCTTCTAATGCGTTCTACTGTTCTAGTATAGCACATAGAAACATAATATTTGCGTAAAGTTGATTCATCAGGAACATTTCGACCAGTATATTTTTTCAGAAATGTCTTCAAAATTGGATTGTTCAATTTAAATAATGGAATATTAGCTGCCATAAAAGTTTCTTCGTGTTCTTCGTTAAAATTGTTAAAATTTTTTTTCGTGCTTTAACGATCCTACGTGACGTTTTACGGTTGATTTATTGCAATTTTTCAATAACGGAATGTACGTGCTATTTCTCTTACGAAATACGATAAACTTATTTATTTTATCTACGTACACGACACCACTGAAAACACTATATTCTCCGAATAGCTGGGTTGTCCATTGTTATCGCTGCGAGACCAGGTGGCCGAGTAAGTCAAACATATACTTCATTGAATTACGCCGGGATGTACTGAGCGACGTTATACACAATTCCAATTGCCGATTGCGTTTTATGGAAATTGCATCCGTTCTCTAGTTATTAAGGTCCAATTTTAAGAAGATTAATCTTCTTTACCTTTAACAACAGTACCAGTGCTTAAAAACCGTTCGATTATTCTAATAGTGTTGTGAAAAGTAATTAAATTTATTCTTTTGGATACAATTCGGTAAACTGATTATGTAACAACAGTGGGACGAACAATAGATTTACCTTTAACCACATTACCAGTGTTTAAATTGACTAAAATTCAACTGCTAATATCCAATTACAATTTTTCATCCTCCAAGCCGCTCCGCCGTATTTTACTAGACAGTAAAGATTATTTTGAAAGTAAATACAACAAACTGTTTTGTTTATTTGTGTGTCTGACTTTTATTTTGTCAATTTTTTTTTAATATTTGACAAAAAAAGTCACTCATGTCAACATGCAGTTGTAGAATTGTCGCCAGTTTAAGCAGTAAATTTTTAATCATTTATAGTCACCCGTTACTATTTCAGGAGATAGATACTAATTTCGTCTTGATATTTTGTATTTATTCGCTGTGGTACTTATAATAACAAGTCTTCATCAAATGTAAGAACAACTAGTACTCCATCCAGATCTTTGTCGCAGAAGACATAAATAATACATAAAAGCTTCATATCATGGTCATTTCCAGTTTGAACACTACAATTTGTTCTTTATTGTATACGTATGTCAATGATATTTATGTGGAACTATGTATGAGTATGGAACTAATTTGTTATGTATCCATAGCTTTTTTTTGTAAAAGTAGTTTAGTTTATAAGTAGGTGCACATAATCTATTTGCGTTTGTCGTGTATTTAAGTGTTAAATTATGTGTTATAGGTATGAAACAAATAGGTATGAAATATTCTTATTTAATTGTAAAAAAATTTCATTTTTCGCCATAATCTTGGAAGTCTACAGACAGCCCAGCGAGTTTCCAGTTTTCTTATATTTTACTGTACATGGCTAATCTGTTAATGTTTTATCAGATCTGATGTAAAAACAAATATAGTTTGGAAGCGTTACACCTTGAATTTATATAATAGTTTAACAAAACTATTATATAAATTAATTAATTACTAATTAGCAAAAAATCGTTTTATTTTATACATTTATCAAAATTCTATTTTTATTAACAGTGAAATTATATGTACCGTGAAATTATTGAAATACAAGAAAACTACAAATCGTATTGGAAAATGAATTTATTCATCTCTAAAGTACTCCCCACCAGCATCAATGCACTTTTGTAATCGAATGAAAGCTAGTCATCTTTTGGAATACTATCAACAAATTGATGAATTGCTTCGCCAATTCTCGTTTACCAACTCGAAACGTTGACAACGTAAGATTTTTTTCAGCTAGACGAACAACCAGAAGTTACACATTGCCAAATCAGAGGAATAAGGTATATGTTACATAAGTTTTCCATTATTTTTACATAAAAAATCACGAGTTAGTTGTGCAGCATTGTCCTGGTGTAACAGTAATCCGCGAATATTTATTGATTGAAACACAGCAGGTAAAGGTAAACATTTTGTGATGTACCAGTTAAAATTCTTTAATTGTTTCGACCTTTGCTTGATGTAAATCCATATCACTAATAAATAAAACACACATAAGATGTTTTAGATTTACACTTTATTAATAAAATAACGACAGCTGTTTCGCTAACACAGTAGCTTCTTCAAATTCAACTTAAGACTAAAGATACATACAAGATACAGCGTTTATCAGGTAGTTGACCCAAGTTAAAATTCTAGGAACTATTACATTTATATTTTGCTTTTTAAAAAAACTATACAATGTGCTACTTGTGTGAGGTTTAATTATAAAAATATAGTATAAGCAACTTATAAGCAGCTTATACTATATTTTTATAATTAAACCTCACACAAGTAGCACATTGTATAGTTTTTTTAAAAAGCAAAATATAAATGTAATAGTTCCTAGAATTTTAACTTGGGTCAACTACCTGATAAACGCTGTATCTTGTATGTATCTTTAGTCTTAAGTTGAATTTGAAGAAGCTACTGTGTTAGCGAAACAGCTGTCGTTATTTTATTAATAAAGTGTAAATCTAAAACATCTTATGTGTGTTTTATTTATTAATGTACCAGTTAGCTGTAATTGTACGTTGTTCGTCAAACTCAATTGCTTTTACTAAACCTGTACTTCCAAACTACCAAACTGTAAAACTGCCAAATTACCAAACTAGCAAACCAGGCAACCGCCAAAGAACCAAATTAGTAAACTGCCAAACTAGCAAACTGTCAAACTGCTAAACTACCAAACTAGCAAATTACCAAACTGCCAAAGAAGCAAACTAGCAAACTGCCAAGCTGCTAAGCTGCCAAACTACCAAATTAGCAAACTACCAATCTAGCAAACTGTTCAACTAGCTATTTGTCAAACTAGCAAACTGCCAAACTAAAAAACTTGAACACTACCAAACTAGTAAGCTGCCAAACTGTGAAACTACCAACCCAGCAAACTGCCAAACTATCAAACTGCCAAACTACCAAACTGTCAAACTACCAAACTGCCAAACTACCAAACTGACAAACTATCAAACTAGCGAACTACCAAACTGCCACAGAACCAAACTAGCAAACTGTCAAACTAGCAAACTGCCAAACTGCCAAACTACCAAACTGCCAATCTACCAAACTGCCAAACTACCAAACGGCCAAACTACCAAACTGACAAACTACCAAACAAGCAAACTACCAAACTGCCAAAGAACCAAACTAGCAAACTGTCAAACTAGCTAACTGCCAAACAGCCAAACTTACAAACTGCCAAACTACTAAATTAGCAAACAAACTATCAACCTGCGAAACTAGCAAACTGCCAAACTAGCAAAGTACCAAACTGTCAAACAACCAAACTGCCAAACTAGCAAACTGACTGCCAAACTAGCAAACTGCCAAACTACCAAACAACCAAACTAGCAAACTGTCAAGGAACCAAACTAGCAAACTGCCAAACTAGCAAAGTGGTAAACTGACAAACTACCAAATTAGCAAAAACTAGCAATCTGCCAAACTGCCAAACTAGCAAACTACCAAACTGCTAAACAACCAAACTGCCAAACTAGAAAACTGCCAAACTACCTAACTATAAAAGTAGCAAACTTCCAACTGCCAAACTGCCGAACTAGAAAACCAGCAAGCTGCCGAATAACAGAAATAACAAACTGCCAAACTAGCAAACTGTCAAACTACCAAAAATCAGACTTCTGCTTTTTTGACAACGTTGCAGTTGGTGCGTCTTCATGGATCCATAGACGACTCTCCTAGAAGTGGGAACATTATAAAATAGTATGTACGTTTCATCACCTGTTACTATTTTAGAATTGTAACATTTCCTGAGCGATCCTTACACGCTTTGTCATTTGGAGGTCATTGAGTTAATGTGGCACCCAACGTGTATCGCGAATTTTTTTCATATGAAGATGATCGTGCGAAATTATACTAACTGTTGCGGATCTAATGCCAAGTGTTCTCTAAATAAATCTTCTTCGATTAAGTTTTTCACTTTTTCAACGTTTTCAGCAGTTACTGAAGAACATGGCCTTCCCGGATGAATCTCATCGCCAAGCGAAATCTGTCATCTTTTAAATTCCCGAAACCAACGAAATACAATTACTTTTGACGTACAATCTCTCCCCTCTCCACCTGTGTAGTGATACTACAAACGTACAAATATAAAATTATATAATAAATAAAAAATTAAAAACATATCTCCGAGAATAGTCTAAACCAACGTACCCCCAACGTGGTGGGGACACTGCAAACATTTTCACACGTCAAAACGATAATAAACATATTCCCGATAAGAAAAAAGGTCTAATCCAGTGTGACACACGTAATTTAGTTTTATATAATAATAATAATAATAATAATAATAATAATAATAATAATAATAATAATAATAATAATAATAATATATCTTTATTCAAAAGCCAATATTATGGATTGAAACGTCAAAAAAATACAAAAAAAAGTACAACAAGAAACACAATAAAATACATTGTCAGTAATTACAAAATTGTAAAATTGCAAAGCAACAGAAACAACTACATATTAAAATACTCGCCCAATTCATAAAACACTTTCTCTTGAAGAAACTCTTTCACATTTCTTTTGAATCTTCTAGAGCAACTCTCTGTCTGTATCTGTTTCGGCAGTTTATTATAAATTTTCAAACAGACATATACTGGTGACTTTTCATATAAAGATAGACCATGCCTAGGAACAGCAATCCTATCGCGATGTCGAGTAAAATATTGATGATAATTACCATTTCTGACAAATCTATTCAAATTGTCCCTAACATATATCACAGCCTTATAGATAAAAATGCTAGGGAATGTAAGAATTCTTTCACTTTTAAAGATATTTCTACATGAATTCCTGTGCGGTATATCAAAGATTAACCTAATAATTCTTTTTTGTGCTACAAACACTCTCTTCCACTCCGTTGCACCGCCCCAGACAATGACGTTATAAGACATAGCGGAATATACTAATGCATATTAAACATCAAGCAACCTATCACCACTAAGCGATGACTTTAACTGTCTTATCACATAATATGAACTACTCATTTTCTTACAAACGCTGTCAAGGTGCAGGTTCCACGTAAGTCTGGCATCAATATACACACCCAGTGATAATACACTGTCTTCAAAATTTTTTGTTGCCACATTATCCGGAACAGTTTTGCGTTTATGAAAATAAATGAATTTTGTTTTATCACGATTCAACAGCAAACGATTAGACTCACACCACCCACCCATTTCACTAACTGTTTCGTCCAACCGCCGCTCAAGCTCATCAATCGTCGACCCAGTCACCATCACAGAGGTATCGTCTGCGAAAAGTACCGAATATCCATGCGAGAAGGCATGCGGCAGGTCATTCACCATCAGCAAGAACGCCAACGGCCCAAGAACCGAACCCTGCGGAACACCCAGATCAAGTTCCGTCTCAGACGACACACAATGGCCCACCCGAACAATCCTCCTTCTGCCACTCAAATAGGAGGAAATCCAATCCAATGCAACTCCCCGAACTCCTAGATTGTACAATTTATCAGTTACAATACTGACGTCAACACAATCTTTTGATTGTGCACGCGATAGATCAAAAAATATCCCCGCTACGTACTTGTTATCATCAATAGATCTGTGGACAAACTCAGAACAGTCAAAAATGGCACTTTCAGTATAGAAATGGGAACCAAAAACAAACACCTTACATATTAACAGCACACATGTAATGTAAGCAATTTTAATTTAACATTTTCAACAAATATTACAGTTTTAAAATACGCACTATAATATAGTTCTAAAACCTCAATATAAATTAAATATTGTTTTAATTACCTGGCCGCCCCAAGAAACACTTCTTATTTTGATTGCCTGTTTTGGTATTTACTGTTAGCATACTAATAAATATTATTATTATTATTAGTAAACATTAAACATTTCTCCATTAGAATCCTAGGTTTTGTAAAAATATCCAAATTTTTAAAAAAGCTATAACCTATTCTAAACATTCAAGTAAAATGGATGAATTTGTGCAATTAGTATCGATCAATCAAATCAAATTCTAATTAACACAATTTGTGAAGAAAATTTTTTATCACAAAGTTAACACATAATGCCTACAGTTTCATATTAATTTATGTCGATGTCCAGGTAATGTAAAAGCAAACAAAAACGGAACGCCGAAAAAAAATCAAAAAACAAAAGAAAATGAAAACAAACGCCGCAAAACAATGTGTTTCTGATTGGTTGATTCGCAATGCAATTTGTAGATGCGCTTTTGTTTTAGCGAACAATGACCGACTATCGCAAATAAAACACGCCCGTCCAATATACACCTGATGTCCACCGTCAATGAATCTTTTTGTTCCGCTCCAGTCGACAGTTTTAATAATTATTTCGCCTGCCGCTTTTTGCGGACTAAGCGACAATGCCAGGAGCTTGATGGTTTTTAGTGCAATTGCACTCGATTGATTCGTTTCAAAATTTGTTCGCGAACAATAAAACATCGTCGATGGTTGACGTGCTGCGAATAGCTTTTGCGTACAGCCCTACCAGATATTAGCACAACGGTATTTTCAATAAATTACTCTTTGATAAGGAAATTCGATGTATTTTAGAATATACACACAGGAGTACAATAATGATTTGACGAGATGTGAGGCTTAAAAAGATATAATTGAATTACGGCAACGATTTTGCAAAATCTATTAATATACTCTCCTTCAACATACAGTTGGATCAGTGATGCCGCATGAGTTACATAAACATCAAAGTCATTAGAATATTGCTCTTTCTCTGGAAGGAAATTCAAGAACAGGAAGATATTAAACTTCCTCGCATTGAATTTCCTTCGAGAAACAGTTTGAGTTCTGGGAATATATGCCGTTACAATTGGCAGCAATAATTGAAATTGTTATAAAAGCAAATAAAAAAAAAATGGAATAGAAAAGATTTAAATTTCACCAAAAAAGGGAGTTTTGTAAAAGTACCTCGATAGGTTGTATCCGTGCGACAGAGATGGATGGTCCCACAGCTGGTACGTTTCTTGTGCAGATGTTCAATCAAAACGATAATATGGCTAGATTTTCAATCTCCGTTGTTTGCTCGGATGACTGTCTTCCTCGTAGGAAAACATGTATATCCCGCTTGTCGGACAAATAAAGCCTATGCCTAATTACATATAATTGCTTCGCAGGAAGACGCCTAAATTCACTAACGGTAGCAGGCTTTCTAGTAATTTACCACACACACCCTTTTTGAATTCTCTAACAGCGAAAATTACCATAAAAATTAGGGTATAGCGTGACTTTCTATCTTGCTTTTACGGAGCGTACACCAAGAAACAACTCAACTCTTGCATGTCTCACAGCAGAATCTCAAATCGCACTCCCCGAAGCGGGGACAAATTCAATGAACACAATCTCACTATATGGCGCAACCGGGATTACAAAGAACAAAATAATGAACTAAATTTGATATCATCTTATCTACAACTTAGCCTGAAAAATAAATATAACAAAGTGCTAGGAAATTATATTGACGGAAGGACAGAGGCAATCACGTATCCTATTTTGCTTATATTATATTTATCGCCTTCTTCAATTTTGGAACGTCATTTTTTTCTGACTAGAAGATTTTCCAGTCTACTCACGACGGCCGTATCTGTGTGTACCGTCCACCAAATTCATGATACAACGAAAGATATGTGTCGGCACGGAACAGATCTGAACGATTTAATGTTTGGGCACAGATATGTGCGTATAGTCCGTGTATAGCGTGGCGTGTTGATGGTCGCTTGAATGGGCAAGTTTATCTTGATATACTGAAAAATGTTATAGTGGACCAAATATTTCCCAAAAACAACTTCATCTTCCAACAAGATAACTATTCCGTTCACATAGCTAGAATGATAACATTATCATTCTAGCTATGTGAACGGAATTAATTATTATTACATAATAATTTGGGATAAATGATATTAAGTTATTGCCTTGGCTTTCGTGCAGTACTGATTTAAACCCGATATGCTTGGAGTTCATTAGTAAAAAAAAAATTATAAACGAAACTTTCGATCACAAAACGACAAAGAATTGTGGACGATCATCGAAAACACTTGGGAGGAATTGAGCCTAGGTGAAAATGATTAGAGGGACCTTATTTCACCAATGCCTGCAAGGTTAAATCAGGTTTTAGAAGCTAATGGACAGAGCAGACCAATTTCCGCGCCATGAACGCCGGTATGGGAGTGTAATTCGTAATATATTAGAATATGCGATAGAATAGGGACGCAACATGAGCTTGTTACCGATATAAATATAGAAGTAGAGACATTTATTCTGTCAGAAATAATTAAATATACATTTGGTTTTCTGCTATTAAAGTAATATGCATAAACACACGAAAAATATGAATAGTACATATTATAGCAGCGTTGTATGTATCTATAAATAAAATGGAAAATGTATGAAATCAGTGATTGTGTGCACGATAGAGGATTTAAAAAAACACTTACCGTTTTAAGCGTCTTCCAAGGATTGACAAACTGGAGAAACTCGATTGTATATTTTCAACATCATGTGCGTTTCTAAGGTTATTTCTGAAAAACATGTCCGCCGTGAGGAAAAAATATGTTTATATTCGGAAAACGAGCGTTCTACATCTAGTGATGATGAAATACTTTTTTAAGCAACTTAACGCATCTGTACACGTATCCTCACAAATACGTGTTAAGGTGTCAAAATCTGCATTTATGTCTAAAATACTTTCAAATTTAATTAGAACACTTTCACTTTTTGCGTTTTCTACAGCACACAGTTGTGCGTGAACATCTTTAACGATTTGCAGTGATTCCTCTAACGACAGCGACGAATTTTCTAATTTCGTTATTGCTTCTTCTAGTTCCAAGTAATTCTCACGAATACTTTGTAAATCGATTTTAATCTGGGCATCTTGAAATTTTTTCTGGCCAGTATTGATAGCTGCACTTTCCTTCGGATCGGATGATAAAACCACGTCCTTAATTTTTTTAAAATGTTCATGATAGTAAAACCCCGCCTGTAACCATGTACCCCAACGTGTCAGAATCGGCTGTGGTGGGTCAGGGGTATGGGGACACAATTCGTGAAATTTCCGAATACGTTTTGGATTTTGGAGACCGCCCTACAGAACACATGGTTGCGGTGCCATCTGTCATAAACATTAATACTTGGTCTTTCGAAAGTTTAAATTTTTTCTAAGTATCTAATACCTAGCACCTCTGAAATTTTTTCGGCATTACATTGTTCTAGTCGTCTGGATGCTAATAAAATTGAAGACGTTGGTTGATGTGGTTCCATATTATGCGCCATCACATTATCTACAGATTGTTTTTTGCTGTCAGTTGTTTCGTCCACACATAACCACAGTTTTTTATTTTTCAGTTCGGCTTTGATTTTATTTTCAACCTGTTTACGCACCGATGGTAAATTCCTTTAGTAACGTTGTTGTGCTCGGTAATGTTTGATTCGCGTATTTATTCCAAAATGAAATAAATGAATCATAACTTAACAAGATAAATTGCAGAGTGTATACACAATCATAGTTACACATAGTTCATGTATAAACTGTTGTCGATTAATTTTGTTGTTATTGTGCTTCGAACTGCTTACGTGTTCTTTACAATGTGTTTTTGACCAACGCATTAGATATGTATTGAACACTAAACATTTAATTTTTCAGCCATCGTATATTAAGTCCGGGAAATCCATAATAAACTTATTCACATCGTCTGACAACGGTCGTTTTCTCGATTTATGTGTCGACGACATTTTATTACGTATGCTTACACTTACATGCAGTCTAAGCAAGTACCAAACACATACTGAATGCATTTTATTAGTTGTGATGCAATACAATCATCCTCACATCGGCGCACATGGCGCGCACGGAAATTGTTCTGCTTTACTAATGGAACAATGACAAAATATTAATCGTTGTCTACATTTATAAAATATATTAAATTAAAATTGTTGGTTGTTGTGTTTTATTTACCTAAGAACGATTTTATAGATTGGTTTCAATAAATAACAAGTAATAAAGAAGTTTTCCGTAATCGTCAGTAAAATCACATAAAATCTTCAGTAAAGTGTCTAAGATCAGCACTAAAGCAGTTCATTATACTACAACTTTGTATATTGCAGGTTGCGAAGATTGATCAATAAACTGACAACTGTCATCTCTGCTGTTATTTAAATTTGATTGAAAGTGTAGTGAGTGAAAGTTATTTTATCATCGTTATTTTATAAACTTTCATTCCTCAAATAATTATAGGACAATGATATGTAGATCTAACCTGCGCACCGCTACGGCCAAAAAATCTTGCAAACGATTGCAAACAGCAAAGTTCGCAACTCTGTATGAAAAACAATACAAAAAATTTATTAATTGGGGCGATGAACATCATGCAAACGATTACACAGAAAATGTTTTTCTAGCCTACTTCCGTGTGAAAAGTGAGGTTAACAAATCGCCGACATTGTGGGGTATTTATTAGATGTAGAAATCAATATTTATCTCCAAAGATAATGTTAATATTTCAAAATGTTCAAGGCTTATAGCGTTTATAAAACAGCAAAACGCAGGGTACAAACCGACGCAGTCTAATGTATTTACAAGAGAAAATCTAATTAAATTTGTGAAGAAGGCTCGTGACAGAAAATATCTTATGTGGAAGGTAATTGTGGTGACTTATCAAACGTATTTTACTAATTATATTCGTTTACTTTTGCAGGTTTGTATGATTCTTATATCTCTGGTGCATGTCGCTTGGATGAGTTAAAAAATGATTGTGAATAAAGACAGCTTCTTAGAGTAAAATTACTTTCGGATGAGACTGAAGATGCGCGAGCGATGACGTTACAAAAATACTGAACACCTTAAAAACATTGGCAGTCTTGACAATATAGGCGGCAGTTTTACATTTAAATAATATTTAGTTATATTAAACCATAATAATTATGTTTTGTTGTCGATTTTAAATAAACTTATTACTTCGCGATGAATAAAAAAATTATTAAATCAATTGGTATTATGTAAAAAATTTTTTATAAATTGTATTTTACAATGAAATATTTCTTTTTATACTGCTTTCACATTTAAGTCTTTGTATTTACAAATTATTATTATATTAATCCATATTTTGTAATATGGTTTTCATTAACCTTAATTTTGGTTTTTCTCATTATAATTTTACTCCTAACCAAAATCTCACTTTAGAGACATTAAAAGAAGATAAATACACAAGCATGTGCCTAGAAAAATTTTTGTATTTATTAAAACAAATATACATACATACAATGTATAATCAAATATTTATTTTCGCTGATGACAAAATTAATATAATATATTTTGAAACATTTAAAATCTTCAGTCTTCATCGCTTGAAAAATCGTAGAAATCATCTTCAGAGTCATTATTGACATTAATAATAAATTCTTCACAAAAACCATCCATTACGTGCTCCTTCATAATGTAATCTTTTTCTACACCTTCTACATGTCGACAAGTTTCTGACCATTCCTCTACCTTGATGTTTGAAAATTCTTCTCTCGCCAATTTTTCAACATCATTTATATGAAATGTAACATTTCTTGATGCAACCCGATTCTTTACAATGCCCCAGATTCTTTCAATCGGGTTTAGTTCTGGGTGGTATGGTGGCAATCTCAGGACGGTGTGGCCTTTTTTTGCAAATATACCATCTATGCTGTACTGTATATGTTTTGGCTTGTGAAGTTTTACTAAATTGTACAACTCCGGTTTAGTACAATTTGCATCGTAAGTTATGCCCCTTTCGTTTAGCCACTGTATCATATCACACTTTCTACTGGCTGATGTTGGATGTTTATATGACATAACATTATGGTAGCTGGCATTATCCACAACAATCACAGAATTATCAGGCAAATTAGGAATTAAAGATGTTTCTAACCATTTTTTATAATTTATGAAGTTCATGTCGTCATGGTAGTCGCCACTTTTTTGACCTGATTTGAAAATTAATAACGCATCATTAATAAAACCCTATGCAGAACCAGCATGAACAATTATTAAACGCTTCCCTTTTGAAATTGGACACTTTAATCCTTCATTAGATTGACCGACCCATCCAAAAGAAAATGTATGCCCGCATGTATGTAAGTTTCATCTAAAAATTACTTATGTACTTAAAATATGTACTAAATAGATTTTCTAAATGCTTTTTATACCTGTATATATTATTGGACGTCCTTGGGTACGATAATTTGTTATTTTGCGGATGTAAGAACACCTCAGCTCTCTTATGTCAAACCGCTCCATTAAAATCTTACGGTTATCAGTAGTTTTTTTCCATCTAGCAAATAAAAAGTTTAGAGTGATATTACTAAAAATAATTAAAAAAGTACCTGAATCCTATTCGCAGCAATAATTTCCTAAAAGATGATAGCCCTCCTGCAAAACCGATTCCTTCATCATCGTGAATTTTATTATAAACGGCTTTTATTGTGGGTCTTCTCTTTTCAGTCATATGAAAATTATGTATAATTCTGCGAATAATTTCTTCCCCACAGTTATCGACGGTAGATTTTGGTGATGGTTTTGGTGGTTTTATTTTTTTCGATAAGAATGAATTTACTTTTCTTGTCTCAACAGCATGACCTTCTTTAATTATTCGACCTACAGTGCTCCTAGAAATACCTGTTGCTTCTGCAACTGTATCTAGCAGCTGACCTATAAATGATGAACAACATAAATTTTAATTTTGAATTTGATTTAAAAAAAGTAATATTATTACAGGTTAAATATTATGTATCCACCTAATTTGTAAATATATTTACCTGTCACACCTTGTTTTTTAAAATAGTTATATACATTAAAAATTATTTCACGAGATTGTTCAAGAATAACTTTTCTCTTTTTCGAACAAGGGCTCACTTCCTCCAGGACAGAGTTTGTTGCCATATCAGACATTTTACCCTGTGTAAATAAATACAACTAAATTATCAGGAATTTTATGATAAGTATATTTCTACTTACAAGAGGATGCTCTTGAATAACTTTGAAAAAAAATTAATTAATAGATAAAACACAACAATAATATTACAAATAGGAAAACTCTCAATGTATGTACAACACCACTACGAAACACACCGATCAAATGCCTGGTACCGACTGACAAATAATCGATAAACGTTTGTGGCTCGTATAGTACACGGATTTATACTACTAGCTGTTTCTCTCATTTATGAGGTGGCTCTCTTTCTAATTACTAAAATGTGTTTCTGCGCCAGTTTCATCCTAAAATGATTTTACTCTAATAATAAAAATCCTAGATTATAAAAAGGGAAAATAAAGACTTTTAACAGTGCCAAATATCGATTTAAGTCTACTCAAACTTTATAGAAAATATGTATCACTACGGCTTCCAAATATTCCACACCAATTCTTCTTTGTGATGTATAATTATGTGAAATGTTCTACACAACCAGTTGGCATCCACACCTTTGGGAAAATACCAAAATCTATAGCTATGTATTTGCAATTGCCTGATATAAACTCGTTTACAGGTCATGCATTTCGTAGAACATCTGTCTCTTTATTAGCCGACACAGGTTCAGATGTGCTGATTTTGAAATAACATGGAGGTTACATGTATTGCGCAGGCCTATGTTGAAACATCTCTGAGTAAAAAAGCGCCTAAAATACTCCAAGGTGTAACATAGTGTACATCATCCAACTTCAATGACAAGTGATTTAAGTTTAAGTTCAAATAACTAACTCCAACCAACTTTTACTAACATTTATTTTATAAGAAAACAACCGATGATGTGATATTTTTTTTCCAAATTACAAATGAGAGAAAGTTCCAAATCGACCAACATATGAAAACTCCATCTCATGCTGCAAAATTAACAAAGATGAAATTGGCGAAGAAGAGTCAGTAAACATTACCCCATGTTTGCCATCAACAAAAAATCTAAACAAGAACACTTTAACCCTAGTAACGTTGTAGTACGTTGGTGTCGCCTATGACACAGCTACACTTGATCTCTTTCCCAAACGCATAATTGAAGAGAGAAGTTAGCGACCACCCACATACCTCTCGACGTGTCAGTACAGCTTTGAATGCGGTAGTTGTAAGTGCTCTGTTCTGTTTTACGTATCGATAGCAATTGGTTGTGTCACATACGACTCCAGAATACCATTCTTGATATTATTTTTTTAATTTACAAAATATGGCTTCCACTAGTAAAGCATTGACTCAAGCAGAGTTAGAGGATATTATACGTTCTTACGAGAGAGGCGAAACAGATTTGGACAATATTGTTCCAGAAATAGTGAGCGACGACAGTGTATCTGAAGATGAGGAACTTTTAGACAGTGAGCATTCAGATACTTTTTCTGTCGAGTCTAGCAGTGAGAGAGAAGAGTCCGAAGAAGAATATGTTACACGTCGAAAGGCAATTTATGGAAAAAAATGGTTACAAATGGTATAAATCACCATTTTTTTAAAAAAATAGCCGTACAGTGCAAAAGAACATTGTGCTTCGATTACCAGGGCCAAAGTCAAACGCATTAAAAGCTGCAGATGAGATTGAAGCATGGAAGTTATTTTTCACCGACGAAATGATTAGTTGTATTATTCAACACACAAACCAAGAAGTAACAGGACAATCCTCCAAATATGCTAATAATCAAAGCTTTATAGGGTGTACTAATAGACAAGAAATATTGGCCTTATTCGGGCTGTTGTATATGAGTGGGGTTCTAAAAACAAGTTCTCTAAGTACTTCTGATTTATGGTCCAGACAATATGGATTACCCATTTTCAGAGTAACCATGTCACGAAAACGTTTTGAGTTTTTACTTAATTGTCTTCGCTTTGATGACAAAAATACCAGACAAGAGCGTAAGGATGATAAATTTGCACCTATCAGATTTCTGTGGGATAAATTTATTAAAAAGTGTTCAGAAAATTATACACCTGGCGCATATGTAACTGTAGACGAACAACTTCTTGGTTTTAGAGGAAGATGTCCATTCAAAATCTATATTCCAAATAAGCCGGATAATAATGGCATAAAAATTGTTATGATGTGCGACTCTAAAACATTTTACATGCTTTCTGCTATTCCATATATTGGAAAAGAAAGAAGAACTAGTTCTGAAACTTTACCTACTCAATATGTCCTGAAACTGTGTGAAAGCATATATGGAACCAACCGGAATGTTACCATGGATAACTGGTTCTCGTCCTCGGATTTGGCAAATAAATTATTGGAAAAGAAACTAACCATGGTAGGAACGTTACGTAAAAATTCCGCCAACTTTCTTGAAGAAAAAGCTACTATTCCTAGCTCTGATTTTGCTTACGACGAAAATAAAACTATGGTTTCGTTTTCACCTAAAAAGAATAAAATAGTTTTGTTGTTGTCAACTTTTCACACGTATGGTGAAATTGAAGACGAAACTAAAAAACCCGAAATCATTCTATTTTATAATTCGACGAAAGGTGGTGTAGATACATATGATCAATTGTGTCACTCAAAAACTGGGTCACGAAAAACCCGTCGATGGCCTTTACGTGATTTTATGGAATGATAGATGGAATTGGAATCAATGCTTATGTCATCTATAACGCCAACAAACAAAAACAAAATAGTGCTTATAAATACATCCCAAGAAGACAATTTCTTCAAAACTTAGGCATGCAATTGATCAAACCACAATTGGAAAGCAGACTGAATGTGCCAACAATATCCAGATACATATTTACGTCTACTAATTCAGGATATTTTAGGTGTGGAAGAAAAGAATCCTAGTTTGGAAAAAATAAATCAACCTGTCGGTCAGAAACGTTGTCATATTTGCCCTAGAAATGCCAACAGAAAAGGTCGAGAACTATGTGTGAGATGCGGTGAACACATTTGTGCTGAACACAGAAGGCCTATTTGTCCTCCCTGCAGTGAAGAACTATAATTAGTATTTTTGTGAGAATAACTGTTTTATATTTTTGTACCATTTTATTTTTTATAATAAAATTAATGTAAAATTATACTTTTGTTTTTATTTTGAACGATAACTATATAAAAGTTAAAGATATAATGATGTGTCATATGCGACACCACTGTACTAGTCATGTACTAGAAAATAACGATACCATTCTAGGGTTAATAAAGATTTGTGTCAAATGTTTGTCCGGCCTTTAATAATGACCTAACCTCAAAAAACACTTTTACTCATATTTTCTCCAAATTTGCGAATTCGAAAAAAAATAAATGCACCTCGGCATAAGTTCCAATAATATATCTCTTGATTATTGAAGTGTACGCGACTTTTCTGAACTCGAGTGTACAAATTTTATACGAATACAAGTATTTGAGTTTGTATGTTTGTGTTTTAATCATACGTGGACATTTTTACGCGTTTCCTAACTGCGTTATTATTATAGAAAGTGCAATAGAAAATTATATTGCACTGATCTCAGATTAACAAGCAGAAATCACTATTAACAACTATAATTTATTATTGAAGTATAGACTATGGAAGTATATATTATATGCCTGTATGAATTCGATTATATGAAATGTGTGTGATAAGTTTGCAATCTATATCGAATTATGATTCTATTATGTATGTCCGAAAATTAAGCTTAAAATTGTGTTAGCAGTTCGTTGCTGTTAGCTATATAATTTCATTTGAATTGCTTACCGTTAAATTAATTTAGAATTACAAAAATAATATCGCTTGTGGAATTTTAGCTAAGTAGTGGTTTGTAAAGAGATTTGATTCATTCCCTATGTAGTTAAAGTTTTGATTTCTTGAGGGATTTCCTTACTTTAGATGGTGACTGAGCTAAAAAATCAGAACAAGAAATTGCACGAAAGAAATAAGCGTAGCTATAAAAATATTTGTTGTGTATAAAAATATAAAATTTGTAAAACAATTCCAGTTGTGAACGTTTGTAATGTACTTATGAGTTACTAGTTATAATTATGTGTAAACTAATTAATAAGACTGCCAACACTTAACTCTAACTCATCTCCTGATGAAGTCATTAATAAATGACGAAATATTGAGAAAGAATATTCAGAAAGAAAAAAGCACGTTGAATTTTAAAACGGACAACAATAGTTTAAGTGTAATTTATTCAAATTTATTAAACAGAGAATAGTAATTTTTAATATTTTTAATGTTGCTGCATAATACTGTAACAACGGAATTTATTTTAGTTACAATAACATAATGTACCTACGATAGATTTTTGTATATAGACCTTTTTTTTAACGACCCCATTTTTTACAACCTGACAAGGACCCAACGTAGAAATTGGGATAGATATGTTTTAGCATACATATTATGCAGACATGCGCGTGAAAAAGGTCAAGTTGAAATTTTACAGTTTTAGTTGTTGTTTAAAAAGGTAATGTTCATGTTTTAAGTGTGAGTTGCTGGTGGAAATTATGTGTAAATTAATTAATAAGATTGCCAACGCTTAACTCTAGCTGTAAGTTTTCTTTTTTGAATTATTACTATAAAAGTAACTGTATATTGCAATTTTACAGCTTCTCTTGATGAAGTCATTAATAAATTGACGGAACATTGAGAAATAACATTTGAATTTTAATGTAAACAGACCGATAACCCAAATATTAGTGAATTTAAATATATATATATATATATATATATATATATATATATATATATATATAATTATATATATATATATATGTGTGTAATTTGATAAATTCTTTGAGTTTCGGCTTTATATTAAATATTTTTAAATTAGTATGTTATTTCGCGAAGTAATGTGAATGTAACATTGCTGTCTACAATTACGACGTTAATTATTCGATAATTATATATGACAATATAATATATTAAATAAACAGCTAAGAAATTGTCTCTATATTATTAAATAGTTAAGGATGAAAAATTAGCAATTTCCAACCGACAGAATATTAATATCTGTTTCTTATAAGGCGTTTCCAATAAACTTGAAACCAAGTGCTCGTAGCTCAGTTGGTTAGAGCTACGGTCCGGTAAACTGCGGACGTGGGTTCAAGTCCCACCTAGAACGAAATTTTTCAAATTACTTCGCGAAATAACATACTAATTATATATATATATAATATTTTCGTGACCTTGGTATGATATGGTAAATTCAATCAGTCGGCGATTAAAGGTCTGGTTTACTTCAAAGTATATATACGGTATGCGCCAAAATAAACAACACTGAAATTACTGAAGTATATTATTTATTACTTATACATTATTATGTCTATAGAATACATTTTCAAAATGTGCGCCATGGCGTTGTAGGCACTGCTCATAACGGTTACGCAGATTGTCATTCGAGAACACAGGTTGCTGCATATTCCTGAAAAAGGAGACGATCTTCTCACGTAAATGATTAACAGTTCTGGGTGGGTCTGTACCGCTGAAGACTTGCTCCTTTAACATACCCCATACGTAGGCATCCGTTGGTGTAAGATCGGGGGAATGTGATGGGTAGTTGAAATTAGAATTGCGGGAAATGATGCGTCCTTCAAAAGTTTCCTGCAGCAATGCTATCGATTGTCCAGCAGTGTGACTGGTCGCCCCGTCCTGTTGAAACCACTGCTCTTCCATCCGAAGGTTCCTGGCACGACAAAACCCTCTGAGATCTTGGACAAATGGCGTTACCACAATGTTTCTATAACGTTCCTGGGTAACAGTAAGAGGTGTGCCATCATCATCCTCAATGAAATACGAATCAATCACACCGTGTGCTGTCACTGCACACCATATCGTCACACGGGCACTATGTAGCGGTTTTTGGATAATCACGTCTGGCTTACCGAAACCAAGGAAGCGAGTTGTTTGTTTATTGATGTAACCCTCCAAGTGAATATGACTTTCGTCTGAGAACCACACATTATTCAAGAAATCTGCATCCTCGTACAACATAGCCAAAAATTGTCCACAATACGCAACCCTGGCATTCATATCTTGGTTTGACAATCGTTGTCCAACTTGAATTCGGTACGGAAATCCACCGACATCTTTGAAATCGACGTACTGCTGATATTCAACTTAAATGCCGTTCGCCGAAGACTTCGGTTCGGTGATTGCAAAACCTGATTGAGGACACGTCCATGGTTCCCATTCGATCTCACAGTTACTGGCCTACCAGACCTTCCCTTCCGTTGGCGCAACACACTGCCAGAACGACGAAATTTCTCAACAATAGAAAGCATAACTTTGTTGGTAGGTGCCTCTTTATGAAATTGATCGCGATATGTTTCCGTCACTAACTTCAAACTCGGTCCACCTTGTTTGCCTTTTCCGTACGATCGAAAATAATGCTCGACGATAAACACTTTTTCCTCAGTCGTGAGACCCATTCTCAACTATAACATCACATAACAACGTTCTTTGCACTACTAAAAACACATAACGCTGCTAGTATCATACGTCAAAAAGCAGACATGCGCATAACAATGGCACGCATTTCAGTGTTGTTTATTTTGGCGCATACCGTATTTAAAACAACCCTATATGTTTCGGCAATGATGCCTTTATCAAGGATATAAAATATAAATGACAGAATACAAATTTGTAATTCTGTCATTTATATATATTTATATATATATATATATATATATATATATATATATATATAACTAGCTCTGCGAACCTAGTAGGTCCATGGCTTGATTAATCGTTCTTTTCCATAGCTTTCTATCTCTAGCTTTTACCTTCCATCTGACAACTTTCAATATTTCTATGTCCTTCTCTACTTCCTCCTTCCACCTTGCTCTCGGTCGACCACTCCTTCTCTTTCCTCCAATACTTCTTGTCAATAATGCCTTAGGTATTCTTGCTTCAGACATCCTCTCCATGTGTCCCAACCATCGCAATCTTTGTGCTCTTATGACTCCTATTATATTTATTTCCTTGTAAAGTTCTCTCACTTCATCATTTGTTCTCCTTATCCATATGTCTCCTATTTTCTTTCCGCCAAATATCCTCCTAAGCACCTTCCTTTCCCACACCTCTAACCTTTTTTCTTCCGCCTTATTCGATACCCATGTCTCACACGCATACGTAACTATTGGTCTTATTACAGTCGTATACATTTTAATCTTTGCCTTTCTCGATACATTTTTACTTTTCAATATTCCATTAAGGCCTCCTACACATCTACTTCCTGCCAATATTCTCGCTTGTATTTATGCGTTCACGCTATCTGGTTTCCTCGTAAATACACTTCCCAGGTAAGTAAATCGATCCACTTCTTCGAATTGATATTCTTTGCCTCCTGTAGCTGTTACCTTTAGGTGATTTCCCTTTTGAAACTCTTTCCGCGTCCACTCCATATATTTTGTCTTTTCCTCATTTATATATAATCCCATTGCTCTTGCTTTTTCCTCCATTCTCCTCAATGTACACTTTAATTCTTCCTTACTTCTTGTCAGGATCACCAAGTCATCGGCAAATGCCAAACACTGATGCCTCCTCTGGTATAATAGCCCATTCCTACTAATATTGGCTTGTCTCATAGCTTTTTCCAATACTATATTAGAAAGAGCCGACGACAGTGGGTCTCCTTGCCTAACACCTTCTCTGATTTTGAACTTTTCAGATGTTTTTCCTAATATTCTGACCATACTTTCTGTTCCTTGCAAGGTTATCTCTATCATTATATCGTTATATATATATCGTTTTTAAAAAAGTTTTTTTAAAAGGTTCACGATAAACCAACATCGTATTAATTTAATGTTTTACATTTGATTAATTTTAACATGTTTAGTGTCGTTCTTTGGTAAATTTTAACTCTCAATTGCACTCTTGAGGAAGTAATAAATTCGTTATGAAATATAGAGTGAAATAAATGAGTTTTTTTGACAGACCACTCACTCGTTAATTAATTTTTACTTATATATATATATATATATATATATATATATATATATATATATATATATATATATATATGGTGTAAATAGCAGTTTGTTTTGCATTTTTCAAGACTATCGTGCATAGAAATCCATAAATATGGGTGCAAAAAATAAACAAGGTCATAATAAGTATAAAACTTATACCTCACATCATATATTAACGCATCATATATGCTAATACATGTAAATATGTAATGTAGATATTATGCATTATACGGTTAAATATAAAATATAAATAAGTGCGTGCAAAAAAAGAAGAATTGCATAGCTCCAGCATATTTATCACGCTTTAATAATAGTGGCAATAATTTAATTTTACTGTATTTCCTGCACACATTAATTGTCCTCTTTTTTGTTCCTTACATGCCTTTTGTTCCACATATACGTGCATGTTAGTACGTACACAAGAAAGTCACAAATAGATAGTCATAATGAGATAATTTCACAAACCCATAATTACAGAATTATTACTTCTGGTACTTGAGTCGTGAAAGAAATTAATGAGTTACAATTTAGTGGCAAAAAATAGCGATTTACGTTCCGAGATTAGATTGAAAACGTATTACTTGTATTTAAAGGCGGTATTAATTTTCAATTCTGAAATTGTTTTTCCGTTGGTCTTAAATGATAATTGTTGATAATAATTATATAGATTCGTTTTGGGGAAAATGATCTTTTAATATATTTATATCTGTTCCGTTTCTAAGTATGTAGTGTAAAAGTTGTTTTCTTTGTTTGGTCTTAAAGGTTGTTTTTATCGTCGGGCGTGACGGATTAGAAAAGATTTATTTTTGCGATCACATGGACTGAAACTTCATTTTTGTTTCATCCGAATTTACGGGCATTAGAGAACTTAGCTAGGCCTATACAATAACTTAGCAAGATTATCGAGGACTAATCAAGGAGATTATCAAGCTGAGCATATTACGGGAGAGATTATCTCGCAAGAGGTATTAGCTTTGTCTCCACCACGAGGTTAGCAAATTTTTTTATCACACAAATTGGACACCAATTATTTTAGAGTGTAAATTCTGTAGATAAATTCAAGTAGATTCGTTCATTAATTTTTTTCTATATTAAAATACCTAATCATTTGGTTAGTTTATGATACCGAGACCCATAATCTTTAATGTATATAGATATAGGGTTGTCGAACCACTTCAGCGAGCTGGATGTAAATTGGGCACTAACCTACCTGAAATTTTAATCTCGTTGGTAATTCGGGCACTAACTTAAAATGTACTCGCAGAGGGTCTATGTAAACTGGGCACCGTATAAAGCAAACAAAAACAATAATATAGAAATAGTGTATTTCAAGTTGAAGTACCTACAGCAAAAAGAAAATAAAAAATATGTACTCATATGAAAATAATAATTAAAGCAAATACTTAATTATATAAAAACTATAATAAAAAAATTGTGTATTTGAAGTCGTACTGATGAATAAAATGATATACACTTCACAAAGTGTAATCGTGATATTGTTCCATTATTTAGTTGTTCACACAGTTCATTTAGAGTTCTTATTTTTTGTTTTGCGCGTGTGTCTTTAACTCTTGCTGGTGTGTGTACACTTTGAATTTTAACATAAGTGTCTATTTGAAATTCCTTAAGCTTTTCGATAAAAATATAAATAGATGGATGTGTCGAATAAATTGACTCATTTAGTTTGGAATGAAATGCTTCGCATGCATTTGTGGTGTTAGTGATCGATGGAGTTGCAATAGCCCACATATGTGGAGGAAAAGGAGCATCGTCTTCTATGTATGTCTCCAATAAATAATCGGCATATTCGTCAGCCTGTGCATGAGCAGGTTTTTCGGCAAACAAATCTAAGGTGAAACAATCGCCTACTTCGTCAGGATTCAAATACGTTAATCCAAATGTATATCGCAGCCATTTTCCTACTTCGGAATCTGTGTTCCTAAATTCTGCTGTTAAACCCAAACTTTGGATTTTCCTGAACCACGATTGGTGCAAATGGAAACGACAACCATAGATTTGTGCTGAAGGCCATATAGCGCGAACCGCTGTGTGAATGCTTTTCTGAAAATCTACAAAAACTTCAGCTGGTCGTAATATTGTAGAGTGACGTCGAAAGATTTCTTTTGTTAGCATTTCAAATAATGTTGCATACGTTTCACTGCGTTTATCAGGCAACAAACAAAACATCAATGGAATATAATGTCCATTATTAAGTCCGTGGATTGTAAATAATTGTAAAAAATATTTTGTACAATACGAAAATGTACATTTGAAATAATCTATTTGGTCATTAGGAAATTCCTTAATTTATTAACGTCTAATTTCTTACTTTAAGC
Organism: Melolontha melolontha; assembly: GCA_935421215.2. NCBI lineage: Eukaryota > Metazoa > Arthropoda > Insecta > Coleoptera > Scarabaeidae > Melolontha > Melolontha melolontha. The sequence continues at coordinate 171,467,536 of OW285239.1, read as the reverse complement.
TTTAAAGCGATCATTACCCGAACGAACGGTACTAGTGCCTAGATTACCTGTAGGATTAAGCAATCCTTTTTGCAGGGCAGGTAAATCCATATACTTGGTGCCCAGTTTACATCCGCCCCTTCAGCGGACACTAGGGTCGTGCAAGTTTGTAATGGTTATTTAATAATCATGTTCATAAGTTAATTATTACATTTTTTTTATATAACTTCAGAGCATTTAGCATAAAGATATAGATCACAGAATGCTACAAAAATTCATTATAGATTTACTTTAAGCAATTTTTCTTGATCCAAAAATTTAAACTATCGAACACTTAATTCTGTGTTATATGTACTTAATAATTTCTAGTGATGTACCAGATACCCGGAAATTATCCGGTACCCGGCAAAATTTTCAGTACCCGCAAATTACCCGGATCCAGCAAATATTGCCGGGTAATGGGTTCCTGAAATTTGAAAAGAAGATAAGATAATAAGTAAATGAAAATAAATTACTCAAAATTTATTTTAACTAGACATTTTATTAAAAAATACAAAACAAAAAATTAAATTTAATAATGAAATCTCAATAATGGAAGATTATAATGCAGAAATAATAATTTCTTTGCGTTTCGCGGAAGAAGTCTATAAATAATACCCGCCTCGCTGAACATTCTTTCACTGGGTGTGCTGCTAGGAGGCGCAGCTAGGTGTTGTCTAGACAATTTTGATAGTATTGGATAAATATTTACATTTTTTGCCCACCAAACCAACGGATTTTCGGTACGAGGAATGTTAGGATGTTTAAGAAAATTTAAAAGTTGAATTTTATCTGTTGAATTTCCTACAGTATAGGATTCTTCTTCAATGGATTTATTTTCAAATAAAATTTCATCTATTCAAGCCCACACATCTTCATTTTTATCATAATTATTTTTTCCATGTTCTGCAGGTTCTCTTTGTTTATTGTCATTGTTTTTTATCAATACTTATCGGAGAAATACTTTTCTCCTATATTTCTTCTTCTATAATTCAATTTTTAGCAATAACTTGTGTATCGGATTTTAAAAAATTTAGTTTGTAACGAGGATTTAATACCGTAACTATTACATACAATTTATTTTTTTACACATTTTCAAATCGGGCCTTTAAAGATTTTAGCATTTGTTTTTTCATGGTTACTGTTCCTTCGTCGTGTAGTTCTTTACAGAGAAAGCGCTCTAAAGCAACTACATTTGCGATTACCATCGAAATAAGAGCTTCCTCTGAACTGGCTTCTACTGTAACGATATAAAATTGTTCCAATAAGATAACTATATTTTCAATTAACTTCAATTTTGCCGCATCCAAGTTTGATATATCATGATCAGATGAATATAGTGCGATGGCATCTTTTTGTTCTAATATCCTCTTGAGCATATGATATGTCGAATTCCATCTCATTACTACGCCTTGTACTAATTTGTGTTGTTTAAGCGATAATTTGGTTTGTATTTCTTTCAACTTAGTAATAGCTACTTGCGAGTGATTAAAATGGGTTACTATATTGCGACACTTTGCAATTATGTCGGAAATAGATTTTTGAGAATATATGCTATCATGAATTACCAATTGGATGCTATGAATAAAACATGACTCATTTCTCAAACGGGCAATATTTGATCCACTGATCATATTACGAGCACCATCTCGTAGCAATATGTGTATGTGGTTTTCAGCGTCTAATTTCCAGAATTGTAGCATTTCGCTTAATGAATCACTAATGACAGTACCTGTATGGCTACCAGGAAAATGGCGAGCATTTAGAATCACGCACTTTTTTTTTAATTTTTCATTAAGCCAATGTCCACTGAGGCTTATAAAGTTTTCGTTATTCTCAGAATAGGTCCATATGTCTGATGTCAAGGAGATCAAATTCAGTTGTGATTTTTCAATATCGATTAAATCACAAATTTTCGAACAACATTTATCGTATGTAGTAGGAATAATAATTTCTGCGAAATATTTTTTTCGTGAAGGTATTTGATATCGGGGCTCTAATGTTTTCAAAAGATAATAAATCCAACATTCTCGACTATTGCAATGGGTTGGTTATCACAGCTATCAATTCGCCAATTTTATCATGGATTTTCTTTGCTTTGATATTATTAATGTCCCATGTGATAATTTTGTCTAAACACTGTACCAATGTCTGTTGTTTAATGGGGCGCCAAGGTCCCGGTATTGGATCGCCTAATTTCTTTTTCTTAACATTAACAATGTCATAATCACTAAATTCATGTGGATGTTTTAAACGTAAATTTTTTATTAACTTTGACGTTCCGTAGGATTTTGTATTTGCGCCACTTCTGGATAAAAGTGCATTACATAAACTGCACACTGCTTTCGTTTCGTCTTCAGAAAGCACTTTAAAATAACTCCAAACTGAACTCATTATTGAAAGGGTACATATTGCAATGGATTTTTCCCCGAAGAAAGAAATTAAAAGAAACTATATAAGACTTTATATATTTATGTACATTTATTCCAGACAGATAATTATAAAGATTTGATATTTTATGTAAAGATTTATTATAATGTGTATTTTTGTCCACGATTGTAGATCGTTCGTGACGGTTGGATGTTTGCAGTTCCCGCCACTTTGGAAGTTATAGTATTTTATATTATAGATATTTTGACTTATGTTAGGTAGGGCTATCATGCTGTTTCCGGGATACTGATGCTTTTAGAGATTTACTTGCAGTTGAACAGATAGGTCGTAGTTTTTTTTTTACTGAATAAACTTCTTTTATTCAGTTAGATTTTGGATAAATACGGTTTGTGTTTTTTGTGTGGTGATATTGATGTATTTAGACTAATTCTCGAGTTATTATGAGTCTTTAAACTTGTAATTTTTAATTTATAAGACCTATCTGAAAAAAGTCTCTCATTTTAGTGAAGTGAAAATTACATTAATTAATGTATGTATATTTCTCTTAATATATTTATGTCTTTAGAAATAATTAAATTATATAGAAGAGCTCAGTAAATTCAGTAAATTTAGATTTGTAAAATTGTTGTAATCACATGAATATTAAGAAAGTTATCAGATTGTTTTTTGAGTGTAGTTTTTTTGTTAAATAAAATATTCTAGAAGTTTAGAAGGCGGGAAAACTTATTTGCTTCATGTTATTTGTGCGCATGAATTAATTTTTGGTTGCGTGCGAAAATAGATAATTTTCTATTTGACGTTTGATTTTGGGGATAACGTAATTGTTGAGATCTGATAGTTTTTTTATATATTTAATTAGGAATTTGCTCGCGGTCATTTTTTGGTGAGGTTTTTAGCCTAGTGTAGCAGTCATTTTTACACAAGTTTTCCTCACGTGATAGATTTTTCAATACAACTTTATACTTTGAAAAGTTCAAATTTTCTTTTTTTTTCTTTTTTATGAAGTAAATAATTTGGGGGGAAAAAGTTTGTTTCTGTTCCTAATACCTGTTGTTTTACTTATATTTCACGTACCAATAAGAGTAAACTCTGAAGATTGAAGAGTTTCTAGAAGGCGACCCGATTGAGGTAGACCGGCAAAACTACTGTGCATTGTGAATTAAAGTTAAATTAGCAATCAACATCACAATTCACTGCAATATGTAAGAAATTAAAAAATTGTAATTCGACCCATATGCAACTAAAATTAAATGCGAACTAAGAGTATATTATATACAAAACAGCGGCAGCTCCGGGGCAAACTCAGGGGATTTCCAGGGCTTGTTTACATACGCAGCCTTTCCGACAAATGGCGTAGGATGCACACTTTCACATAACGTCCGAGTACCCGGTTACCCGGCCGGGTACGTTTTTTTCTTTCTTACCCGATACCCGATACCCGGAATTTTTGAGGACCCGGTACTTCACTAATAATTTCTGCATATACTGTCTGTACCAGAATCTCGATGTGGATTTATCCAAGATCTTTGATAAATTACTTATGCAATTTTTAAGTTACTATTTAATTTAGTTTTGCTTATAAGTATTATTCAATCATTTCCATACATCGATCTTTGTTTTTTTTAAATTAAATCTTATGAACTAGTTTTGGGATTTGTCTAAAATTCCATGATATTCTGTGCATATATTTCAATTTAACGTATTATTCAATTTATTGTATGCGATTTTTTTTTTTATTTAACTTGCTATACTGGGTGAGTCTTTATCTCATTTCCAGTGATTACTTTGCTTTTAACGAGAATGAATATAATTAGGTTAATGTAATTATCGAACTGGTCAATGATATATATATATATATATATATATATATATACATATAAATATAATAACTTCGTGACCTTGGTATGATATGGTAAACCTAATCAGTAGGCGATTAAAGGTCTGTATATTACTTCAAAATATATGTATTTAAAAAACTCTACATGTTTCGGCTGTATACGCCTTTATCAAAAGAATACAAAATATGAAAAAATGAATTCATATTTTGTATTCTCTTGATAAAGGCGTATACAGCCGAAACATGTAGAGTTTTTTAAATACATATATTTTGAAGTAATATACAGACCTTTAATCGCCTACTGATTAGGTTTACCATATATACATATATATATATATATAGTTTTTTTATTTTATTAATTAATTCCGTGGCTTGAAAGCTTGTGTAAATTTCTTGTCTGCATTATTTTTGGTCTTGCAGATTTTGTTAACATGTTCTCCTAGGACGTGCGATTTAGACATTGTTAGTTGACATTATTTTCTGTTTGTTGTGAATTTATTTCGTTGTTAATAAATTCTCTATTGTTATTGTTTTACATTTGTTGTTTTATTGTTATGATAACAACGATACACGTAGATACAAGCAGACCGATTTTGATGTGGCCGGTGGGAGAATCTGTACGTGCGTCAAGTAAGGGTCAGTGTTAGATACAGACAGTATTCGGAAAAATAAAATGCAAACACTTTGTGCGAGATGTGCATTGGGACGTAGTAAGAGATAATAAGGGATGCCAGAGGTTCCCCTACCTATGAATTTCGTGCGCATCTCGAGGGCGGTACATCTAACCGGCCACATCAACATCGGTCTGCTGTACCTATGATTTACCCAAGTTACCGTCGGCAGTGTGTCTATGTTCACTGCAACGGTTAAAGAGTTTAAACATGGTGGCGCCTACATTTAGAAGAACTCTCCCTTCCGCTCGCCTCCAAACTGGTTTGGTCTCTTAGTCGAAGATCTCCGGAGCGATAATGTTATTGGGGTAACTTGGTAAATCGTAAGTGGGTATTACGGTGAGTACGCAGGTGCGGAACTATTGGGGGCACGTAACAACACCCCTTTTAAGAGTGTCCCAGTCGGAACACATTGCAGTACCAAAGACACTTAAAGACGGACGTAGAAGTGTCACTTTCTTTCTTTAATTGTAAATATCTCGAAAACTATTAATAAATAATATTCCAAATTTAACGTAAAATAAAAAATTAGACTTATATACAGGTCATTCAACTTAAAAAAAATATTTTTCGTACCAGCGATTTAAAAAATTAATTTAAATTAAGAATATTTAATCGATATTAAACATGAATTATTTGAATGATAATCACAGGTCTACAGTGATTTTGATGTTTGAAAGCTGTTTGCTAATTTGTATATGTTTGGGGGCCCTTATTCCAAAAAACGCCGTATTTTTGCTCTATCACGTAAATTTTTTTTATAGCGCTCTATATCTTAAGAATGTTAATTTATTAATATACATACCTATGACAAGAATATGTTTGTTCCATGTTAGGCATGATTTTTAATGAATTGATTTTTATGAAATTAAAAGTGATTTGGCAACACTGGTTAATATTAGATTTCTCAGCAAAGCAACAGAGTCGTCGCAGAAGCGTCAATACAACGTTGAAACCTGCTTATGTGCAGTTTGGTTGTGTTAGTCGTCGTGCTACTTTGTCCGCGCGCTTGTTGTCTTCGTTGTTGCGTATTTTAAGTGTTCTAGAACGTATAAATATGGAAAGAAGACATTGTGTGAACAATCCGAATAATTTTTGTTATATCTGTGGTAGTTATGTCGTAGTAAAGCAGAGGCAAACTATAACTTCGTTTGTGAAAAATGTATACCACGCCTATTTTGGTGTAAAAATTGGCGACCAAGACAAGTCCTGGGCTCCTCATACTGTTTGTTCAGTTTGCGTTGAAGCATTAAGAAACTGGCAAAAAGGTAGGAAGAAATGTTTAAGCTTTGGTGTTCCTATGGTATGGCGAGAGCCTAGAAATCACAGTGATGATTGTTATTTTTGTTCGTGTAATGTTCAAGGATTCAACAGAAAAAATAAGAAACAAATTGTGTATCCCAATCTTGACTCTGCTATTCGATCAGTTCCTCATGGACCAGATGTACCGATACCTACCGCCCCAAAAGCACTAGAAAACGTCATATCGTCAGAATCAGAGGAATCTAATTGCGACCCAGATGACTCAGATTTCATGCTAGATTTCAGAGAGCCCGAAGTGTTTAACCAGAGCGAACTAAATGATTTAATTAGAGATTTGCACCTTCCAAAGGATGCATCCGAATTGTTAGCCTCCCGATTTCGTGAGAAACATTTACTGGCACCTGGCGTCACATCAAGCTTTTACCGGGATCGCGAAAAAGAGTTATGTCAATATTTTACTCAAGTGTACGCTAGTGTATTGCAACAATATTCCTGACTTAATTTCAAAATTAGGAAACGTGCCGTATGCAAAAGAAGAATGGCGCCTGTTTATTGACTCAAGTAAGCGTAGTTTAAAAGGTGTTTTATTGCACAATGGTAACGAGCTGGCCTCGGTTCCCGTTGCCCATTCGGTACATTTAATGGAAACGTATGAAAATTTTGAACTTCTTTTAAAGAAAATAAACTACCAAGAACATCAGTGGATGCTTTGTTGTGACCTTAAAGTGCTGTGCATGCTACTAGGACAACAAGGAGGTTATACAAAATTTCCATGCTTTATTTGTGAATGGGATAGTCGAGCAAGGGATAGACATTGGACTCAAATAGAATGGCCCTCTAGAACAAGCCTTACACCTGGTAGCAAAAATGTATTAAGGGATAGCTTGGTTGACCCCAAAAAAGTTTTACTACCTCATCTCCATATCAAACTTGGCTTGATGAAGCAGTTTGTTAAAACCCTCGACAAAAATGGATAGTGTTTTAAATATTTGTGCGAGACATTTCCAGCCTTATCCGATGCCAAGTTAAAAGAAGGTATTTTTGTTGGGACGCAGATAAGAACATTATGCAAAGACAAGGATTTTCAAAACACAATGACCAATGTCGAGAAAAACGCCTGAGTTTCATTTAAAGAAGTAATTGATAAGTTTCTTGGGAACTCTAAGGACGAAAACTACGAAAATATTGTTCAAAATATGTTACAACACTTTCATCGTCTAGGTTGTAATATGAGCTTGAAAGTGCATTTCCTGTTTTCACACTTGAACTATTTTCCTGAAAATCTCGGAGCAGTTAGCGAAGAACAGGGAGAGAGGTTTCACCAAGACATTAAGGAAATGGAACGGCGATACCAAGGCAGATGGAGCATAACGATGATGGCGGACTACTGCTGGATGTTAAAACGGGATATGCTCTTAAAAACATACAACCGAATGTCCGGACAACGCAGCTTTCTGGCAAAAAGACAAAGATTTCACTTAAAAAAGACTGAATAAAGTATTATTTTCCACTTTTTTAACTTGTATTCCACCTTTTTACTCAATAAACA